>MU227515.1:2552999-2565312 GCA_018584345.1 Thuja plicata
GGCATGATACCAAGAAATGCATGAAGCTTAGACACTTTGTGCAAGATCTCATTGAGGATGGGAAAATTGAAGTTGAAGGTTAGAATGCATCCTCATCTAATGCAAAACTCAAAGTCTACAATCAACCTTTCCCACCTCATAATCAAAACAATGCATCAAACACAATCCCATATGACTATTCTACCAACACTATTATAGGTCATGATCAAACATATGGGAGTTTAAGTGAAAATGATATCTTTGGGTTTGACTCTCTTTGTGGCCGCATTGAAGAAACTAACGCGCATATTAATACCATAATCCTCAAAGCTGCTGATTGTAATGCTACTACACATAGACCCAGAGTCACTATTCAAGCTGCTGATAAACCTTCTACATCTGCAAATCCACCAGCTGCACCATCTACTGCTGCTCGACCTGCTTCACACTTTGACTTGTTGGCCCAATTACGAAAGACACCTGCACATATATCTATTCTAGAGCTCTTGACCACTTCACCAATTCATAGAGAAGTCCTTGATAAAGCTCTAAATGAATCTCGTGTCCCTGAGAACATCAACGCTGCACAATTCAAAGGTATGATAGGGAACCTAGCTGTGCAAGAACATCTAGTTTTCACTGATAAGGACTTTGGTGGTCCTAATCCTCATCATAATAAGTCCCTCCATATAGAAGGAAAAATATGCTCCACAAGAGTAAAATGAGTCCTCATAGATGGTGGATCTGGCCTAAATTTGTGCACATTGAAAATGATTCATAATATCAGTCTTTCTGAGGACCTCATTGATGCAGACAAACGTATCACAATAAAAGCCTATGATGATCGAGAATGAGAAAGAAAGGGTTTGATCACACTACCCTTACAAGTGGGCCTGACCCTGATTGAAACTATTTTTCATGTATTGGATCTAGATCTACCTTATAACATCTTGCTAGGACATCCATGGATACATGCTATCAAAGGTGTACCCTCTACCTATCATCAATGTCTAAAGTTCCCACATCACGGTAGAGAAATCACAATTCCTGGAGATCCAGAGCCCTTTCAATATTGCAAAAGATTGGAAGGAAAACAAGCTAATTATTGTCCATTGAATGAGTTTGGCCAACATTTCAACCAAGAAACCCTTGTTCCAGAAAAGACATCAGAAACACCAGTTGAGAAATCCAAAGGAAAGGAAAAAGTTACTGAGGAAAATGGTACTGAAGACAAACCCTCCTCATCTGAAGTAAAGGCCACATTTAGATCAAGGCATGGGAGAGTATAAATTTGAAAGTGCTTTATGTATTGGGCAACTCCCTTTGTCTCCAAAGTCTTATGGAAGACCATCACCATTACCCCTCTCCAAAGATAAAGCACTTATGCATTGCAAGTCAACTATTTTTAAACATTGGGGGTCCCTATCAGATGAACACATGGAATATAGTGTCCTTGATTGGCTCTATAATGATGAAGAAGAATGACTTGTGACTTTCCCCAAAGGAAAGTATCCTAAAGTTACTCCCATTGTCAAAAACATGGGATATCATGGTACTGGTCTTGGAGCTAATGAAATAGGTAAGAAGAAGATCATAATAGCTAATGGCTTTCCTAAAGGACACAGATTAGGTTCCATCGAGACTAAGACTAACTTCGCTAAGGATTATTGTTTAGCTCCCTTGGGTTTAGACACTGAGGAAGAGTTCTTCAAAATTCCTTTCCAATATATTGTAGATGACCTAAATGAAAATCATCATGTTTTCACTATCACCCAAGCTGACCTTTTGTCCCCTCATCTACCCCTCACAAACCCTAAATTAATTGACTGGGATCAGCAAGACTCATCTCCAGCTTTAGACATATGTGATTCAGATGAGGCAGTTTTAGCCCTCTTTAGACTTAAGAATCTTTGAGAATACGAACATCATATACACTATAGAGAACAAGCCTACTTCAGTAGCCAAGTCAACTCTCTCAGTCAAAAAAATGAAAAAGAAAATAAAAATAAAAAAAATGAAAATACATCCTCTGGTGAAAACCTCTCGCAGGCACCTTTGGATGAAGAAAAAGACAAAATAAAGGACGCTTCCTCTAGTGAAAACCTTTCTGAGGTGCTAGGGGAGGGAGAGGCTGACTTGCCATTTATATCAATGAACCAGAAGTGTCCTCTATGATCATTGAAGATACTATTCCCATCAACCTAGGCACAGAAGAAGATCCACACATCACCTACATTGTAGTTTCTCTCAGCGATCAAGAAAAGAAAGACATGACATCATTCTTGCATAAACACAAAATCAACTTTTCCTGGACCTACAAAGACATGCCCGGGCTTGATACAGATCTTTTCATGCATCATCTTGTTGTAGATCCAAGTGTAAAACCTGTTAAGAAGAAACTTCGCAAGATGCATCCTCAAGTCGCATTAGTAGTCAAAGTAGAGCTTTAGAAAATGTTGGACGTTGAAGTAATCAGGCCAATTGATTATCCTGAATGGGTTTCTAATATTGTACTAGTAGGTAAGCCTGCTGGGGGCATTCACATCTGCACTAATTTCAGAGACCTAAACCTTGCATGTCCCAAGGATGATTTTCCACTCCCTAATATTGACATTATAGTGGATTTGACGGTAGGACATGAAATGTTATCACTTATGGATGACTTCTCAGGTTATAATCAAATCAAGATAGCACCAGAAGACCAGCACAAAACCACATTCACAATGCCTTGGGCACCTTTTTTTATCAGGTGATGCCTTTTGGTCTTAAAAATGCCGAAGCCACTTATCAACAAGCAATGACTACCATATTTCATGACCTTTTGCATGTCATCATGGAAGATTATGTGGATGATCTTTTAGGCAAATCTAAAACAAGGGAATCACATATTCCTATCCTTACTACCATATTTGAGCGATTAGAGAAATATAAGCTTAGGTTGAATCCCAAAAAGTGTGTCTTTGGAGTACAATTCGGTAAGCTGCTGGGATACATTGTGTCGCGGCATGGAATAGAAGTTGATCCAAAGAAAGTGAAAGCAATCCTAGAGATTCCACCACCCAAAACATTGAAGCAATTACGTAGTTTACAAGGCAAAATACAATCAATCAAAAGATTCATGTCACAATTGGTCGATAAGGTGCATCCGTTCTCCCATCTCCTACGCAAGAATATTAAGTTCCAGTGGGATTGCTTGTGTCAAAATGCATTTGATAAATTGAAAGGCTATCTGGCTAATCCACCCATGTTGGTACCACTTGTTTCTAGTCATCCTCTAATTTTATACATATCTACTACAGAGGTCGCTTTGGGAGCCCTCCTGGCATAATTGGATGACACCGGCAAAGAGCGAGCAATCTATTATCTTAGCAAGACTCTTATTGGCTATGAGTTGAATTATTCCTTAATTGAGAAGGCATGTTTGGCCATTTTTTTTTGTACACAAAAGCTACGTCATTATATTCTTAATCATAAGATTCATCTTGTTGCCAAAATTGATCCACTCAAGTATCTCTTGGCACGTGCAGCTCTTAATGGTCGTACAACAAAATGGGTCATGATCCTTAGTGAGTTTGACATTGTTTATGTGGATCAAAAAGCCATCAAAGGACAAGTGATTATAGATCAGTTAGTTGAAGCACCTATTGATGGTAAACATCCTCTGATCACAGATTTTCTAGATGAATCAGTCCTAAATCTTGCCCCGAGTCCACCATGGAAGCTTTATTTTGACGGATCCTTCACTCAGAAAGGATCAGGGGTAGGAATCTTGTTTGTTACACCAGAAGGGGGTCTCATCCCTAAATCTTTTAAATTACAGTTTTCTTGGACCAACAATATTGTAGAATATGAAGCCCTTGTACTTGGACTTCGACAGGCCGTACAATGGCAGATTCTCACTCTATTGGTGCTTGGTGATTCACAATTGGTTATCAAACAAGTTGTGGATGAATATCAAATGAAGGATGACAAGTTGCTTCCCTATCACTGAACAGTTGAAGGTCTCAAGACATAATTCACTGAGCTAATCTTCCAGTAGATCCCTCGCACGGACAAAAAAGCAGCAGATGCCATGGCAACAATTAGGTCCTTGATCACTATGCCAGAACACAGCGCACGGTGTGAGTTTCTTGCTGAGAATCCAACAGTCCCTACCTATGATAAACCAAATTCTAAAATGGTGTGTGAAATTGCTGATCACAATTCCCCATGGTACCAAGAAGTGTATTCCTACTTACATGATGGACATACCCCACTTACTTTAACCCCCAATCAACGTAAAACCTTCATTCGTCGCACTTCCCGATACACAATCCTTGCTGATACCCTCTTCTGAAAGCATTTTGATGGAACTCTTTTAAGGTGTATAAATTTTGATGAAGCACAAACATCCCTAGAGGAGGTACATCAAGGAATCTGTGGGGCCCACTCTAGTGGACTTACTTTGTCCAAAAAGTTGTTACGCACTAGATATAACTGGCCTACTATGGAGCAAGATGCCTACAACTATCTGAAGAAGTATGTACCTTGTCAACAACACGGCGATTTGATACACGCTCCCTCCCAATCCCTCCAGCCTACCATCACCCCTTGGCCTTTTTCACGCTGGGGTCTTGACCTCGTTGGCCAGATTTTCCCTAATTCATCCTATGGCCATAAATATATCCTAGCTCTACAAAGTACTTTACCAAGTGGGTTGAAGCTATTCCTCTCACCTACACCATTGGAAAATAGATTTTGAAGTTTATTTTGAACTATCTTATCTGTCGCTATGGCATTCCTCAGGACATTGTTACTGATAATGGAGGACCTTTCAAGAACAAGGATGTCACAGAGCTATATAGGAAATTCAGCATTACCCACCATACCTCTTCCAAGTACTTTTCACAAAGCAATGATCAAGCTGAGGCTATGAATAAAACCATCCTCAGAATCCTCAAGAAAATAGTCGATGAAACTGGCCATGATTGGCACCTTCACCTCAACCCTACCCTTTAGGATTACCACACCTCCATTCAAACCCCCATGGGAGCCACTCCCTTTGCCCTTGTTTATGGTACTGAGGCTATTCTACCCATTGAAATTGATCTCCCTTCCCTCAGAATCTCTCTCAAGAATCTGTTGTCTGAAGAAGAATATAGAGTTGCCCGCTTACAAGAGTTGGAACTCCTCGATGAGAGATGCCTCAATTCCCTAGACCACCTCCGCATGTATCAAAATTGCCTTCACCTTCAGTTCAACAAAAGGATCAAACCTCATCAGTTTGAGGTTGGTGATCTTGTCCTGCAACATAATATGAAGAACCTCTAGAACTGTGAGAAGAAAGGGAAGTTTGAACCTAATTGGTTGGGTCCCTTCATTGTTACAACAAAGTATGGTTCAGGCACCTATCAGATTGCATCCCTAGAGGGAGATCTACTCCCTGATCCTATAAATATTGTACATCTCAAATGCTTCTATGCTTGATCAGTCCATAGTCTATTGTACAACAAATTTTTTTCAAAAAATCCAAAAAATCAGAAAAGCAGAAAATCCAAAAACATTCAAAAAGCAAAAAAAGCAAAAAAATAAAAAAGATCAAAAAAGCATAAAAAATACAAAAGCTTGAAAAGAAGATCAAAAAAAGCAAAAGAGAAAGAGAAATAAATTTGTCCATCTATGAAAACCACTTCAGTGGCGCAATGGATAAGTACCATGGTGAAAACCTATTTCAGGCACCATGTGTAGTTAGATCCACCATCAGTTTCCACCATTTGTCTATACATCTTGCATCACCTTTCATAATAAGCATCACTTCCCATATTTGTGCAGGTAGTTCTTTGACCATCTTTCCACTTTCGCAATAATGATTCCCGCACAACTGAGCTTACCAAATCAAACACCGAGCTTTTTTATAGACACAGTGATCACAAATGTTTTACATCAAATCAGCAGACAGATTGACTTTCCTAATGATCATTCTATTCATGAGGAATTGCCAGCGAATTCCCATTTTTTATCAATCAATCTTTGGCCCATCAGGATGCATCCTTCCGGTGTCGTCTATTCTATCAATCCTCACATCAAAATTGTTCATGGTAAGAACTTTTGGGCTGAATGACCACTTAGTTAGGATGCCTTTTTTTTATTTTATCTTGTGTTTTACTATGTCCTTATCATGACAGCCTCGATCTTTTATATCTTGGTTCATTATTGTGAGTATCTAGTGAGATACGTGTCATTTGTGGTATGATTTTCTTGTCATAGATTGTTAAGTGCACTTATGTTTTGATATTTAGTTATGACTATGTATGCCTCACTGGGGGTAGGATTCATCCATCTCAAATCCCTAAACAGATCTGGATGTATTGTGTCTCCTCATGCGTAACATTTCATAGATCTCATCATACCTGATATCTAACATTCATCTTCCTAACAACCTATTTTTATGAGAGTCTAGTCCACGCAAAGGAACCATGTCACTTGTGTTTTCTAGCACATGGTGCATACCTCCTTTTGCAATATCAAACTAGGGTGTGCTCTCCAACATTGACACAGTATCAATCCCACTATCATCATGTAGTTAATCTTTGTATTATAGTTAGGTCATATCGCATTATGATTTTTCTCTTGGCAATGGTTTCTATTTATTCCCCTATCCAGTCACCTACGTGATTTTATTAGACTTATTGTGATACACACAAAAACAATGTCCTCATTTGTCTCATATTGCATCCATTGCATTGTGCATTTCATTCATTAATCATTAGTCATTATCCATTGCATTGTTCATTTCGTTCATTAATCATTAGTCATTACCCATTGCATTGTTCATTTTGTTCATTAATCATTAGTCATTATCCATTGCATTGTTCATTTCATTAATCATTATTCATTATCCATTGCCTTATTCATTTAATTCATTAATCATTTAGTTGCAATGTTCATTTTAGTACATTAAATTAAATCATTTGCATTTACCTAAGATGGAATCCAAGCATGCTAAGTTGGATTGGTATTGTGAATTACCTATAATTTGGTAATACAAGAGCACCAAAATTATATTTACTTTTTGTATAAGTATTTATTCTATTGTGTATTTTAATTGAGAGCCGACCAAGTGATGTAAGACATATATAGATATAAAGAAGATTTTTTAAAGTGAAGAATATAAGTATGTGATGGATGGATATGTAGAGATGACTAATGGCAGATGGGAGATCAGAGACTGACAATTTTTTTTGAGAGCTATAACTAGAACTATTTAAGGATTGGAGATGCTTGTTTTTGTTCATTTGTGAGAATACTTTTATGTAGTATTGATTATAAGAGTTGTAAGCTCAATGTACTCCTAATAGGGCGTTGTATACCTTTAACACGATTGATATTCCTTGAACAGGGAAATGTACTATGTAATATTCAGCTCCTAAAAGGGATAGGTCTTCTAACACAGACATAATACTTTAGTGAATGCTTTTGGGTACCATCCCCACTAGGGTTTTCCCTTGGCTAAGGTTTCCTCAACAAAAAATAATGGTGTAATGAGTTGTGTGTTATTTTCTTATGATCTTTTCATTTCATCTATCATATGGTTTATGTGGAATTGGTTTAAGTTTAATTTAAAGTGTTGTAATACTGATTCACCCCCCCCCCCCCTCTTAGTATTACTTAATCCTATTAGTGCATGTACAAGAGTTACACCCAATCATTACACCATGGCCTTTCTATCAATGGGGATTTGATCTTATTGGGATGATTTATCCATCTTCATCCAATGAACATAAGTTCATTATAACTACAACAAAATACTTTACAAAATGGGTAGAATATGTGTCAGTAACAACCGCAACGGGTAAACAAAACTACATGTTAATTATAAACCACATCATTTTTCAATATGGTATTCCTCAAGCTATCATCATGGATAATGGAAAAAAAATCAAGAATAAATATGTGGATGAATTATGTGAGACATTTCACATTACACACCATTCTTCTTACATTTATTATCCTCAAGGAAATGGTCAAGCCGAAGCAACAAATAAGAAAATCCTCAAGATATTGAAAAGATCAGTTGACAAATCAGGAATAGATTGGCATATACAATTAAACTAGGGATTGTGGGTCTATAGAACAAGTATTAGAACACCAACGGGGGAAACACCATTCTCTTTGGTCTATGGGGCAGAAGTTGTTTTACCTTTAGAGGTTGAAATCCCATCATTTAGAGTATCATTACAAGGATTTATAAATGATGAGGATTGTAGGGTTGTAAGAATTTGATAATTGGAATTGTTAGAAGAACATAAGACTCAAGCTTATGAGAACTTGAAAGTATACCAAAACAAAATCTTAAGGAACTACAACAAAAAGTTAAAACCTAGAGCATTTCAAGTGGGAGATTTAGTGTTCAGAGAAAACCCTAAGAATCAAGCAGAAAGAGAAAATAAAGGGAAATGGGAAGCAAATTGGCTAGGACCCTTTGTGATTAATTATTCTTTTGGTATGGGGACATACAAATTGGTTGATTGTGAAGGAGATGAGCTACAAGAACCTATCAATACCATTCACTTAAAGAGGTTTTACACCTGAATAGATGAAAATGTATAGCTTAAAATATTATAAGATGAAAGTGTATCTGATGAGATTAGCAACATTATTTGTACATGAGAAAAGTTCAAAATCTAAAAAAAAATGAGAAAGATAAAAAATTCAAAAACAATGGAAAAGCAGAAAAGCATAAAAAGAGGAAAATTGAGCATGAAGAAAGAAAAAACATTCAAAAGATAAAAAAA
Organism: Thuja plicata; assembly: GCA_018584345.1. NCBI lineage: Eukaryota > Viridiplantae > Streptophyta > Pinopsida > Cupressales > Cupressaceae > Thuja > Thuja plicata. Next base: position 2,561,753 of record MU227515.1, read on the forward strand.
ATGGTTGTCTTGGTGAAAACCTAGCAAATAGGCACCTTGATGATATTGAAAAAAAACAAAGAAAAAAATTGAAAAAGAGAAAAGTACCTTGGTGAAAACCTAACAATAGGAGCCTTGGTAGAAAAAAAAAGTGAAAAAAAAGAGAAATAAATCCAAAAGGTGAAAACCTGGAAAAAAGGAAATTTTTGATCCCTTAGGTCTTTCCTAGTTGCATTTGCACATATTGCATTTTCCATCTCATTTTATATATCCTTATATTCATCATTTGTGCATAGTCATAATAAAGTCTTTGAGCTGCATTGTCAAAATCGTTGTCACATATTAGGTTTCATTTGCCCAGATTTACACATGGTCTCATATTCAATTGGGGGAAAAGCATTGGTTTTGATACAAATGGATTTGATAAGTGCTACTTTTTGGCCACATGACATGAGAGATTTTCCCAACTTCAACGGAGAGATATTTTTTGAACCTTTGATGTATATCATTGTTCAACCCAGGCATTAGATCTTGATCCTTAAGCTTCATGACCCTATTATTAGGATTAAAATTTGACAAAAGCTAACAGATCAGAATGGGTGGAATTCTATTGAAAATATTGATACAATACAAACACTTAAAGTTTTTTACGATGTTCATTGAATCATGTTCTTTTTATCTAATCAATGATGTTTCGACTAGATTGGCGATGATGAAGACATGATATTTTTCTTGATTTTTGTTTGACTGTTTTGAGAATGATCCACCAACCTATGTGAATTCATCTGAGGATATGGTTATCAAATAATCATCGAGGAAAATCACATATGATGGGGGTTTGACCTTTGTTTTTTTACGCAAATGAATACCTTGGATATTTACATCTTCCATATCTTAATACCAAAATCCAATTGCAACATTGAATCTAATGAAACAAGTATTCAAACTCCCATAGTGGATTATTCAACTAGTGAGGGTTCTACTATTTTCTAATGGTTACAAGATCGATGAAAGCAGTGTTCATATTATCATGATGTCCTTATCCAATCAGTGATGATTGTATTTTCTCCTAGTTCACAAAAGCTCAATGATGAAAATATATCTTCGTTTGCATTTCTTTCGCAAAGACAAAGTGACACTTAGTTAAATTTTATTATTAGATTAATTTCATTTAGGATATTTCCTAAGTTCAAGTGGGTTAATTATTCAAAGAGTTGATATCTTTATCTTGGTTCAAATCAATCAATTATGGAGACTTTCTTGTGCATTTATTATTTCAATCATTAATCATTAAACATTGTTTACAAGTTATACATCATTACATCATTACATCATTATTCATGTGTATATGGAATTCTTCAACCTGTTGGGAGAAAGCTCAAACATGCAAACATTAGTGGGTTAGCACATGAATTATATCAAGAGAGCATGCAAGAGATCAAACAAACAAAAAAAGACACCAAATAACATCAGATTAAGCTAAAAATGAGTAAACAAAGCACCCTATTCTACTCATTTTGTTTTTCTTATTTAGATTAGATGTGAGTGTTCTCTCTCAAACACACAAATACTATGGATCCCAATGCAAATGCAAGATTATGAGATCAAGAAGAAAGATTCAAGAGCTAGTATGAGGAACTAGTCTCAAATCTTCTTGCAAGATAATAATCTAAGCTATGAAAATGAAAATGATATGCATATACTAATGTAGAAACTATGATTCATTCACCAATTAAAAGCCTAGAATGTGATTTCTAAGGTGATTTAAGCAATTGAAAACATGAAACTTGCATCTAAGAATATTAGCATGAAAACAACTATGAAAACTCTAAGATAATTCTAGCATGATAACAATGCAAATTGAGAGATGAAAATATGAGAGGAGAAGGCCTCTATTTATAGAGTTTTTGGAGAGAGGAAGAGGCTTGGATGAAGTGGCACCTATGTGGAATCCACATAAGAGCCACATAGGAGACGCATGGCTTTGAAAAGATGGCCAATTTTAAGTCAAAATTGACATTAATATTGAGTAGCTCAATATTTCAAAAGAGGAGACAAAGTTGTAAGAGAGAATTTAAGAGAGGAATGGGTACCCATTTTGGAGAGAATTTCCCCATGTGGGTGAGCATTCCATTAGCCTTAAAAAGGTTAGGAATCACCCATTTAAGCAGGATCAATGGGTAGTTAGGTGTGGAAGCATACTTAGGAAATGAGGTGATGGGAGTAGGGTAGGAATAGGGTAGGCTTAAGGGTAGGATTAATAGGTTCCTAGCTAGGGTTTAGAGTATTATTCAAATTGAATTTGAATAAATCATGTTTTAGAAAAATTAGGAAAATGGAGGATTTAATAAATACAAATTTATTAAAAAAGGGAATTTCATGAAGGCAAATGTATTTAAATAAAATACATTTGGAATAGTATTTAAACTATTGACACATGAAACTATTTAATTGACTAAATTAAATAGTTAGAGGAAATTGGAAAAATAATATTAATAATAATATTAATATTTTTGGGCGTCTACATTTTGCCCCTCTTTGATGTGGCATCGCAAGTGACATTTTGTCAAAGACAAGAAAATGAGTTGCCCCAGAGGAAGAGGACTTTAGGAGTCATGCCAAAGCGACGATGATACAGGGTTATACTCTTTGACTGATTATTGACTTCATTAACAGAAGCTGATAATGGTGTATTTTTTGATTGATATAGGGTTGTGCCCCCTCGAGAAAAGAACATAATGAAGACAATGTTGTGGGATTTTCTTAAAAAAGGACGCAACGAGAGAGAGGAAAAGAAAGAGGGAATAAATAGAAGCCTTCTGAAATGCAATTAAGAATGCAGCTAAGAATGTAAATGAAAATGAAACTAAATGTAGCTAACTAAGCATTGGGATCCATTTGTGTGAAAAATATGGAGAGCACATCCAATTTTGATATTGCAATAGGAGGTATGCATCAGGTGTTAGAAAAAACAGATGACAAGATTCCTCTAACTAGACACTCAAACAAAAGCACACTGCAAAAGAAGTATGTATCAGTATCCACCAGTCACAATGCACCAAGATATAGTAGATGGAGGTAGTGGTGAGTAGGCTGGAACTGACACAAAAAGATAAAATCAATAAAGAAGGCCTCATGACCAAGCAGTCATGCGGTCCAAAGTTCTTGCCATGAATAGGATTGATGTGATGAAGGATTTGATATGCTGACACCGGAAGGATGCATCCTGACGGGCAAGGATTGATTCAATTTGATTTGATGGAAAGATATTCACTGGCAAAAGCTGTGAACATGATGGGGATCAAGGACAGTCGGTCACAAAATTGATTTGGTGAAAAATAGTGTCACAGTCGCATGAGTCAAACTGTGTCTGAAATCAAAAATTTGGGACAATGCAGGAAGAACGAATTGTTTATTGCATGATTTTTGAGATTATGTGATGTGTTGGGAATTTTTGGGATTTTTTGATTTTTTTTTAAATTTTTTCAATTTTTGAATGTTTTTGAGATTTTACGTGTATTGAGGCTTATACAGCAGGACAATATATACAAAAATGTACACAGCGGGGGGGCGAAGACAAG
>MU227515.1:2565359-2588191 GCA_018584345.1 Thuja plicata
TAAAGAAGGTCATTTGTGAATAGTAAATAGTAAATCTTTGAGCTCTGAGTGAAAAATATTGCTGACAAGAGGATGAAGGGACAACTTGGAGAGTGCGTTAGGACACATGGGAGGCCCGCCGAGTGACTGGTATCGGTGAGTGGACTATCCTTGACCTTGTATTTATGGTGTTTAATGCATTTATTGCTTTTTGGGGTGGGCAGTTAGGCATTAATGGGGGTAAATTAGGTTTTGGACCGGAGACGCCGATTCTCGAACTAGTGTCTGCGAGGACGCGATCCCTGGATTGACATCTTTGCAGACACCGATCCCCAGATCGGTGTCTCTGGAGCCGCTGGTGCCAGACCAGTGTCTTTGAAGATGTCAAACCCATATTCGCGTCTTTGAAGATGCTGGTCTGCGGTTAAAGAGTCAGAGATGCTGGTGCATGAACCGACATTTCCTATTGAACCGACATTTGCTCTGAAAAGGGCAAACGCCAATTGGGAAAGAAATGGAGGGACCCAGTGAGGGCCAGGGATGGGTTAGCATGAGACCTAGGGGAAATATGCCCCATTCTGGGAAGGGTTAGACTAGGACTAGGAGAATAAGCGACTGACATGGTGGATGCAAAAAATTTTGCAGGAGAAATTCCCACCCTTGGGATCATGGGAGCATTGGCTGCCAACGATGGAGTTGGAGGCACAACTGACAGAGGATGACTGGGGACTGTTAGCGGTGGTAGGACTAGACTATGTGCCCCACTGGCCTAGGCTACAGGCACACAATGGTATGATGACCTCCCTGATCGAGCGGTGGCATAGTGAGACAACCACCTTTCATTTGCCTACTGCAGAGATAATGATTACCTTGGAGGATGTGTGGTGCATCTTATGGATACCTATCTGAGGAGCCATTCCTCGATATAGATTAGAGGACAATGACTACTACATGGAGATCATGTTCAAGTGGCCGATAAGGCAGATACCTACTTATAGGACCTGGATGCCGTGGCAGCCGACAGTGGATAGGAGACTTAGGTGGATATCCCTCTATATTGCTGGATTGATTGGGGGACACATGCTAGCGGACCTATCAAGACATGGATTTGGGATGGGCTAGTCGTGGACTCTTGAGTAGATGCTTGAGGAGAGGACCTCCTACTACTAGGGATATGTCGTCCTTGGACAGTTATACCAAGATCTCCACTTGGCTGCGTACCGTGAGGCACGCAACATGGGTACAGGGGTGACACTACTATTAGTGTGGGCTTGGGAGCACATTACATTGTTCTAACCCATGAGGGTGAGGGAGTCACGCCATCCTGGGGAGTCTTATGCCTGCAAATATAGGCCCCCTCTTAGATATACCTCTTTTGAGCAGACAGGTTACTGGAGATGATTGTTAGATGAGGTTTAGGTTTTCCGTTGGACCCCTTACAGGTTGTGTGAGCCACGGGGGACGATGGACTGGATGATGGGGGTGGAGGATGGGTTCAAGGACTTCCTATACCTTTCATATGTGTAGATAGATTTCTTTCTTCTGGGTAGGACTATCCACTAGATTGAGAGATATAGACCTTCCAGGGTCATGAGGCAGTTCAGGCTACAGTAGGGGGTGGTGGTAGAGGATGCTTTACATCCTCATGTCACTAGGGAGGTAGGGACTTCGGGCCGGTACATGGATGCTCTCACAGTGAGGACATCATGGAGAGATATGCCACGGCTAGATTTTGTGGCTCACCCAGATATTATAGATGCAGGCACGACTCCTGAGTATGCGGTGTGCTGGGCTGCACACACACCAATCAGGTTGACCAACCCAGATTAGGTGGCTACCCATGAGCAGCTGACAGGGGACTTGGATGTAGTTGATGGAACTCAGATTGAGGATGCCCCAGAGAGCTCAGTAGCTAGATAGAGGAGGAGGTCGCAGAGATGGGTTAGACCTCAAGTAGAGGTACAGGAATAGGATCAGGTACCACAGGGACCCCCACTAGCACCAGGACAAGACCAGCCACAGGCACCACCGGTGTAGCCACAGGTGTAGGTATAGGCACCACCAATGCCACCATAGGATCAGGCATAGGGGCCACCTATAGGGTTTGTGGCATAGGAGACACATGATACTGTCCTCGCAAAGCGAGACAGTCTACAGACAGAGTGCACCAGACTGCGTGGTTTATTAGATGAGGCAGTGGTGTTAGATGCTATCTTACATGTAGAGATAGCCTGTATACAGGGTTTATTGATGGCCGAGATGGTACAGGAAAATAGGGCAGAGGGTTCACTGGATACCCTAAAGGGCAAGGTGGATTCTGAGTTCTTGGTGGTGGACTTGATGCAAGATGCTGCAGACCTCCATTCTAAGATAGATACACTCACAGGGCAGCTAGATAGATTGATGGTATAGATGGAGCAGGCCATGGAGTAGATTGATGCATTGACCTCAGAGAGGGATGCAGCATTGAGACAGGTAGAGACATAAAGGGCTGAGTGAGACATCGCTCGACAGGCGACAATAGCAGGTGGAGTAGGTCAGGTGGTAGCAGAGGTGTTCGCAGCCCATAGGGATGTGAACAGGTCAGGGAGGGAGGCATCACACTATAGAGCACTCTACCATCAGCTTGTTCTAGAGGGACAGAGACAGGATTACTCAGACAGATCTCATTCTCAGAGCATAGTGCGGACTTCTACCTCACAGGGATCAGTGGGGATGCCACCACGTCCACCACCAGGATAGGGAGGTGAGCCATCATAGCCACCAGCATGATCAGTCAGAGGATTATATGACACACAGTTTTGTATTTTTGAGATTTATACATGTATATTGGCACTGAGTTGCACATGACATATTTTTATTGACAGACATGGATATATATATATATATATATATATATATGAGGACTCTTATTGCTGCTCATGATGTACGGTTTATATGATGACTCTTATGATGCTTAGAATGTATGAGCTATATGATGTGCATACTATATGTTTACTGACATTTGATGCTTGCAGGATGTGATGTGTTTTTATGGATGATTTGATTATGTATATATGATGTATGACTTTTGCAGGGTGGATGATGCTTATATATATGATGTACTGACGTGTGTGGATGCAGGATGTGATGTGCTTTTATTTATGTATGCAATATATATGCTGATGTTTTATGGATATGCATAGATGAATGATGTTTTTAATAATGATTTAAGTATGCAAAATTATACATGAACCTAAATTTTGTAATGATGTTAAATGGTAAAAATGGATGAATGCAAGCTAAAATGAATCTAGAATGATTTAGATGATAAAAATGGATGAATGCAAGCTAAAATGAAATGTATGAATTGTGCAAGATTAATGATGAATTTTAACAATGTAAGATAATGTAATGAACCTAAAATGACTTTTAACAATGCAAGATGATATAATGAACCTAAAATGATTAACAATGCAAGATGATATAATGAACCTAAAATGATTTTTAACAATGCAAGATGATATAATGAACCTAAAATGGATTAACAATGCAAGATGCCTTAAATGATCTTAAAATGAATCTAACAATGCAAAATGCCTTAAATGATCTTAAAATGAATCTAACAATGCAAAATGCCTTAAATGATCTTAAAATGAATCTAACAATGCAGAATAACGTAAAGGAATGCAAGACACCTTAAATGATCTAACTAATGATACTATGAGAGGCAGATCATTGTTCTCTTGTTCTTGGATTTTCTTTCGGTTGCTCTCTGCATCAATTTCCTTGCTTTCAATCTCCAAAAGCTATCCATAGCAAAGGAATACAAAGTGTGACAGAAGAGCTCAAATGATGAGTTGTTTGAGGTTGAACATGCTACGGCATTTGAGTCCCAAAAACTCAAATGTTTTTTTATTTTTATTTTTGGTGTGTGTCACAATCAACTGATAAACCAGATGGATGAACTATGGAGGATCGGGTAGGGAATGTTAGCAGGATGATGACTCGGGATGTTAGCATGACGGTGACTCAGGATGTTAGTACGATGGTAGGAAAATGGGATGCATCATGAATGTACAAGGATCAAATAGAGAGAATTAATTACAAGTGATTAGTTACAATGATTATGTACAAAGGTTACTACCGAAAGTTGATTGGATCATGTTACTTGTCTTTATTGACATGATAGATGTGTGTGTCGATTGACTAGTTCCAGAGGGGAGATACATCCTGTGAGAACCTGAAGATGACAATAATCTAGATCTAAGTTGACGAGAGGAAGGATACATCCTCAAGACTCATTTCCAAAAAGATGGGACTTACCAAGTTGATTGATCAAAATGCGCACTTACAAGCAAACCATAGAATCAATGTAGGATCAGGAGCAACCCAAGATATGAACAATATACAGGAATGATGCTCACAACTTTTGGAATAGTACAATGTATGCACAACAACATACAATATTATGTGTACAAGAGCTCAGGATACGAGATAGGAAGATCATTGCAGACTAGTGCGTGTGATATGTGAACACCCAAGGAATATAAGGAATTTGGAGATGGTGCTGGTGATGGAAAGAAATGAGATTTTGATTGATAATGGAATGGTCCACTATGTGTGACAGCTGTTTCTAGGTTTTCATCACCCATACTTGTCCAAGGCGCCTGATTTGCCAAGTTTTCACCTTTGGACGAAAGTTTTTCTCTTTATTTTTCTTTTTGATTTCTTTGGATCTTTTTGATCTTGTTTATTTTTATTTTTTTTATATTGCCCAAGTGCCTGCTTATCAGGTTTTCACTGGGACAACCATTTTTTTAGCTTCATTTTTCTGCTTTTTAGATATTTTTTCAGGACTATTTTCAGTGCTTTAAAGTGCTTCGGGTTCTTCTATAGAATTTGCCTTCAGTTTCCATAGGTAAAATGTTATGGTTTGTTTAGGGCTGATCTCTTACTCTCTTTTTGTGCTTTCTTCAGGACTTTTTATGAATTTTCTCAGAAAACTAAAATGAATGACCAGCCATCAGGCATAGAAGTGCCTGAGATGAATGATGTTGATAGGATCATTCAATGGTTCTCCTTCTGGGGTGGAGATTTGATATGCCCCAGACTTGAAGGATGCAGTGACAACATATGGACCTTGCCAAGTGATTTCAAACTTTCCTTTCTTTTCCCGATTAGTACCCACTTTCTAATTTTCTTTTAGGACAAGGTCCCCTACCTGGAACTGGCGTGGGTGGACCTTCTTGTTATAGTTCCTCTTGAGTCGATTCTGATAAACAATCAAGTGATAATAAGCTTGTTGGTGCTTTTCATCTAGGAGATCCAACTGTGTGAGTCATGCTACCCAGTAATCTTCATCATCAATCAGGCCTCTTAGTGATACTCAGAGGGAGGGTAATTCAACCTCAATTGGTAAGACTGCTTCAGCACCGTAGAATAGGGAGTAGGGAGTAGTTCCAGTAGGAGAATGATAGGAAGTGCGATATGCCTAGAGGGTGGGATTGATCTGGAGATGCCAGTCATGACCAGTATCATTGAAAACTTTCTTGAGGATTTTGAGGATGGTTTTATTAGTTGCCTCAGCTTGGTCATTACCTTGCGGGAAGTATGGACTGGAGAAATGATGATGGATATGGAGGTGATCACACAGATCAATGATGTGTTGGTTTTCAAATGGTGTTCCATGATCTATGAAGATGGTGGAGGGTATGGTGAAGCGATAGACAATGTGGTAGAGGATGAATTTGTATATATAGACACCAGTAGTGAGGGTGAACGGAATTACTTCAACCCACTTTGTAAAGTACTCCGTAGCCATAATTATGTACTTGTGGCCTTCAGAGGAGAGGGGAGTAATCTTACCAATGAGGTCAAAACCCCAACAAGAGAAGGGCCAAGGAGGTGTAATAGGTCTGAGGTCCTGAGTAGGAGCATGGATAAGATTAGCATGTTGTTGACAAGGTAAGCACTTTTTTACGAACTCACAAGCCTCATGTTCTATTGTAGGCCAATAGTACCGTGTACATAGAAGTTTCTTGGCTAGGACCATGCCACTCGTGTGGGCACCACAGATTCCAGCATGTACCTCTTGTAAAGTCTAGGCAGCTTCATTTTCATCTAAACATCTGGAGAGTACATTGTTATAGCCTTGATGATACAGGGTATTGGCTATAGGGTGTAACGGGATGCTGTACGAATAAAATTTTGGTGTTGGTTTGCAGTGAGATGGAGAGATATGATACCATTTTGTAGGTAAGCTTAGATGTCTTGGTACCATGGGGACTGGGGACCAACCAAGACACATACGCGATTCGATTCTCATTCTCGTAAGCGGGATCGTGTAGTTGCTCAACTAAGAATTCTTATTGTGTAGACTCGTGAGGAATCACGAGAAGGGATTTGATTGTGGCAATTGCATCAGCAAATTTATTCTGTAGGCATGGTACCTGCGTTATCTACAAATGGAGGAAATGTTCTTTCAGCTTGTCGACCATCTGCTTATATGGTGTCAACTTATCATCTTTGGTTTGATATTCATCTAGAACTTGTTTAATGATGAGTTGGGAATCACCAAAGACCTTGATATCTGTGATGTTCCATTCTATGGCCATGTGAAGTCCTACAATTAGGGCATCATATTCTGCAATATTGTTTGTGCAGGGAAATCTCAATTTGAATGACATGGGGATGTAGTCACCTTGAGGTGTGACAAAAAGTATTCTTGCCCCTACGCCATGAGCTGTGTAAGACCCATCAAAGTAAAGTTGCCATGTTGGTTGTTCTTCTACCATGTACAAGTGCTCATCTGGAAAATTTGTGACCAAAGGATATGCATCAACCAATGGTGCATTGGCTAGCTGATCGGCAATGACTTTCCCTTTAATGGCTTTTCGGTCAACATACTGGATATCAAATTCACTTAGTAGCATAACCCATTTTTCCATTCGACCTGTAAGTGTAGTCCTAAAGAGTAGGTACTTGAGAGGGTCCACCTTTGAAATGAGCTTAGTTGTGTGACTGAGCATGTAGTGGCAAAGTTTTTGAGTGGCGAAGACCACTGCCAGACATGATTTTTCCATAGGAGAATAATTGAGCTCATAACCTACTAAGGTTCAACTGATATAATAAATGGCCCTTTCTTTGCCTTCATCATTCAATTGAGCAAGGAGTGTCCCCAAAGCTGTAGTAGTGGCTGAAATGTATAGAATGAGTGGTCGACCAGGTACAGGTGGTACTAGGATGGGTGGATTAGCCAAGTATTGTTTGATTTTGTCAAAGATCTTCTAACATTGAGGATCCCACTTGAATATGTTGTCTTTGCATAGAAGATGAGTGAATGGTTGACACTTGTCTACTAGTTGAGAGATGAAATGATGCACAGATTGTAGCTTTCCTTGTAGACTGCGTAGCTGTCTGTGTGTTTTTGGTGGAGGCATTTCTATGATAGCTTGCACTTTCTTTGGATCAATTTCAATGCCTCATCTGGATACAATAAACCCTAGGAGTTTTCTTGATGTGACTCCAAAGACACATTTCTTAGGGTTGAGTATTAGGCAGTAGTGTCCAATTCTATGAAAGACACATTCCAGAACATTTAGGTGATCTTCCCTTTTGACTAATTTGGCCAAGATATCATCCACATAATCTTCAAGGATCTTGTGGATCATGTCATGAAAGATGACATTCATGGCTCTTTGATAGGTTTCCCTAGCGTTCTTTAAGCCAAAAGGCATCATGTTATAGTAGAAGGTGCCCCAAGGGGTTGTGAATGCTGTCTTATGCTGATCTTCTTCTACAATGCGGATCTGATTGTATCCGAAATAGCCATCCATGAGTGACAACATCTCATGTCCTACTGTGAGATTAACAATCATGTCTATGTTGGGCAAGGGGAAATCGTCCTTGGGACATGCCTTATTGAGGTCTCTGAAATCTATGCATATCCTGATTGATTTATTCAGCTTAGCCATGGGCACCATATTAGAAATCTAGTCAGAATAGTCAATAGGGAGGATGATCTTAGTGTGGAGTAATTTTTCTAGCTCTACTTTGACAAGTAGTGCCACTTTAGGATACATCTTTCTGAGATTTTGCTTCACAGGTTTGATGTTTGGGTCTACTGCTAGATGGTGAACCACCAAATTGGGATCTAACCTTGGCATGTGGGAGTAAGACCATGCAAACTTGTCGATAGATTCTTTTAATAAAGTGACAATATCACTTTCTTCTGCTTCAGTCAGATACACTGCTATGTATGTAATGGCAAGATTTTCTTTGGTGCTCAGGTTGACAAGTTTTGTTTCTTCGATGAGAATTGATGATTGTTCAGGCCTGTAATCTTGGATAAGGGGAAGAGGAGAATCTTCATCCTTTGGTGCCTTAGAGAGGTTTTCACCAGGGGATACGCCCTTTGTTTTTACTTTTTTAGAATCAGATAGCGCCCCAAAGGGGTTTTCACTAGAAGATCAATTTTTCTCTTTTTTATTTTTATTCTCTATGTCATTTTTGCAGCTAAAGTTGTCCTCTTCCCCAAAGTATGCCTTTGGCTCCAGCTTGTAAACATATCCTAAGTCTTGTCCCCAGCCACTACTTTTCTCAATTGTTCCCATGAAGCTTAGGAGCGCGTCCTCACTTTGGAACTCGTCAACATGTACGACACTTGGTTGGTCCTAGTCTATGAGTTTGGGATGGCAAAGGGGGAGGTCAATGAAAAGGATGGAAATTTGTTGTAGGACAGCATTTCCTAGGAAGGTTTCATCATTAAAAACATCATCATAGGCTCTCACAACTTTCTCTTTTGGGATATCTTCGATGTCAGTGATTTAGTCCTGGGCTTGACAAGAGGAATAGTTGATGAACTCATTGGTGCTCCTAGTCATGTCAGAGCCCATGCCAAGGCCCAAGTGCTTTTGTAGTCGGGTAGGCATAATAGGATCTTTCATGCCTTGTTCTTCATAACCAAGGCCACCTCCTTGGTAGTTCCATTTTTTTGTTACCAATTTGTGAGTTGTGGGGTACTTATCCTTGAAGTAATTTAGTTGACTTGTGTCTTTGGGTGGTGGATCTTTATACAGCCATTGATTGATGTTTGGTGCCATTTCTCGGCCAATCAAAGTACCTTGTGATATGAAAGTGGTGGAACCAAATTGTAGTACCTTGGTTATTTCAGATTTTTCTTTACTGAGATTAGGCTGGTGGCCTTGAGTATGAGGATCAATCGACAATGCCCCAACTGTGAAGGCATCAGATAGAGTGTATTCACCACAACCTTTGTTGTTAATCTTGACCATGGACAAGGTGGAGGAAAGGATTGTTTCTGGATCTAAATGGGTTCGAGATGAACTAGCGACAGAGGTGCCAATATCAATCTCAGGACAATAAGTCGAATGAGGGAAGGATGCTTCCAATGCATTGCAGTATGTGAAGGGCTTGGGATCTGCACGGATGGTGATCTCAGTGCCTTTATATGGAAATTTGATGCACTAATGATAGGTGGATGGGATGGCTTGCATAGAATGAATCCATGGGTGTCCGAGTAGGATGTTGTAGGGAAGGTCAAGATCAACAACATGACATAGTGTTTCCTGGATAACTGGGCCCACTTGAATGGGCAATGATATGGTGCCTTCAGAAGTATGCTCCAAATTGTCATATGATTTTATTGTGATAACATCATTTGTTATATCAGCCTCAGTGCAACCCATCTATTTTATGAATTTTAAAGTGCACAGATTTAGGGTCGATTCATTATCTATCATGACCCATTTGATGGAAAAATCTTTAACCATGACAGCGATACAGAGTGGGAGATTATGATTGGTTTTGTCAGAGGGTACATCTGTTGGTCTAAAAGAGACCCCACAAGATGTAGACAAATTTCTGACAAGGTTTTGGAATTCAATGAGGTTGATGTCGCAGGGGACATGAGAGTCTTGCAAAGCTTTATTAAGGATCTCCTGATAATTGGGTGATGTACGGAGAAGGTCTAGGATGGAAATTTGGGCTGGAGTATTCCCTAGGTGTTCCAAAATGTTGTATTGGGTCCTAGCAGATGGAGTGGGACCAGCACCTACAACTATTATCTTACCTCTATGAGTGGTGATTGCACATTGGTTATCGGTGCCCCTGACATGGATGACATTGATGGCGGATTGGACTTGGGATATGCAACTGATGAGATTATCGTAGTTGATATAGGCATTGGTATAATCTTTTCTATCAGCACTTTCTTCTTGTTTACCCTTTCCTTGATCAGAGGACTGAGTAGGATTGCCTAGACCTGTACCGAAAGTGTGTTTAGGAAATGCATTCTGATATATTTTGAGGCCAGTGTTTGGTGATGATTGGGCAGGAGAATCTACTTCAATATCCTTGCGGTCAATGAGATCCTAGATATAGTGTTTCAGCTTCATGCATTTAAGTGTGGTGTGTCCCTTAACACGATGGTATTCACAGTACTCATTGTCTCTATACCAAGCAGGCTTAGGAGTTGAGTCATCAAATGGCTATGTTTTAGGATATATGACTTGGTTAGCTTGGACTAGTTTGCAAAACATGATGTCTATAGGTTTACCCAGAGGGGTAAACGCATGTTGTGGCACATTCAAAGTGCGAGGTCTTTGTTGTCTGTGTGGGACTGAAATAGCATTTGTATGATTTATAGGACCTTGATAGTTGTGTTGATGGGATGTCCCTGGAGGAGGATATATGGGTGCGCCTTGAGGGAACATGTTTAGCTAATACTGTGGTTGAGGATACGTGAGAGCAGGTTGCTGATACATGGGAGGAGGTTGTGGATACACTAGTGGTGTGTGCTGATAAGTCTAAGTATGTGCATTAGGACTAGCTACCACAACTTGAACATGTTTAGTGTCAGTTGCTCCATCTGTTACTGCGTTCTTGTTCTTGTTCCAGTATCATGAACAGTCATTGTTATGTTTGTCAGGCTGGGATTCTTTGTAGTGCTTAATGGTGCCTACTTCTATGAGACCTCGTTCAAGGTCTATACCCTTAATCCTGATATCGTGATAAGTTTGTATACAATTCATGTGCATGTGATAGGCAAGTTTGGGATGAAGGTTGTTAATGAAGATCTTAATAATATGTTGCTACGGGGGTTGGTAAGACAACCTTGTAGTAAGACCTTGCCAGTGCTGAAGATAATTAGCCAGGCTTTCTCCTCCCTTTTGTTTGGAATTGCATAGGTTGAGGAGTGAGAGTTCATTTTCGATGTTATGTGCATATTGGGCCACAAGCTTTTCAGATAATTCCGTGAAAGTAGAGACTATGCCATAAGGTATTTTGTAGAACCATTCAAGAGTGGTGCCTCCTAAAATTTTTGGAAATAGTCTCATGAGGAAGTTATCGCTATAGGCCACTTCTTGATAGGCCATGTAGAATTATTTCACGTGACTCACAGGATCACCCTTCCCTCGATATTTATCAAATTTTGGGGTCTCAAAGTGCTTGGGGAAGGGTATAGTAGTGATAGATCGGTCAAATGGATAAGGACACACTTCCTCAAACTTGAATGTTTTGGCTTCTATCCCAGCTTTTAGCTCCTTAAGAGCATTTTTCATTTCCTCCCATTTAGGATTGATTTGTGGGGGAGGATTATTGATCATGATTGTAGGATTCCCTTGTGCCTGATATGGATCAAATGGAAAATATGGAGGATTCTTTGGGGGATATTGTGGTGTTTGGTAGGGTGGTTGTTGGTCAACGTATATGGGTTGTTGTGGTGGAAGTTGGGGTTGAGTGGAATACTGCAATGGAGGAGGTGTCAGTGCTTGATAGGATTGCTACAACTGTTGGAGATATGCTTGTACTTGTTGTGGTGTTGGATAGGTGGGATGAGTTTGTTGCACACCTCTATAGGTGTTTTGTGTTGGAATGCCCCCATTGAGAACTTGTTGTGGAGGGGGAACTGTTTGTGATGCAGCGAAAGATGGCATGGTTATGTAATTGGTAGGATGAGGTTGCTGTTGTTGCATGGGTTGGATAAAAGGACTAGCAAACTGTTGCATTGGTTGTGCCACGAAGGGATTTTCCCCCTGCATTTGTGGTTGTGGCTGCTGTGTAGTTTGGATAGTGGGTTGTGCAGCTATGAAGGGGTTGATTGGTTTTTGTTTCACTTGAGAGGTGAATGGGTTGGTGATTTGTTGTTGTTGGATAGGTTGTTGTTGTTGCTGTTGGATAGGTTGCTGCTGGATAGGTTGTTGTTGTTGTTGTTGGATAGGTTGCTACTGGATAGGTTGATATTGTTGTTGTTGGATAGGTTGTTGTTGGATAAGTTGCCATTTTTGTTGTTGGATAGGTTGGATGGGAATTTGGGGTACGAAAAATAGATTCATGGATGGTTGCAGTATTGGAGGATTTGGGTTGAACAATGTTTGAGGTGGAACCGTTGGCATTCATTGTGGTTGCGTTGCTGGTGGAGTGGGAAAAGTAGACCCTTGTGGAAATAAAGGTTGGTTATCGGCATTGGTGGGTGGCATGCCTATGGTGAAGAAAGGCAGAATAGGCATGGAGACTTGGGTGCTTTGGTCTTGTGAGCTGGTTGTATCACTTTGAACAGGTTGAGGTGGAATGGGTGGAATAACGGTTTGTTGTGTGCTAACTGGTGGTGGTGGTGGAAAGTCTGCAATGAATGTTGGGATTGTTTGCAAAAGAGGAGCAATCGTGGCTTGCATAGTGATGGGGGGTATTGTTTGTGGTGCTGATGTGGCATCAATAGACAGTGCTCCTGAGGTAGGTGTAGGTGTTGTGTGTATTATGGAAGGTGGAATGGAGGGATGGACTACTTGCGCGAGAAGAGTTCCCACTTGTAGGGATCGTTGTAGTGGATCAAAAACTTCATTTCTAGTGGGATAAGGATGTTCCCCTAGAGGTGTCATAGGTCGTGTGACAAGTGTGGGTATAATCCAAGGTGGAAGTTGAAGTCCTTGTTTTTGGATGTCCAAAAGTACCTGGTTTTTGTTGCGTCCACTCATGGCATTTACCATGTGGATGTTTTCAAGATGTATGCAAGGATGCACCTAGGAAACTAAGGATGATGATACTAGGATCAGGATATGCTTAAGATGATGAACTATGCTCCTATGGATTAAGGATGACTTGATATATGCAAGGATTAAGGGTTGCTTTTCCTAATGTAGGATCAAGTGGATATGATTATCTACCTAAGACAGACTTGTGGTCTTCAGCGGACAAGATTCGTTGTTAATGTGAACCAACCTTTTGATCAAGGTGATGAGGTTGCAAAAGACAAAAGGGATTATCCTAAAACAATGCTTAGTTTAAGGACATTCAAGGATGGGTTTTGATTAAGATGTAGGTTTTAGCAACTCAAAGGGCTATGCAATACCTAAGTGAAGGATGTGAACTAGGATTCTTTGAATGATGATTAGGATGATGCTAGGCTAATTTAGATTAATGCAAGATCATGCTAGGATGAGTGTGTGATGTGTTCCTAAAGATGGAAACATAAGTGAGGTCCTAAAATGCAAGCTAAGTGAGGTTAAGAAGAGGAGAAACTTGTGTTTGTTGGGGTAAATCAACTAGTCATATTGTTCAGCTGCAACAAAGGCAAAGTTTAGATGATACTTTCCCATGAAATGAGCAACCTTGTTGTTGTAAATCACTTTTTCAAGTAGTTCCTGTTTATGGATTTCTTGCTTGACAGAATCGACAATGTGTTGGTATTTGGTAGCCTCTCAGGTTGTGTTTTTCTATTCTCTTTGCACGGGTGGCAACAGAGTTTTCACTTTCTTGTGTTTCTTGGAATCGGTCATGTCCTATAAGTAGATCTTGATCTTGGATGAATAGTTTGAGGTTCTTAGGACATATCTCATGGAAGAGCGAAATGTTTGTTTTGATAATCTTGGAAAAAAGCGTGATCATATTCTGATTTTCAATAGGATTGTTCTATGGCAAGAACCAATTTCAACATAATCAAAACCAAAAAACAACAAGCATGTGTCTGAAAACAATCTGACAAGGGACAAAGCAATCTCTAAGGACACAAGCACGTGACAAATTTGAAAGTTGGATGCGTCATTCATGTTTTGAATTTGTCAAATGTTTCTCAAGCACTTCAAGCACAAATCTACCTAAGGAATTGGCTTCAATGAAATATTATATACCCATTGCTTGGTAGTCTGTCAGCTCACACAGCAGTGTCACCCTTAAAAAGAGCGCCCATGTTTTTTCGTTTTTCCAAGTATTGTTGCCATGCTACAAAGATCTCTTTCGCAACACAATACCTTGGAACACATATGA
Source organism: Thuja plicata (assembly GCA_018584345.1). NCBI lineage: Eukaryota > Viridiplantae > Streptophyta > Pinopsida > Cupressales > Cupressaceae > Thuja > Thuja plicata. The sequence goes on from MU227515.1 coordinate 2,579,604, forward strand.
TGGTGATCTTGGGGGGAGATTCTTCCCTCCCCTCGCACTATAATAAGTCACCGTTCGGAGGTGAATCAGGTAGCTTCTATGCCTAGAGTGTTTAGTTTGAATCTCCGTTTGATTGTATCCTCTATGTCCGCGCAAGCACGATTCAGGTGTATAGCCCCATAGAGTGTCTTGAAAAAAGTGGTCACGTAAATGTGATTAAGACAGTGAGGTTGCACTTAAGTTAGACAAGAGCTGAGTATAAGCTCAGATGCCAACCGACTCTCGAGGCTTTGGCCCCAAGGAGTAAATTTGATTTACGTGAGTTGGAGTGGTGTGGCTTACACCTCGTTCTCACGTGGGTCATTCCTGGGATATTTTTTCCTTGACCGGCAGGCCCAACTAAAGGATTAACTTGGAAGTAAATGGGATTGGCGACAAGAAGGGTTTGGATTTTAGATTTTCCCACAGGGGGAAAAGAGCATAATCTCCTATCCAACATCATTTTCTCCACAAGCACGCAAGACAAGTTTGTTTGTTTCCAAAGATTTATTTGTTTAACACCAAGTAAGTGTGTCTAGGTTTTTGATCTTCCTAAAAGGGAAGAGAGCATAATCCCCTAACACTCAGGCTTAACCAAAAAAAAATCTAACTAATTAAACTACATGCCTAGAAAATATTTATGCAAGCACGATCATTTGGTTGATGTAGATTCGAGGCAACTTACAATACAAACGTGAGTAGTTTCAGTTTAGCGTCTTTGACAAGCGATGCTGCAAATAGCTAGTTAGTAGTTTGAAGGATAATCTTTGACAAGCGTTAGCATAAAAACCACTCAAAAAGTTGTTAGCAAACACAAAAATAAAATTCTACTAGAGTGCAGATGATGGTTCAGGGCGCAGACGGCTATTATATATTCTAGTTCAAAAATGACAGTGACAATGAAATAACTAGAAAACATCAAAAAAACATAAAATTTTTATACCAGGTGCAGACGCTGATTCACAGATCGCAGACACTGATTCATTTGTCGCAGACGCTGGTTCATAAACCAGCATTTTTGCAGACGCTAATTTTCTTGCAAACACAAAAACACAGAAAAAAATGTCACAACAAGTTATGTTTGCTTCTTAATTAGCTTCCAAATGTCTCCAAAAACCTATGTTGAAACTAATTAACCCCTTAAAAAACCGTTACTTCTTAATGATTTATCAAAGAAAAAGTGTTTCTTTTAGTGAAATTTTGCCATTATGACTGCTTGTAAAACTGAGTTCTACTAAAAAACAGAATGACCAAGTACCAAAAAGTAGTAGGAAACACAAATGAACTTGATAAATGAGCAATGGGGTCAGTAGAGTCTCAAAATTGTAATGTTAGGCGGAGACGCCTGTTCAGGTCACAGACGCTAGTTTGCAGAAATGCTGAACGATGGTTCAGGAAGAACCGGCGTTTCCGCAGACGCCTCTGTGTGTAAGTCAGAGACATCGATCTGTGTTTTTGACAAAATTTGGAAGAATTAGACAAGAAGTTAGAAAGTTTCTAGGGATGTGGGTCCCACCGGGCGTGCCAGAATGTGTATATGGAATCCCTCAACCTGTTGGGAGAAAGCTCAAATGCAAACATTAGCGGGTTAGCACATGAATTATATCAAGAGAGCATGCAAGAGATTAATAAAACAACAAAAGACACCAAATAACATCAAATTAAGCTAAAAATGAGTAAACAAAGCACCCTATTCTACTCATTTTGATTTTCTTATTTAGATTATATGTAAGTGTGCTCTCTCAAACACACAAATACTATGGATCCCAATGCAAATGCAAGATTATGAGATCAAGAAGAAAGATTCAAGAGCTAGAATGAGGAACTAGTCTCAAATCTTCTTGCAAGATAATAATCTAAGCTATGAAAATGAAAATGATATGCATATACTAATGTAGAAACTATGATTCATTCACAAATTAAAAGCCTAGCATGTGATTTCTAAGATGATTTAAGCAATTGAAAACATGAAACTTGCATCTAAGAATATTAGCATGAAAACAACTATGAAAACTCTAAGATAATTCTAGCATGATAAAAATGCAAATTGAGAGATGAAAATATGAGAGGAGAAGGCCTCTATTTATAGAGTTTTTGGAGAGAGGAAGAGGCTTGGATGAAGTGGCACCTATGTGGAATTCACATAAGAGCCACATAGGAGACACATGGCTTTGAAAAGATGGCCAATTTTAAGTCAAAATTGACATTAATATTGAGTAGCTCAATATTTCAAAAGAGGAGACAAAGTTGTAAGTGAGAATTTAAGAGGAATGGGTACCCATTTTGGAGAGAATTTCCCCATGTGGGTGAGCATTCCATTAGCCTTAAAAAGGTTAGGAATCACCCATTTAAGCAGGATCAGTGGGTAGTTAGGTGTGGAAGCATACTTAGGAAATGAGGTGATGGGAGTAGGGTAGGAATAGGGTAGGCTTAAGGGTAGGATTAATAGGTTCCTAGCTAGGGTTTAGAGTATTATTCAAATTGAATTTGAATAAATCATGTTTTAGAAAAATTAGGAAAATGGAGGATTTAATAAATACAAATTTATTAAAAAAGGGAATTTCATGAAGGCAACTGTATTTAAATAAAATACATTTGGAATAGTATTTAAACTATTGATACATGAAACTATTTAATTGACTAAATTAAATAGTTAGAGGAAATAGGGAATATAATATTAATATTTTTGGGTGTCTACAATTCATTATCAAAAATCTATAATCATTTCATTATTCATATAGGTACATTTCATTAGAATATTGCATTATCCGAATATCCAAATACAAAAACACAAAATGCATTCATAAAGATCATTATATTGCATATATCATTTAGAATTGTCTTCATCATAAATTAAAAAAACATGTAGAAATAGACTTGCATACATATTAATTCATCTAACTATGTCATATCAATAAGACATTGCATCCATAGAATGTAAAATAAAGTGCATCATAAACATCAAATAGAATCATCTCATCAGAGGAAGTCTCACATATATCATCATGGAAATAAAAGTGATCAAATCATCATCATAATGCAAATCAAATGTCTGACATATCAAAGCTACATCATAAAATGGTACATCAAAGTCCTGATCAAACTCAATATATCTGATACATCTAAAATACAATACATATGACCCAATGATCTTGATATCAATCATGACCCACTAGGGGCACCTGGTGCATCTCCTATCCCTGATCCACCTGTACCATCTAGATCTCTATCTAATGATCTATCCTATGTGGTAGGAGGTACCTGACTATTACTCACCATACTCGGCATCTCTGCCATCATAGTCATAAACTGCTACATCATACTAGCAACCTGATCAATCTAACCACTCATCGTTGTCATCCCATCCTATAAGGTCCTGACATCCTATGTCAAGGTATCTATAGCTGGAGGACCTTGAGGATCTTGTGGATCCTATGGTGCAATAGGTTCCTGTAGTGCAATATGAATCTGTGGAACAATCTATGGAGGCACGTATCTCTGTGGAGGAGCATGTCCCTATAGAGGAACCTATTTAGCAAAAAATATATGAGCTTGTCTGTCTACTCTCTATCATCGCTATCCCCATACCGTTTCTAGTACTACATGTATTGGTCTCATCCTATAACCACTCCATCTCCTTTGCACATGACCACCCCTCATCCATGGACCTCCATGTCCTCTACCTCTATCTCCAAATCACTGAGGAACTCTCTGGATCCTTGGACCTCTTTGTACTCTACCACCTCCTTGACCACCACCGCCATCATCATCATCATCTGGAGGATCATCCATGTCAGGAATTGTCTCACTAGGATAAATTAATTGAGGGAATTTGTGATGAGAAAACCACTATGAATAATTTGTAGACATCCCTACATCTGCTATATGCTCACACATATCCCAATTCATGTACCCTAATCTATCAATCTGATCACAAGTATATTGAAAATCAAAGTATGCACCCCACATTGATCTCTCAGCCTGGACTCAAGTGTATAATGCCAAACCCTATGGTATATCCTGAATCCTTCCATACTGATGAGATACTCTGTAACAAAAAAATATCTTGATCACTAGAGGTGACCAAACTATCATCCATCAAGGTGTGAACATATATGGCAACTCATCATCATCCTCTCACCATGCCTCACAACCTAGATATGGTCTCCATATGACTTGATATCAGCAAGCATATGTCTCCAATAATCTAACTTTCTCAGCCGAGGCTGGACAAGCATGCCCTCATACAAATATACATATGGTCATCCAAAATTTCTCTCCCTAGTAGCTATCAGCCTCAAAATAGGGATATGCTCCCATGTCCATAATTGTAAAAGCATTTCTCTAGCAGACAATGCAACACTACCTATGTAAACAACATGGTGAAAATCATGATACAACTATGCTAAAATGTAAGAACCCCAATCAAATCTATAAGGATTAGCGATAATATCAAGATAAAGTAGGGTGGGGTATAGTTCCCTCAGAGATAGTGGCCAATAGATAACCTCTCTTCTCTTTCTATCTTTCCTATGCGATGACTGGATAGATGGATATTATTCAAAAATTATATTCATAATTATTCAGATATTTCCCTACTATTTGTTATCCTCCCTACCCACCCCCACCAGTTACTGAATGAACTAAAATTATTTTAGGATTGACAATAGAATATTTTTTGAATATAATTGAATCCACCATTTCATTTTGAAAGGGCAGGTAAGGGTAGCCCCTTTTTTTATGTGACCCCAACCCACTGTGAATCTGTGACCTCATCAATCTGGTAATAATACTCCATCGATCAGTGTGCCTAATAAGGAAGGAAGAGGAGCGAATGAGATAAACTATGCTGATGGGACACTCTCATCACCAATCATCAGATCTGTAAAGACCCTGCTGCATGCGCTGCCATCATAAACCTAATCATGATATACCCACTCTCCTCGAGTCGGGATCCTCAATAACCTGTAAACATCCTCTAGAGTGATCATCATCTCTCCTAGGGGAAATTGAAAGGTATTATGGTTAGAGTGTCACTTCTGTACAATAGCTGTAAGTAATCCTCAATTCATCTAGAACTGAGGTCACTCAAGGAGGTAAAATAAACCACATTTATCGATAATGCATCTTTCATGACCTGACAAATGGTATACCATATCGAAAAGAAAATTTGGAACACCGTGGACATATAACTTCCATAATGTTACCTATTTTGAAAATCAAGTCAATTCGATTAGTATCATCATTCAAGTGGATTATTCTACATCAATCAATCATAAAATCAACCTATCGCTCATTTTGAGAGACATCAACTATTTTTCCTAACTCTATATCGTGAGAAGGGGAAAATATATCAGTTTATCTTATCCTACCTATCTAATTGATATTTCAACATCCATCTAACCAATCATCCTAACATCCTAGAAACTTGGTTTCATTACTAAATCCAATCTAGTTATCTTTGCAATCAATCTAGTATTCGATCTATCAGAGACAATGAACAATGACCAAGTTTTTTCATTCTTTGCACTCAGGCATCATTTTGCCTATGTGTGCACACTATTTAAAATTTTGTATGCGTAATTTCAGGTTATGCATAACTTTACCTATCATATATGACATTTTATACTTGATAGGTGTAACTTGACCTAGTACGCTCTATTTTGCAGCATACGCATGACTTAAACATTTGTAGGTGTAACTTAAAACTAGGGTTTTAGTTAGGGTTTCATATGCATAACTTCATTTCTACTACACGTGACATAATTGGTTTCTTACATGAAATTTTTCTAGTTGGTATGCGCCACTTCACTAAGCGGATGCACAACTTTACATATTCCTATGTGTAACTTCACTAAAAATTGCATAAAAAGCCCTAACTAGGCGTAAACAAATCTTTTAAAAGGAACAAATGAAGTAATAAATGCTTGAGGAGGTAGAAATCACTCACTGGTGGTCCATACTCAGTTGACCTCTGGAATCTGCACCCTCTCTCGAATTGATGCTCGTGTATGGGGACCACCATTGTCAGAATCTCCAAAAGTCTCAGAGCAAGAATGAGAGTTCAAAAGTGAAAATGAATAGTAAAAATGACATTTTTACTTCTATTTATATTTTTTGACCTAATTTACAAGATACTTTTACCCTTTATGACCTTAAAATTGACATTATTCATCATTGGGGCATATTGTGATCAATTTATCATCTGCTTTTCAAAAATGAAAATAAAATTGACCTAGTAATTTCATTTTTCAATGTATTTTTGCCTCTGATACTCAATTCTATTTTCAATTCTGAGGGGGCATCATATGGTCAAAACATGATTTTTATCACACTTTCACAATGACAAAAAAAAGTTGGGGTACTAAAATTTTATATTGCTAGTAGTGGGGCATTTTTACGTTGTTCTTCATTAATTTTGCACATCAAGATTTCTCAATAGACAATTAATCAAAGATCAAGTTGGAATCAAGTTTCACATCAGGGTTTCATATCAGATTATCAAACCAGGTTATCACATCAGGTTTTGTATCATATCAAATTAGATCAATCAATCAATCAAATCAGTTTATCAGATCAGGACATCAATTTTCTTTAAATCAATGCACTTCACATATTAATTCAAAGAGGGGCATTTGTAGACACCTAAATTTGGTCAGCTGCATTTAATCAAATCAAAACATAAATTTATCAAATCAAATGGATTAATTCAATTAAAAGGGACTAAATGTTGGAAATATTGCTACAATGTAGACAATTGTTAATTTGTCATTGATGTCAAACCTTAACTGGTGAGACTATTGTTGTATGTTTGAGTACCATATCTATTGATTGATGAAGATTTGAAGAATAGGATAACAAGAAGACCGAGGAAATGGTTGATTTATGAGTATACACCAGGGTACTTGATCATTTGGCACTTTGGAAAAGTGATATGTTGCTTATCTTTCACTGGAAGGTCGATGCCGAGCAAAACAAAGTCAATGTCGAGAAAAGTGAAAGGTGATGCCGAGTAAAGAAAAGATGATGCCAAGTGCCAGCGAAATGCTGAGGGAGACAGAGGAAGCCGAGCAGTAGTATTTTATTAATTTATGAGATTTGAGATCTATGGCCGACATAGTTGATTTTATTGGGATATGCATTGTTAATTAAGATTGTTCCACACTCATTTAATGCACGAGAAATTGTTATTAGCGCATGGATTCAATGTTTATTTAATGACTATATTAGAGAATTAAATTAAATTTAATGATGGAAAGATTCATTGGATCTGACCTAACCTAAGATCTATGATCTTGATTAAGCAGAAAAAGATCTATCTGACCTAGATGAAGAGGTATAATATAACCTACTGTGGTTATTCTTATTATATCTGAGTGTAAGGATAAGTTGCAATGCAAGAGTACTGCATGGTTAATTGACTGATTGGAAAAACCTAGCAGAGAAGGCTAAGTAGAGAAGTGGAGAGATTGCTTGATAGATTTCCAAGAAGATCTTAAGTTTGAGATGAAAATGGAGGCCACTCAGTGAATTATCATTAGTGCTAAAACTGGATCTTGATTTGCAAAGTAAGTTGTATGTATCAGATCACACCTACTAATTAATTTCTAACCATTGTATCAGTTCAAATCCTTTAAACAGGTTGACCTAATAGTCATTGTATAAATCCTTTGAACAAGGTGACATTCATATTCGAATGTTCTAAGTCCTCTAACAAGGAAACTACTGACAGGGTGATTAAATCCCTTAACCAGGTCACATTTTCCAGTGTGTTTTGTGACCTTTAACAGGGTTGGCTCCTAACAAGGAATCACTTCAAAAGAGTGAAATTGTGGTAGCATGTTACTAGTGGTTTTCCCATATTGGGTTTCCACGTTTAATCATGGTGTCAAAAAGTTGTGAATGTTTATGTTGTGTTTTACTATTAAGTTTTTGTAAGCTTATTTCATTAGTACAGTAAACTGCACACTTTTGTTGTTTATTGTTGCCGAGCAGATATGAGTTGTTGAAAATGTATAAATTTTTATGGGGACATCTAGACCTGAGGATAACCGATTCACCCCCCCTCTCAATTATTCTAAATTCTTTCTAAAAATTGGTATCAGAGCTTTATTCTCTTGAAAAAGTTTGAAGGTACTTCGAGATAAAGATCAAGATGTATAAAAGGGATGGACTAAAGATTAACAAGGAAAACTCTCCTGCATGGAAAAGTTTGATGAAAATTCACTTGGCTGGTATTGGTGATTCTGCTAAATGACATATTGAAACAGAATATGTAGCCCCTACTAGAGTTTTGAATGTTACACAATTAAGAGAAAAGCATGAATATAATCAAGCAATGTTGGAACTTGCATCATCTCTGAACTATGATGAACTTGAGGATATCAAGGACTATACAAGCACAAAGTAGATGTGGGATTCTCTTCAAACCATCTATGGAGGTAGAGCCAAATCTGAAAGCTTGAGAGGTAAGTTTGATGATTTAAAAATGCAAGAAGGATAAAATATAGTGCAATATTATGATAGGATAAAGGAAGTTGTAAATGCTATTAGAGGAGCTAAGGGAACCA
>MU227515.1:2610395-2628753 GCA_018584345.1 Thuja plicata
GCCTCAAGCATCAAGGGTTCCAGTTAAAATGGCTCCTATCAAAGTTACACATGAGCCTATCGGTATGAAGATGAATTTGAAACAAAAAATCCTTGGCCGGGAAGCTCACTCTAAAGATGTTGATACTAATTTCACACCTTATATTCCTCCATTTGCACACAAGAATCAACCTTATCCATCTTCCAAATCTATCCTTGGTCCATATGTTCAAAATTGAAAAGCTTCAAACCTTCCATCTATATTGGGTCCATATATCCCTCCATCCACTTATCCTATCTCCAATCAAGATCAACAGAAACATGCATCTTTGAAACCTCCATATCAACACATCCATATGAACCATCCATATCTCCCTTATTCATCCACAAATCCCAAGTTTTTTTGAAGTAATTTGGATGCCAAACAAAGAAATCAGAAATTCAAGAATCCACTTACATATGAAGATCACTATGTCCAATCTAATCAACATGTGAATACAAAGAAAAAGGAAACATTCAAGAGACCACAAAGGTCCATAGAGAAGAACATAATATCAAAGAAAATATGGGTTCCTAAATCCATCATAGAAGAATTGCATTCTAAATCATCCAAAAGCAAAGGAAAATCAAGAGTTAAGTGGATTCCCAAGTCTCTCTTAAAAGGCTTGAACAAAATGGAAAAAGAAGAATTGGCATCAAAGCTTCCAAAGGCTTCCACTTTATCTTCTTTCACACATTTTCCATCTTCTAACTCTATTTTGGGTCCTCATGTCCCAAAATCCATTACCTTGAATACTTCCTCTATCTTGGGTCCTTGTGTACCAAGATCCCCACTCATTCATACTTCAAAAACTCAATCCATACACTACCTTTCAAAGAGTGTGTTGATGTTGATCTTTTCACCTACTATCCTTCCATATTGGGTCCTCACATTCCTTCTTTTCCTCTCATCTAGTCCATTGCATAAAATCTTGGCTTCCATCTTCCTTGTTCTCCATTTTATCACCCTATCAACATGTTTGAGCATACTTTGAGTGTTCTTGGCCTATTATAGCATATCTTTCAAAAGAGAACTATCCCAAGAGAAAGATACATAAGTTCCTCTTTAAAAATAAAAAAAATAAAAAATAAAAAAAAATAAAAAATAAAAAATAAAAAATAAAAAAATAAAAAAATAAAAAGAAGAAAAGAAAAAGAAGAAAAGAAGAAAAGTGCCTCAGTGAAAACCTGGTAAATAGGCGCCTTGGTAGCAAAAGTAAAGAGAAAAATATTCATCTTATGGTGAAAACCACTTCTTGTGGCACCTTGGATAAGTACCGTGATGAAAACCTGGCAAACAGGCGTTACACGTAATTCCTCCTACTTGTACTTTTCACTTAGGGGCAAGTTCCTTCCATGACATCATATCCATCACATCTTCCATTCATTTTCCGTCTGGTGATCTTGACAAGGTTGAGCCTATTCATGAACAAATTGTATATCTTACTCACTTGCTGTTATCCATTGCACATTATCATGATCTTGCTTATTCCAAGCCAAAAATCACTACACCATGCCTTATCTTGATGATGTTATCCTATTAGTTGACCCCTTGGTCTTGATCAAAAGGAAGAACAAAATAAAATGAAAAACAAGTTCTAAAGAACTCTCTTGACATGTCCACTCTTTTGGGACTACATGATATCCTACATACTATTCATGACATTAGGTCATTATCCTATTTGACATTTAGCACCGTTGTATGAGCCTACATTGCTATATTATATTTCCCTAGCTTGGGTAATCTTGAGGAGACTGTCCTTGAGGGTGGCATTCACTTTCTTCCTCCACCTTCACCAACTCACTTCTGAGATATCAATACATCCGTAACACCCTGCACATTTCTAGACATTGGGGGCACACAAATATGATTATGCTTGAGAATTGGTAATCTTTTACAAATCTTATAAACATTGGCTAGGACATTATGTTATCACTACTACTTTTGGAACTGGAGCTTAACAGTTAGCTGGACCTGAGGGAGATGTTCTTCTAGATCCTATCAACACTCTACATTTGAAGCGGTTCTACGCTTAATGTTCGGCTAGTAGAGCCTGTACGACAAATAGTTCTTGCAAAATACCAAAAAAATTCAGAAAATTGATCCTGAAGAAATCCAAAAACATTGGAAAAAGGTCCTACAAAAAGGGTATCCTTGGTGAAAACTTGGTAAACAGGCACCTTGATACTACAAAAACATTCAAAAAGGCAAAAATAGCAAAAAAATTAAAAAAGAGAAAAGTGCCTTGATGAGCACCTGGTAAAATAGGCATCTTGGTAGCACAAAGAAAGAAAAAGATCTTGCCAAGTGGTGAAAACCTGGCAATCAGGCATCACTTGTGTTCTGCACTTCATCTATCAATACACTACTGATACTAGACCTTCATAATTTTGCTTGTGCTCATACGCTGACTTCATCTTCCTAAATGACTATCTTATCCTCACTTGGGATTTGTCTATCTTTACGTATTAGGAATAATTCATTCTGCACTGGGGGCATCTTTGTTGGCATAGTCAGTTATGGTTGCTAGGTTGCTCTAGGATGGTTTTCCTCATGAACGCAATGTTTCTTGATACATGCAACAGAATGTCACTTTCCAAACAAGGGTGTCTTTTCAAAACATCAGACATGACATTTACACTAACGGAGTTCCTACAAGGCTACATTAGATCACAAACATGAATGAATTATCCTATCAATGCACAAACATGGAACACCATATTGCTTGTATTACAATTTTTTGATTGATGAATCTTTATTGTGTTTGACAAATGAATGAACAAGTACTATCTTAAACACATAGTTTGATAATGGCTTGATTATGATTCTTTTGTCCTGATGATATTTTCAACTAGGGGCATCTAAGTAATTATAAATTTTATTAGATTGATTCTCAATTGATAATTTATTATGTCTTCTTAGTTGCTCAATGACGTCTGCACAAAGACAAAGAGTCACAAGGATAGGGGGCATAATGTTTTCTTGACTTTCTACGTATGGTGATTGTTCCAAATGATCCTATAAATTTTACCTAGCTTGGATGTTTATGGTAAGAGCTACCACTATGAGTGGATAGCCGCATATATCTCAATCTTCATTATGTGTAAACTACGGTGAGGTTGAAACAATTTCCTTGTCTGTTTTCTGATCTAGATTCTCACTAAGGTATATGAATCATAATGTACCCAAGGATATGAATTTTCAAGGTCATTGTGAGTCCAATATCTTGCCTTAATCAGAATCTGGTATATTAAAAGGAAGGTGACTATTTTGTTATCCTGGCTTCTATGCCTTGATGCCTAAGTCTATTTCTAACATTTCAAATAAAACATAGTATTCATACTTTCATAATATCAGTGGGTATTAGTGATGGTTGTACTATCAGGTGGTATCTATTTCAAAAAGCATCCAATGATGATAAAAATGTTGCAATATTTGCTAATCAGTGACAAGTCCTAAGAGTCTGCATATAGCTGCATTTAGAGCTTGCATGGTGCATTTATAAAAGAAATAACTGCATAAAGACTTTTTGTGCTAAAAAATACTTACTATCTTCTTCTAAATCAAGTTAATTACATCATCTGTATTACTGATATCAATGGTTCCCAAAATCTCTGATCTATCGGGAACAAAATTGAACTCATATTCTCAATGTGATTAACTTGGAACTAGTGTGTTTATATTTAAACACACCTTCTTTTCCCACTTCTTCTACTCCATTCTTTCTTGTCCTAGCTACTTCCTATAAGTGATACATTCTTTCAACTGAGGGATTTTATTCTTTTCCTTTGATTTCGTTCCTGAGGGGGCATGATCACACTATCAATCAATTAAATTTTTGCTCAAAACAACATCAAAATGACTTCGTTATCAAACAAACTAGGGGCATGACAGTTTTCTTGACTAAGTCGAAACTGTTGGATAGAAAGCTTTGGTTCTCATAAGCTAGATATCTTGTGTTTCCTCATTTTAAAAGATTCTTATTAAGCTCCTAGCAGCTTCGTACTGGCTTTTTGGATGACAACCAAGTTCAAAATTGGTATCTTTAAAATCTTTTATTGATCTTTGAACGACAACCAAGTTCAAAATAAATTCTATCAATTTTGTTCAATCAAGTGCAAGACTGATCTCATCAACATTTTGTTCGACAACGAAGAACGAAATTCTCAATCTTTCTGAAGTCAAAATCAAAAATTGTCTTTGAATCAATGCGTTGCTTGCACATCAATTCAAAGAGGGGCAAATGTTACCACCTGAATTTGGTCTATTCCAACTATGGACCCTATTTTCCCTAAGTGTGATCATACCCTCGATTATGTCCAAATGACCCTATTACTGCTCGGCATAATTCTTCAAATCAATTTAATGTCCTAGGTGATTTTTATCACTAAATTATATTAATTATTATAGCCATATGATTCAAATCAATTCAAACCATTTAAATCAAACCAAATTCAAACATGGCTATAGTATTTAATTATAAAGAAATTAAATAAATCCCTAAATCAATTACCCACTTGCAAATAACCCATTCCCCTAGCCTATTCAATTTAATTAAAATGGCTATAGTCCCCTAATTATTAAAAAGCAATTAAATTGTTTAAATAATTAAATTCCTATTTTTGAATGAATTAAATAAGTTTAATTCATTTAATTAATATTCTCCTAAGCCCCAACCTAACCTATCTCAACCACTTCTTCCCTGGGTTCTAACCCTTCTTAACCCATTCACCCTTGCTAATCTAATCCTAATCCTAATTCTAACCCTAACCCACTTCCTAATGTTGTCACATTCCATTAAGGAATGCTTAACAACTCCACCCCACTTGAGAAAGTCATGGAATCTCAAGATTCCATTCTCAAGGTCCACCTTCTCAAGCCACCCTCTTACATCCTCCCCTTGCTTCTTTAAGGCTTTCATTAATACCTTATTAATGAATATGCATTAAGCCCATGTCTCCTCCATACCTCCTTAATGCTCAAAGCATTTATGGTTCTTACACCACCATTAATAAGTTCCTCAACTCATTAATGGGCCTTGTCTCCCCCCCCCCCCCCTCTCTCTCTCTCTCTCTCTCTCTCTCTCATTCTTCTACAAATAGAAGCCATTTTTTAGAGAAAATAAGCCTTCATCTCATATTCTAAATGCAATGTTATGCTGTTAGATTAATCTTAGATTCATATTTCACTTCATAATTCATGCTTTTACATTGTTCTTATTTCCATTCTTAGAGCTAGAATGCATGTTTTCTCTTCATTTAGCTTGTTTTAAACTAAAATCCTTCATGCTAAGTCGTATATGTCACTGATTGTAGCATAATCTGAGGGCTATTATGTTACTAATCACACTCTTCTTAGTTAGAAAACAATAGGTCGGTATTAGTTGGTTTTACATGCTTATATAACCTTTTTGAGCTAATGCAATGATCTATTGACGTGTTGTGTCTCTCTTGTCTCTTGTAGCTAGGGAGGATAAAATCTATCCAAGAGAGCAACACAAAGTTAATTATGAAAGTTTTAATTTGATATCACATTACTGTGATATTAGAGATATGGTCTGACAGGAATATCAAGTCTCGTGATATTCACCATAACTCATAGATTCATAAAAAATGTCATTTCATGATATTGGGAGCATTGGCCTACAAAATATCAACTCTCAAGATATTCACCAAGTGCCCAGAGTAATGGCCTACCAACATCAAATCTCATGATGTCCACCAAGTACTCAAGAGTTCATAAAGATATTATCTCATGATATCAAGAGCATTGGCCTGCAGAATATCAAATCTCAAGATATTCTCCAAGTTCTTAGAGTAATGGCCTACCAACATCAAATCTCATAATGTCTACCAAGTACTCAAGAGTTCATAAAGATATATGATGACATATAACTGATTAAATGTTTAATAATATTAAGTTGAAGATAATGTAAGGCATTAAATTAGTAAATGGTTTGTATTGTCATTGATGTCAAGTTGATATCATCTGTACGGTCATGTACATAATGCAAAAGACTTTAGAGAATCAATGGAACAAAGGTTATGCTTTTAACAATGCATAAAAGTCAAGTATTCACTAAGTGACAGATAACACCAATGGAGTGCACACCATCGGTAAAGGCAAAGAATAAAAGTCATAGTGATACTGGACGAGCAGAAGATAGTGTTGGCCCACAAAGAAAACAACATGATACCTAACGAGCTAAAAATAGAGTTTCCCGACGAGTAAAACTCCAATGATGCCTGACAGACAGAAATCCTAAAGCTAACTAGATTCACGCCGATGGAACTGGCATTTATAACTGACAACTAACTGAAGAGTTGATCGACGGAATATAGAGTTCAAAAAATGATGAAATATCTAGCTGGCAAGAGCTAAAGATAGACTTAACTGGTTGTTTTTTTTGTTTTATTTGACCAGAGGTAAGTAATTGATTTAAAGCTGATTTATATAGTTGACATGAAAATAACTACGAGACAAATTAGGAGTTATGCTTTAAATCAAATTGGCTAGATTTTTTTCACACCAAGAATCAAGAATCAAGAATCAAGAAATAGTGAATATCATCTCTATATAGGAGACAAGCTTAATTCATTTTTGTATCACATGAAAAGGGGATTAAGGGGAGTGAATAGAAAGAGGATGCTAAAGAGAAACTAATGAAGAACAACTTCATGTAGTACTGATCAATCAAGCTAAAGAAGATCGAAGGAATTCTGTAGACACTAACAAAAAGTAAGCACAACATCACAAAGCAAAAAGTATGGAGCACAAAAGAATTGAATTGATACATTGATCAGAGAGGTAATGTACTTACATAGGTCTAAAAGTCTACAATTAAAGTTGCATTATAAACAGGTCATTTTGTTTTAGTTTAACCATTTAAGCATCAAGTCTCTTAATAGAGTAGGACTTAACAATCTTCTATATATTGAGGTACATCCCAAGGAGTGCCAAAAATGTTGATTCATGAAAGTAGCATTGGATATGCCCAATGCCTATTGACAGACTAATAGAGAGGCTAAATCAAGGATGGCAGCATTGGATGCCTGATACTAAGTGACAACCTATATGTGTAAAATATTTTAACAAGGTCACACCCATTAGTGTGTTTTTAACCTTTAACAGGGTTGGCTCCTAACAGGGCTCACTTCAAAAGATTGAAAATTTGGGGTACCGGTCCCAGTGGTTTTTTCCCTTAACAAGGTTTCCATGTTAAAATCTATGTGTTAAATGTGTGTATGATGTATTTCTTTACTATTTTATATCTTACATAATTCATTCTAGATTTATCGATATACTCTGCATATTTACTGTATTTCAGTAAATTGATAATTGCTTATTGGTAAACATTAAGAAGAAGGTTTAACAGATCAATCCGACAAGTAGTAAGTTGATATATGTTGTTCAAGGCATTCATCTTGTAGGACAAACATAACTTGAGAAATAATTAGTGGTTATAAGAGTTAAAGGGTTGATTTAAAGATAAATTTGAGGCCACTGATTCACCCCCCCTCTCAGTTATTACTAACAATTGGTATCAAATCTTGTGTGCTTAGAAGGAAGGTTTCAATACCTAAGCCAAAGATCACAAGATGAATAGAAAAAATGTGCCCAAGTTGAACAAAGATAATTTTTCTTCATGGCAGAGTAGAATAAGACTCCCCTTATCAGGTATTGGTAATGATGTTACTCAATTCGTAGAAACTGAATATGTGTTGCCCATAGGAGCACCAATAGTTAAAAAAATGAGAGAGAAGCATGAACATAATGGCATGATGATAGAGCTTTCTTCTTCACTCTCTGATGCTAAATTTGAAGATGTCAAAGAATGCAAAATTGCAAAGCAGATGTGGGACAAATTGAAGCTTGTACATGGTGGTGAAAAAAATGTTTTGAGAGCCAAGGCAGAAAGCCTTAGAGGAAAGTTTTATGATCTCAAAATGATAGAAGGAGAAAACATCACTCAATACATCACAACAATTAAAGAATTAGTCAATGCTATTTGAGGAGTTGGAGGTGTACTGGAAGAAGATACAGTGGTAAGTAAAATTCTGAGAACCTTACTGCCTACTTATGATATTAGAGTATCTTCCATTCAAGAAATGAGAGCAGTAGAAAATAGAAATGTTACTCTAGATAGTTTAATTGGAAGACTGATTTCATTTGAGATGAATAACTTTGATAATAGTGTCTTACCAAATATAGAGTCTGCATTCAAAACTTCTATGAGAATAAGTAAATCAGGTCACAAAAACACTATGAGAAAAGATAGTGATAGTGAAAATGAGGAAGATGATATTGATGAAATCAAAGCACTTATGCCTAGAAGAATGCAGAGAGGCAAAGGTAAATTACCACTTGTTTATTTTAATTGCAAAGAGATTGGACATTTTGCTGCAAGATGTACTAACAGAAGAAAGGATGACAGAAGTAATGATAGATATTTTGAGAAGAAGTCTGATAGAGGTAATTACAGAAGCTACCAACAATTAGAAAGAAGAGATACCATAGACTATAAGGACACATGAAAGAAGGTCAGTTACCTAGAAAAATGCAAGGATGATGATACTGACACTGAATTTGATGAAGACATCAAGATGGTGTTTGTGGTTGTAAAGGATGATTCAGATGATGATGAAGAAAGGTATGTAGAAACAACTCTCTTATCCAAAATTGACAAAAATGATGTTTGGATCATAGATAGTGGCTGCACTCATCATATGACCAGTGATAAGCAAAACTTTGAGACTTTTGAATACTAAAAGGGCGGATCAGTAAGAATGGGAAATGACACACCTTGTCCAGTTGAAGGTAGAGGAACAATAATGTTGAATAACCAGATAAAGTGTGAGAATGTTTAATGGGTAAATGGATTGAATTATAATCTATTGATTGTTTCTTAGTTGAATAATTCAGGTCACAAAGTAGCATTTGAAAATAAGAATGCAAAGATATTCAACAAATCTATAAATTTGATTGGTACTGGTGAGAAGACAAAAGGTAACTTATTCTATCTGAATGATACTGACTCCACTTGTTTGATTGCTACAAATGAAGACATATGGTTATGGCACAAAAGACTGTGTCATGTGAACTTTGACAACATGATGAAAATTAGCAAAAAGAGAAATGTCGGAGGCTTACCGACAATGACCAAGCCTGACAATATCATGTGTAAAAATTGTCAAAAAGGTAAAATGACAAAGTCTAGTTTCAAAATAAAAACCCATACATCTGATGCAATTCTAGAATTAGTCCATACTGATTTATGTGGACCCATGAGGATAAAGATGATAGGGTTTGACAGAACTGGAACAATATAAGAATAAACAGTTATACGCAGAAATATTAGAAGAAAGAAACTAAACACAGATAATACACAGATTTAACGTGGTTCACCCAAAAATTGGGTTACGTCCACCTACATAGTTTTCCAACCTTTCTTATTATCTAGAAAAAATGTACACAACCTTACAATGAATTATACATCTCAAATGCTTATAACATGCATTTTAGGGAAACCTCTAAAATCAACCATTTTAGGGTTTTACAATATCGGTCTTCTTTTTCCCAAAAAAGCAAACCTCTTTCCCAAAAAAGCACCAAAAAATTTTGGCCCTTCGGCTCGGCCTTCGGTTCGGGGCTACCGCCCCTCACCTTTGGAAACTACCATACATGTCACCACAATATCAACACCTACTACATGATCAGTTGCCACAATATCAACAATCTCCCACTTGGAGACTGATCAGGCTCCACACCAAACAATATCCCACTTAGAGACTGGAACCAAATGAAAATGTAGTATGTGGAACTCCCACTAGATAAAAGACCTTTCTGTGTATAAACCACATGATCATCAGTCAAGAATCCCAATAGAAGTTGAGTAAGAAACCAACTTCTCCTTGGGGTCAACCTTTGTGAACATGTCTACAGGATTATCACTTGTGTGAATCTTTTCAAGCCATAATTGGCCATCCTCCAAAACAAACCTTATAAAATGGTACCTAAGCTATATGTGCTTTTTCCTTGAATGAAAACAAGAATTCTTTGAAAGATGAATGGCACTCTGGCTATCACTGTACAATGGGCAATCTTCCTGCTTCTAACCCAATTCCTCCAAAAAACATTGTAACCAAATCATCTCCTTGCTAGCTTTCGTAGCAGCTACATACTCAACTTCAGTGGTTGAAAGTGCATTAACCTTCTACAATCTAGCAATCCAACTGACTACAGTACCCCCTATAGTGAAAACATACCCTATAGTACTCCTCCTTGTATCAATATCTCCTGCCATATCAGAGTCAACAAATCCACTCAAAGCAGAATTGGATCCTGTGAAACATAATGCCTTTGTAGTAGTACCTCTCAAATATCAAAGAATCCATTTGACAGCATTCCAATGTTCCATACCCGGATTGCTCATATACCTGCTGACAACTCCCACTACATGAGAATATCTGGCCATGTGCATACAATTGCATACATCAGACTGCATACAGGATGTTAGAAATTTTATCTACCTCTTCCTGTGCCTTTAGGCACATTTCCTTATTCAATTTGAAATGACTAGCCAAAGGTCTACTGACTATTTTTGCATCCTGCATATTGAATCTTTTCAACACCTTCTTTATATACTCACTTTGGGACAAATTCAAAGTCCTATTTTTCCTATCCTGTGTAATCCTCATACCAAGGATTTGATTAGTAGCACCCAAATCCTTCATAACAAATGACCTTGCTAATTTCTATTTAAGTTCATTTATGTGTTGCATATTGGACCCGACAACAAGCATGTCATCAACATAGAGTAATAGGATAATGTAACTCCCATTATCCAATCTCTTAAAATATACACAATGATCAAAATGACATCTATGGTAACCTTGTTCAGCCATGAAACTATCAAATTTTAAATACCATTGGTGGGGTGTGTGCTTTAGGCCATACAAACTCTTCCTTAACCTACACACCAAATTCTCCTTACCCTTGACCTCATATCCCTCTGGTTGCTGCATGTAAATTTCCTCCTCTAGATCTCCATGGAAAAAAGTTGTTTTGACATCTAGTTGTTCAAGATGCAAGTCATCTACAGCAACAAGACTTAGTACAGTTCTAATTGAAGTCATTTTTACAACAGGGGAGAATATTTCATCAAAATCTATACCCTTTTTCTGTGCAAAACCTTTTACCACAAGTCCGGCCTTATACCTCTTCTTTCCTTCATCTTCCTCCTTTGGCCTATAAACCCATTTGTTAGGAAAGGATATTTTTTCTTTAGGTAAAGGGACTAAGTATCAAATCTTATTTTTCAACAAGGAGTCCATCTCCTCTTTCATGCCCAGCTTCCACTATTGTTTGGCATGCACCTGCATTGCTTCTTCATATTCTTCTGGTTCACCAAAATCAGTCAATAAAATGGAATCCAAAGAAGGAGAAAACCTTTCAGGAGGTCTACTTGACCTTGTAGAATTTCTAACACTTACAGGAGTTTGTGGGATAACTTGTTGTTTCTGAGCATCAGGTACCAATGGTGTTCCTTTTTTAGGAGTCTCATCCAACACCACATATTCTTGTCTGACCTATTCATGCTTCTTTTCCTGCAACTGTTCTTTATACATGACCTTCTCATTGAATATAACATCTCTACTTCTAATTATCTTAAGATTTTCAAAATCCCATAACCGATAACCATAGTCATATACTCCATAGCCAATAAAGGTACATTTTTGAGATTTAGCATCAAGATTCATTCTATTTTCTTTATCAACATGGACAAAAGCTTCACACTCAAAAGTTTTCATAAATGAATAATTTACCTTTTTACTAGTCCATGTTGCCTCTGGAATACCACCATCCAAAGGGGATGAAGGTCCTCTATTTATCAAATAGACTATAGTGTTTACAACATCTTCCCAGAAATGAAGGGGCAGTCCAGCATGCAATCTCATGCTCCTTGCACATTCCATGATTGTCCTATTCATTATTTATGACACACCATTTTCTTGTGGGGTTCCTAGAACTATCTTCTACCTTCGAATTCTATTGATATAATAGTAATCTTCAAAGGCTATGCTACAATACTCACCTCCATTATCGGATCTAAGACACTTCAACTTCTTTCCTAGCTCATTCTCAACCAAAGCTTTCCATTTCTTAAATGTTTCAAAAACATCAGATTTTTGTTTCAGAAAATATACCCATGTTTTCCTGGTTGAATCATCTATAAAAATAACATAATAATGAGAGCCACTGAGATATGATACCTGAGCCGGTCCCCATACATCTGAATGCACTAGCTCTAACTTCTCACTCTTCTGTTCTTTCCCAACTCTAAGAAATCTGACTCTTTTCTATTTACCATAAACACAGTTTTCACAGAACTCTAAATCGATATTTTTTAGTCCTGGCAACAAATTTTTAGATTGAAGGATTTTCATCCCTTTCTCACTCATGTGCCCAAGCCCATGGTGCCACATTTTTTAATCTATTCCTACAACATCCATAGTAGCTTTCCCTACATTAACATTATCAGTAGAAAGTAAGGTAGAATAAGTGTTACTAGTACACAGATATATTGTGCCTATCTTCAAACCTTTAGCTACTACTAATGAACCTTTAGTGACCTTCCAGAAATTGTATGTAAACATGACTATGCAGCCTTCACTACCTGAAATTAAATTTCTTCTTAAATTAGGGACATGCCTTACCTCCTGCAGTACCTAGTCATTTCCGTTTGGCAACTTGATCTTTATTTTCCCTTTCCCAACAATAGGACAAGGCTCATCATCACCCAAATATACATGTCCAAAATCACCTTGAACATTATCTTGAAAATATTTTCTATGGGGTGTAGCATGGAATGAAGCCCCAGAATCAATTACCTAGGAATCATTAACATTATCCAAACATAATATTAAAGCATCTTGTAAAGTATTACTTGAAACATTAGCTTCCTTACTGTTATCTTCATTTCCATCTCCTTGTTTGTTTTTCCAAGACCAACAGTCTTTCTTCAGGTGACCAGGCTTTCTACAGTACCAGCAATCTTTCTTTCCTTTAGATTGAGAACGTCCTTTATTTGACTTCCCTCGTGACTTGCCATGTGAAGGGCCTTTTCCTCTTTCACTTGATCTTCCTCTATTCTCCACATTTAAAGTGGAACCTAATGAGGTTGAAGTTTTACCTATGCTTTTCTGTCGCATTTCCTTGCTTAGGATAACACCACAAATTTCATCAAATTTTAAAGTATTTGAACTAGAGACAGAGTTGCTTACAACCATAACCAAACTATTCCATCTTTCTGGAAAAGAACATAAAAGTAAGAGATCCCTAACCTCTTCATCGAATACAATATTTATGGATGACAATTGACTGGTGATGGTATTAAATTCATTTAAATGATTTGATACAAATCCTCCCTCGCCCATTTTCATATTAAACAAATGCTTCATAAGAAATACCTTATTCAAAGCTGAGGGTTTGTCATATAACTTAGCCAATGTCTCCATTAGCTCTATGGTCATTGTTTCCTTTGATATGTTGAATGTTATAGACGGTTCAAGGCACAAATGAATAGATCCTAGTGCCTTCTTATCCAAAACCTCCCAGTCCTCTGCTGACATAGTTCCTTGTTTCTTGGTTTTTCCTTCTAATGACTTCCACGGGTCCTTTTGATACAGATAATCTTCCATCTGCATTTTCCACAACTGAAAATTCTTGCCATTGAATTTTTCAATCTTGAATTTGGAATCCTCCATTGCTCCCACTCAAATCTGAAAGTCCTGTCAATCTATAGCAACAAACCTTGCTCTGATACCAATTGATAGGGTTTGATAGAACCAGAACAATATAAGAATAAACAGTTATACGCAGAAATAATAGAAGAAAGAAACTAAACATAGATAACACACAGATTTAACATAGTTCACCCAAAACCTGGGCTATGTCCACCTACACAGTCCTCCAACCTTTCTTATTATCCAGCAAAAACATACACAACCTTACAATGCATTATACATCTCAAATGCTTATAGCATCCATTTTAGGGCAACCTCTAAAATCAACCATTTTAGGGTTTTAAAATGTCGGTCTTCTTTTTCGCAAAAAAGAAAATCTCTTTCCTGAATGATCAGTCGCCACAATATCAACAAAAGAGTTATTATGGAGATAGATATTTTATTATCTTTGCTGATGATTACTCTAGAATGATGACAGTTATGTTTCTAAAAGATAAATCAGAAGAATTTAAGATGTTCAAATGGTATAAGGCTATGGTAGAGAAACAAAGTGGTAAGGATATAAAATGTTTGAGATCAGATAGAGGAGGTGAGTTTATATCAGATGAATTCACTAACTTTTGTAATGAGCATGGTATTAAAAGATAGGTTTCTGCACCAAGAACACCACAGCAAAATGGGATTGCTGAGAGAAGGAACATATCAATAGTTGATTGTGGTAGAACACTGATTATAGAAGAAGGCATCACCCAAATATTATAGAGGGAAGCTGTCAGTACTATTTTTTACACACTAGATATAGTACAATTGAAGAAAGACACCAAGAAGACACCTTATGAGATATGGTATGGATACACATCCAATGTAAGTTATTTCAAAATTTTTGGCAGTCAATGATATATCTTAAAAGATGATAGAAATGGAAAACTTGACTCCAAGAGTGGTGAAGGAATTTTTCTAGGGTATTCTACAAAGAGCAAGGCTTACAAATGTCTAAAAAAAGCCTCTAACAAAATTATTGAAAGGGAAAATGTAAAGATAGATGAATTTTCAAAGAAGAATGAACAAGAAAGCACTAAAGAACCATAGGACTACAATAAGTTACCTTAAAATGAGGAACCTGACACTCTACCTTACCAACAATGTAGAGCCCCTGAGCTACAAATCAATGCTCCTGAGCATCAGGCTACAAATACCGACGGTCAGGATAATGATCAAGATAATGTGCAAGGTGATGAAGAATATAATGAAGATAAAAATAATTATCAAACTGATAGACAAAGAATTGTACCTATACTTGCAATATATGTAAGAAGGAACCATCCAGAGGTTCAGATCATAGGAGATAAGAAAGTTGGTACAAGAACAAGAAGTAAGTCTTTAAACTCAAATTGTTTAATTTGCGAGTTTGAGCCAAAATATGTCAATGCTGTACTAGATAATGAGGAATGGATAAGTGCTATGAATGATGAGATTGAGTAGATTGAGAAAAACAAAACATGGTCACTTGTACCAAGACCAGATGACAAGAATGTCATTGGTACAAAATGGCTATTCAAGAATAAGCTGAATGAGAATGGAGAAGTCACAAGGAACAAAGAAAGACTAGTATGCAAAGGCTACGCACAAGAGAAAGGTATAGACTATGGAGAGACCTTTGCACCCATAGGATGAGTAATAATATTACTTGCTTATGCTACATTCAAATGATTCAAGGTATACTAGATGTATATCAAGTGAGCATTCCTAAATGGAATACTTGAAGAAGAAGTATACATTGAACAACCACAAGGGTTTGTTGATCGAGACAAGAGGGACATGGTATGTAGACTTCACAAATCCTTGTATAGATTGAAACAAGCTCCAAGAGTCTGGTATGTACGATTTCATTCCTATCTAATAAGTATTGGATTTCTAAGGACTAGTGAAAATAGTAATCTTTATTTAAAAGAAGATACTAATGCTAACACCTTGATTGCTGAAATACTTGTTGATGACATAATATTTGGAGGCAATGATATGCTATGCAAATCATTTTTTAATGAGATGAGTAAAGAGTTTGAGATGTCTATGTTTGGTGAGATCAAGTTGTTTCTTGTTCTACAGATCATTCAACAAAGTGAAGGAATTTTCATTACACAATCCAAGTACATCAAAGAGGTCCTGAAAATTTTAAAAATGGAAGAATCCAAACTAGTTGGAACACTGATGGCTATTGGATCTAAGTTGACAAAGGAGGAAAAAACAAAATTGGTAAATCATACTTTGTACAGATCAATGATTGGAAAATTCATGTATGTTGTACACACTAGACTAGATTTTGCACATGCAGTAGGAATTGTTGCTAGATTTTCTGCTAACCCCAGGGAATCACATATGATTGCTGTGAAAATAATTCTAAGATATCTGAAGAATACTGAGGAATTATTCTTATGGTATAAAAGAGAAGGAAAATTTGAACTTAATGTGTTTACTGATGCTGATTGGGCTAGGAATCTTGATGACCGAAAGAGTAAAACTGAAGGAGCATTCTTTATGGGTGACAAACTTATCACATGGATTAGCAAGAAGCAAGGATGCATCTCTTAGTCTACTATAGAAGCAAAGTACGTTGCTGCTACTGCAAATTGCTCAAATATTGCATGGATCAGACAGTTGCTGGAAGGTATGCATATGAAGATCTTAGAACCAGTGACTATCTATTGTGATAACACCAGTGCAATAAACATTTCCAAGAATCCAGTCATGAATGCAAAAATGAAACACATTTCCATCAAGTATCATTACTTGAGAGAACAAGTTTGAGAAAAAGAGGTGATCCTTGAGTATGTGCAATCCAAAGAACAATTAGCTGATATCTTCACAAGGTCACTGCCCAAGGATACATTTGAGTACCTGAGAAAAAGACTAGGGGTCAAACCCTTGTCTACCAGTCAGTAAAATCACTGAAGGCTGCATCAGCCTACATATTATCAAAATATCATTCATCTTGATGCAAGAAATGAGATAAACTTACAAGATACATCTATATACAGACATGTATGTATCAGAACTGAGCACTAGAGATTATTGTTGTATTGCTGATGGATAAGGGAAATTCAAGGAATATATTATGGATAGGAAAATGATTGTTTGACATGAATGTCAAATATTTATAAAATATTTGTTTGGCATTGTTTTCAAAGGGAGAGATATTATCCATATTATCACATTCTCTTGAGAAAGTTTATCCATTATCAGATTACTCCAACAGGGAGAGATTATATCCTTAAGGAGATAAAGTTGTATGAAAGATTATACAAAGGGAGAGTCGCTAAAAAGAGAAAAAAGACATCAAAATAGGGGAATAATCAAAAGGAGAGAAATTGACACAAGAAAAGGACTCAACACATAAGAAGAAAAGAGAACTGCCAAAATCTAAGCTAAGCTAAAATAGAGCTTACCGAAGTTCAAACGTTTATCGGTTGACAAAAGGGAGAGATTTTTAGTATGACGAATCTCAACAATTGTATTTCATATTGTATTAGAAATAGTATAGTGTGATAATATAAGTTTGTTGCCATCAATGCCAAAAGGAGAGATTGATGACATATAACTGATTAAATGTTTGATAATATTAAGTTGAAGATAATTCAACACATTAAATTAGTTAATGGTTTGTATTGTAATTTATGTCAACTTGATATCATCTATATGGTCATGTACATAATGCCAAAGACTTCAGAGAATCAATGGAACAAAGATTATGCTTTCAGCAATGCATAAAAGTCAATTATTCACTAAGTGATAGATAACACCGACAGAGTGCACACCATCATTAAAGGCAAAGAAGAAAAGTCACAGTGATACCCAATGAGCAGAAGATAGTGTTTCCCAATGAAGCAAACCACAGGATACCTGACGAGCTGAAAACAGAGTTGCCCGATGAGTAAAAAACCAATGATGCCCAACGGACGGAGATCCTGAAGCTAACTGGAGTCACATCGACGGAACTGGCAGTTATAACTGACAACTAACTAAAGAGTTGACTGACGGAATAGAGAGTTCAGAAAATGACAAAATATCTAGCTGGCAAGAGCTAAATATAGAATTAACTAGTTGTTTTATTTGTTTTATTCCACTAGAGTTCAGTAATTGATTTAAAGCTGATTTATACAGTTGGCATGAAGATAACTATGAGACAAATAATGAGTTATGCTTTAAATCAAATTGGCTGGATTTTTTTTCATGCCAAGAATCAAGAATCAAGAAACAGTGAATATCATGTCTATATAAGAGACAAGTTTAATTCATTTTTGTATCACATGAAAAGGGGATTAAGGGGAGTGAATATAAAGAGGATGCTAAAGAGAAACTGATGAAGAACAACTTCATGCAATACTGATCAATCAAGCTAAAGAAGAGCTAAGGAATTCTGTAGACACTGACAAATAGTAAGCACAACATCATAGAGAATAAAGTATGGAGAAAAAAATAATTGAATTGATACATTGATCAGAGAGGTAATGTACTTAAATAGATCTGAAAATCTGCAATTCAAGTTGCATTAGAAATAGGTCATTTTGTTTCAGTTTAACCATTGAAGCATCAAGTCT
>MU227515.1:2666883-2680066 GCA_018584345.1 Thuja plicata
TTGTAAAAGAAAGAAGACACCATGAACATAAGTTGTTTTTATCATATGTTTCCATCAATGCCAAAGGGGGAGATTGTTGGAGATTTGATTCTAAATAGTTGATTGATTGTATGTTTGTCATTGATGAAAACATATAATACATAGTAGTACTTCTGTATGTACTTATCAATATGATGACATGAAGACAAGCATGGATAGATATGTGTTGTTGACATGCTTACTATGCTATGTTCATACACGTAGACCTAGATATGAAGTTTTAGTAAAGATATGTAATTCTGTTATTGACGGTTACAGTTCTAGAGGAATAACGGTTTAAGGCCGACGTATGTAACATGTTGATCAAGTTGCACCTATCTTTAGGATATGCATGTGTATATTCATGATGAGTTATGAGTTGTTGATATTAATCTAAATGTGCCAAGCATGTTTCAAGAAGATTGCAAAGTTATGGTTAAATTTATGAAGCCAACTCAGTGAAGTGACACGTCTATTCAGTTAGTACTTGTGTGGTTGTAATTATTCTTGTGTGCTTAGTAGAGCCAACAAGGATGTTAAGAAGAGTTGTCCTACAGGTCCAATGATCTCATACTTGGTGTATGTACTTATAGAAGGTCATTTGTAATGAGAAGAGTTGTGAAAGCCAGAGATTAGAAAAGTAGAGCAGAGTGTTAAAGTAGTAGAGCTATATTTATCATATGTTGATAATATAGATATTGAAGTTGAATCTTTTAGAATATAGATAAGATTGTTATAGTTCTTTACAAGAGGCTAAAGCATCAGCGCATAAAAAGAACTGATCAGACAAGTAGTGTCACAAACAACAGTTTGTCTTGTTGATACAGTGTGTATCAAATAACCACAAGGTTGTAGCCTTCACCACTTGGACAGTGATTCCTCCACCCCTAACAAGGTTATTGTAAAAGACTCCTAACAGGGTCTGACCCTTAACCAGGTCACTATACTACTGCATTGTAATGTACAACTCCTAACAAGATTGGAAGATCTTTTAACAGGGATCACTATAAACAGTATAGTTCTTTGTGGGTACTAATTCCCACCGGGGTTTTTACCATTTGGTTTCCCCATAACCAAATTGATGTGTTGTGTAAAGTGTTATCTGTATTTGCATTTACTTTGTATCAATATGGATTAATAAGTATAAGATAAAGATTTAAAGTTGCAGATAACTGATTCACCCCCCCTCTCAGTTATCTCTGAAGTATCCTAACAATAATAATATTGAATATTGAAGGTAGAAGATAGGTAGTTCCCACCTGAGTATGTGGAGCTTGAAGTGTAGAAGATTCAAGGACCTGGTTGAATGTTGTTTATTCTCCCTGTTGAATCATTGTTTGGGCCTATAGATGAATATACCTAAGTTGCAGGTATATAAGGGATCAACAAGAAATAGAGCCAACACAATCATCTCCCCACTAATGATGGTTCAAATGGGAATATAACATTTTTTATTATTCCCCCCACAATGTACAATTCTCACTCTTATATCATTGAAAAATTCTCATGTCTTCTAGTGAAATGACTTGATTGCTGCAAGAGAGGTGACACTCTATAATTAATGATTTATTTATACAAAGAGACACCCTTCCTTGAATACATTCTTCTTTGTTAATTCTTGACCATGATCATAAAAAATTAATATATCACTTTAATAAAGGACATTTTGAGGAATTTCACATAAACCCATACATAGTCTATGATAACTTTGGAACCCTACAGTTTTACCAACATATCCAAACTTTAGAAAACTCCGACCGTGGATTTGTGAGATATGGTCCCTATACTGAGATTGTATTTTCTAAGAAAGTAACACATTCACCATCAAAAAACTACTCTCTTATATTTACAGTTTGGCTCTGATACCATGTTAAGTTTTAGGATAGCTAGAAATGTAATAGCACTCTATGTTGTATGTGTTTTCCAAATGAAGCAGTCTCTCTTTCATTTATATTGAGAATGAGGATAGGAGAGACATGTCTTTTCATGGGACATGTCTATTAATTATTATGAGATTAAAATAATGACAATTTCTTAAGTAACTACACACACAAACACACACAGTCATTGGATTTGCAAATTATTATTTTTGCAAAGACAGTATGCAAAGAAGGAAAAAATATATGTTGATTTGGCTGCTTCTACTGGGGGTTCTCTTGGCTTTGTTCAAAATCTTTCCTTCTAGGCTTCCTATTCATCCCTCCCTCACCCTATTTTTTTCTAACCATGTGGCCACACCGTATACTTCCCCTACGGTTTTTCCTAGGACACCACCATGGGAGATGCACTCTATGACTCATGTTGATTAATTGGTTCCTAATCATATGAAAAATGCCAGAAGGGCTCACCGCCATGGCGACAAATAATCGACCTAGTCAAGCAATCCATAGAAAGCCTCATTTTCTTTACCCCTCAATAATATTTTTAAGTGTCTTCATTCTTTGTAGATTAGTCAAAAATCTAACGCTCCTCCTTATTCTCCTCCGCATATGCGCAGTACTGGAAAAACCCTGGAGGCTATGCAGGGGGTTTTACCATGGAATATGCTCTCTAGTGCTCCCCTTCATCCTGCTGAAACCCTTACGCCCAATGGTTTCCTAATCTCTTCGCCTATGCCTTACTCCCCTCCACACCAAAGAAATCCACCTAAGGCTCCAACATAGCATATCTTGGGAAAAAGATAGAGGCCAGACTCATGTCCTTCAACGATCCCCATGAAATAAATCTACACTCCTCACCACAGAAATGAGAATTTTGTTAACCCTAACTCACCGAAATTAGGTAAGTATTGTTCTACTTCCAAAAAACTTTATTATTTTGGCATGTAGCACAAGGAACTCAAAGATAAATTACTTCTAGATGGTTTCCCTAGTTTTAAAGGTGTCAATTTTAGACTCTTAGACTGGGCTCCCTTTTTTAATCCCTTTATTTTGATAGATGTTTTAGTATAAATAATTATTTTACTCAAAAATCTTTCCTAGGAATTTTTAAATGAGGAACTTCTTAGGAAAATTGGTAAAAAATATGGGAAATTTTTAGGTTTTGTAGATGGGAAATTTCAACACTCTAACAGAGAAATTATTGTGAGAATGAAGTTGATAACTAAAACTCTTAAACCTTTAGAGATCATAGGCAAGGATTCGTCATACACAATTAACCTAACTATTCTTAGAGAAGATTTAGATCTAGATGATCTAGAGGAGGAGATTAGAGAGGAATTTATCTCTCCTGGGTATAACCTTAGAAATGACAAGGGAATTATAGGTACAAACAAGCCTTATAAACTCAAAGTTTATATCTTTGATGACAAAGGTGGTTTTCTTGTTACTTCTTCTAAACGCCTAGAACACATTGGTCCTTATCAACCTATTCCTCCCTTGGATGATATCAGTTATGCATCCACTTCTAACATTCCCATCAATGGTTGTTGCAATTTTACAACCCAACTAGTTAATCCTCTATTACAGGATGATGGGAAACTGTCATCTAGTTATGCATCTCCCCGTACAGATGTATCATCCCAATCTATCTCTCACAATAATCCTTCTAGTGTTAACAAAATTACATCATATTTTGATGAAGTAAACCTTCCTCCTCTTCCAGCCACATCTGTAGTGGAACCTCCCATTGTGACAAAAAAAAACTCTATGTATGACTGCTCTAATGGGGTTTCAATGATAATCACAGAAAGCCTTAAAGGATCAATTTCTAAAGATTTGGTAATAGGGGATTTAGAATTAGGAGTAGGGAATTATGACATAGATAAAATTTAGGATGAAGTCAAGATTATATCTGACTATCTTGGGGAATCTATAACAAATGAGCTGATGGAACAATTCCTAGATGAGATTTGTGATAGGGAAGAGTTGGATTTACAGAGGAAACTCATTATTGAAGGTATCAAGGTTGTTAACTATGAGGATGAAGGGATGGGAATTGAAGAAATGTTAGTAAGTCTAGAAAATATGGAATTGCAAGATCCAGAATCATTTGGCATTACCTTTAATAAAGATAGTCAAAGTTCTTCAGACTGTGCAAAGAAAACAAAGAAGAGGGGAAGAAATTTGAATGTATAACTAAGATATTTAGTGGGAGAGGCTGTAGGACAAATCAAGATAACATCACTTCTGAATGCAGGGAAGGGGAAGCACCTTCCCACTAGGCCATGAATATCCTAAAATGGAATGTTAGGGGATTGAATGCCCCTAAAAAGCAGTGAATAATTAAATGCTACATTAATAGATCAAAATTAGACATAATTTTAATTTAGGAAACTAAGATGGATAGGAAAGAAATGCTTAAATTTAAAAAAAGAAGATAGGATTCAGGCAACTTGAGGATTCACCTGCAATTGGGGCATTAGGAGGTTTTGAAATCATCTAGGAGCTTCGGGGCCTTTCAATTAACATTAAAGAGAGAAGGAAATTTTGAATGAGTGGAAATGTAAAAAACTTTATAGATAATCTAACCTTCAACCTTATTAATGTATATGGTCCAATTCAAAACAAGGATAAACTAATAGTCTAGCATGAAATTGAGTCCTTCCTTAAACATAACTTGGATTTACTTTGTATCTTAGTAGGTGATTTCAATGTTATTACAAAAATAATAGATAAAAGAGGGGGCAGAAAAATACTTCCCTTGGCTGCCATAGATTTCACCATTTGGAGAGATAGGAATTCCCTTCTAGAAATCCCCACTGAAGATAATTCCTTTACCTAGAATAATAGGAGACAAGGATTCTGCAACATTGAATAAAAATCAGAAAGATTCTTCCTTAAAGTTAGTCTTATTGATACTAACCATACCTTTGAAGCAAAGATCTTGCCTATTTCTAGATCTGATCACTACCTGGTGCAACTTAGTATTCTAATGGAATCAAAACCAAAAAATTGCCCTTCAAATTTGAACAAGCATCGATCAGAGACCCTAATATCTTGAATTTGATAGAACAATGGTGGTATGAATCTAAGGTGATAGGTTATAAGATGTATATAGTAGTAAACGAGATGAAAGCGATCAAAAGGAAACTACTAGAGTGGAACTAGTATAAGTTTGGAAACATCTTTGATTCAAAATTGAAGCTTGAAGAAGAGTTGAGAAATGTAAATTCTCAGATTATTCAGTTGGGAATGGATGAAGATCTCTACCTTAAAGAAAAGCAACTCCTTTTAGAATATGAGGAAACATTAGCAAGAGAAGAAATTTTTTGGAGACAGAAATCTAAGGAAACTTGGCTTGAAGCAAAAGACAAAAACATGATATTTTTCCATAATAGAACTAAATAGAGAAGAAAAGCTAATATAATTTCAAGAATTAATAATGAAATGGGACATATGTCCAAGGACCCCAAGGAGATTGCAACTAAAATAGTATGTTACTTCAGTAATATCCTTAACAACCATGAGACTTCTAAGATAGACAAACAAACAGAGTTACTAAATAACATCCCTAGTGTCATCACAAAACAACATAATAATATTTTAATAGAGAAATTCATGAGTGAAGAAGTTAAAGAATCCCTAATGCAGATGAATCCAAATAAATCTCTAGGCCTAGATGATTTTGTTGATGTCTTCTTTCAGAAGTATTGGCACTTCATTAGGAAGGATGTTACTGAGGCACTTGAAGGGGTCAAGAATTCTAGTAAATTGCTGAAATAAGTTAACAAAACCTTCATTGCTCTTATCACTAAAATAGAAAAGCCTAATAGCCTCAATTAATTTAGACCAATAACACCCTGTAATACTTTATACAAACTTGTGACTAAAAACCCTATCCCTTAGACTCCAAAAATTCCTTCCATTTCTCATTAGTGAAGAACAAACCAATTTTGTTCTTGGAAGGTCGATCTTTGATGGATTCATCATTTCCTATGAAGCCATTCATTCAGTCCAAATGAACAAGAATCCTAGTATGCTAATCAATTTAGATATTAAAAAAGCATACAATAAGGTTGATTGGAGATTCCTTTGTAAATGCTTAGAAGCTTTTGGATTTTCCAAATGCTGGATCAACCTAATTTTTGAATGCATCTCCACCCCTATGATCTCCATTCTAGTTAATGGAACCCTAGAAGGCTTCTTCAGCATTTCCAAAGGCTTGAGGTAGGGTGACCCCATCTCCCCCTTTTTATTCATTATCATCGTTGAGGCCTTAGGATGAACTATTTCTAAGGAAAATGAGAAGGGAAATCTTGAGGGCATTGCTATTACAAGAAATCTAGGTCCAAATACTCATCAACAGTTTGTTGATGACACAATGCTATATGGTGTGAGAAACATAATAGAAGCTATGTATTTTAGAAGGATTCTAGATACATTCACCAAGGAATCTGGAAAAGAAATAAACCTAGGTAAATCTTAAATCTTCTTCTTTAACACAGATAGTAAGGTAGAATCAGATATTTGTCAAATCCTAAAGTTTAAGCAAGGTAAGCTTCCTTGTAGGTACTTAGGCCTCCCTTTAGATAAAGGTTGTAGATCCTCAAATATCTAGAATTCCATGATAGAAAAGATCAAAAATAAAATGAATTCATGTAAAGGAAGGTGGCTATCCTTAGTTGGTAGAGCTACCATGGTAAGGTATGTCTTGGTAGCTATGCCAACTTACTAGTTGTCCTATATCCATCTACCCTCCAATAAATAGGTAGAATTAAATAAGCATCTAAGAATTTTTTTTTGGCAAGGATGTGGTAAAAAGAACAAAATCCCCCTGATCTCTTGGGATAAAGTATGTAGATCAAAAGATGAGGGTGGTGCGGGTCTCAAAACCATAGGTGACCAAGGGAAAGCCCTTGGACCAAAGCTAATTTGGAGAATGTTTAAAAATTCTGAGTCCAAATGGGCAAAGATTCTTATTTCTAAATATTTGAGTGTGAATTCCTCCATCAATACTTTTAGGGAATTAAATCCTCCTAGAGGATCTAGAATTTGGAACTTTATGTTAGATTGTCAACACATTATTATAAGTAAACTAACATGGAATTTAGGCATAGGAGAAGAAGCACTTTTTTGGACCAATTCTTGGGGAGGATATGAAGTCTTAGAAAAGGAACTAGACAATATTTCTCTCAAAAACTACTTAGAGTCTAGAATAGGGATTTTATTTAGAGATTACATTTTTTTCAATGGAGAAGATTGGGCATAGAAATCAATTAAGGAGGTAGGTATATCAAGAGAAGATGATAAGCTATTAATAGAGACCCTTACCAAAAGAAGAATTACACTTAATGGTAGAAAGGAAACGTTGGTTTGGGATGGCTCAAAAAATGGAGAATACAACACTAGAGATGGATATAACCTCATCATTAAATGTTACAACAGACCCAAGACTGACATCCCTACAAACTTATGTTGGAACAAATTTTTTTTACCCAAAGCTGGTTTTTGTTCCTAGTTGGCCCCCAGTAATAGACTCTTAACAACATATAGATTTAATAAATTGGGGTTCTTTGGTCCTAGCAGATGCCCTCTTGGTGAGAATAGCGAAGAGTATATTGATCGTTTATTTTTGAACTGCTCCTATACGAACCTATATTGGAAATGACTCTCAAAAAATTGTGGTTGGATATCTACCTTCCCTAATTCACTCCTTGGTATGCTCCAAGCCTGGCCTGCTATTAAAAAGGAGAGTATCTATGCTAACCTATGGACAATGGCCCCTTCAATCCTAATATGGGAAATATGGAAAGAGAGAAACAAAAGAATCTTTAAGGAAGATAAAATGGATTGGAAGAAAATTATAAATAAGATTGAAGTATCTATCATAGAAGCTATTAATAGCCAAACTACTATGATACAAAAATTGGACCTCCATATGAGTCATTGGGATGAAAAATTGAGAGGAAATTTGATAGGTCTCTCTCTCCCTTCCTTTATTGGTAAGGGGATCAAGAAAAGGAATTCAAAAGGAAAAATTGTAAATGGCTCCCACCAAAGGAAGGATGGTTTAAATTGAATTTTCATGGGACATCTAGGGGAAACCTAGGAGTAGCAGGCATTGGTTGTTGTATTCATAATAATGAAGCAACTAAAATTGCAACTCTGGTTGCTCCTATTGGAATTGAAACTAACAACTAAGCAGAAATGTTGGCTTTAGATAAAGGACTAAAAAGGTGTAGAGCCTTAGGATTAGAGAATTTATAAATTCAAGGGGATTTTGCAATCATTATTAATTCTTTAAGGAAAGGATCTTCACTAAATTGGAAACTAAATTCTCTTCTCTCCCAAGCTTTAACCTTATGTAAATCATTTGAAAATACCACCATTAACCATATATATCAAGAAGGTAATAAAAGGGTCGATGAACTAGCTAACCTAGGAGAAAATGGTATTATCTTGTTATAGCATAGAATAATTGTATAGGAATATTCTCTACGTTCTATAGATTATCAAGTACTTTAGTGTCACTCAATTAAGCTTACCCCTAGACTAAGGTAGCAACCCAGTTTATAATACTACCCTTCTTATGATGGCCCCCCTAAGGTGATCTCCCCTTTAGGAACTTAGGATTCTAGTGGATGCCTGGGCTTAAGTTCACAACATTAGTGTTGTCCTTGATCCATCCCTTCCATCAAATCACAAAAACATTGAGGTAGATCCTTGGTATCAAACTCAGATTTATGTATTGCGTATTTCTTCTTTTACGAATCCTGAAAGTTAAAATCAAAATCTCCATTGCACTTTGAGAGTAGAATCAACAGGAAGGATCTATCAAAGAATATTGAGGAATTTGGCTCTATTTTTAGATCTGATGTTATACGAAGGCTTTTGTGCAGCTAACTTTCCATCTGTGAATTCATATCTCTTGCAAAAGATCCATGGTAATTTTTGCATACTTCCCTTTTTAGTAGTTCATATACTTATAAGATACACTTATATATATATATATATATATATATTGTTAGAATGAATTCATAATAACTACGAGGGTGGGGGGGAATCAGTTATCCTCAGGTCCAGATGTGCCCATTAAAACTTTATACCTATTTGAACAATTCACATCTGCTTGGAAGCAATAATATCTGTCAACAACTTAAACATGCAGTTTACTGTTTAGATGTAATTAGGTTGCAGAAACTTAACAGTAAAATAAACCATAAACATTCACACAAGTTGACACAAGTATTTAACATGGAAACCCAATATGGGAGAAACCACCAGCAACATGCTACCAAGTTTTCACTCTTCTGAAGTGAGCTATGTTAGGAGCCAACCCTGTTAAAGGTTACAAAATACACTGTCAAATGTGACCTGGTTAAAGGATTTAATCACCCTGTCAGAAGTAGCCTTGTTAGAAGACTTAGAAAATTTCAATTTGAATGTCACCTTGCTCAAAGGAATTATAAAATGACTGTTAGGTCAACTTGGTTAAAGGATTTAAACTGATACAATGTTTAGAAATTAATCAGTAGGTTTGATCTGATTCATACAACTTACTTTGCGTATCCAGATCCGATTTCAGCTCTTATGATAATTTACTGAGTGGCCTCCATTCTCATCTTAAACTCCAGGTCTGCTTGGAAATCCGTCAAGCAATCACTCATGCAATTCTGTACTTCTCTGTTCAACCTTCTCTGCTAGGTCATCCCAATCAATAAATTAACTATGCAATCCTCTTGCATACACACTCTCTCTACATGAATAACCCCTTGAGGTTATCTTATACCTCTTCATCTAGGTCAGATAAGTCTTTTCCGCTTAATCAACATCATAGATCTTAGGTTAGGTCATATCCAACGGATCATCCCATCATTACATTACCATTTACTTCTCCAAAGTAGTCTTTAATTAAATCTTGAGTCCATGCATTAATTTTTGTTACCCATGCATTAAATAATGTGGATCAATCTTTAATTAACTTTACATATCCCAATAAAATCAATTATGTCGGCCAGATATCTTAAATCTCATCATTATTCAAAATACTGGCACTCGGCCACCATTGTGTTCTTACTCGGCCAACACTGAACTTGCTCGGCAATTTTACTGGTGCTTGGTGATCACTATAAATTATGCTTGGCATACTGGTGCTCGGTACAAAACAACCAGTAAAACTGTCATCATAAGATAAACAACACATTGCTTTGCTAATGTGCCAACTGATCAAGTACCCTTGTTATTTTCCTTAACTCAACCATTCCACTTGGTCTTCTTGTTAAATCTTCTTCATCAATCAATAGATATGGTACTCAAACATATAGAAATAGTCTCACTAGTTAAGGTTTGACATCAATGACAAAACAACAATTGTTTCCATTGTAGCTTTCCAAAAAATCTTTCCAACAATCTCCATCTTTAGCATTGATGGCAACACTAAACAATAAAACAATAATTTTAAACCATAGTTACCATGCAATCCAAAAAGTATGTCTGTGTTCCTTGATATGAACAAATATTCATTAATTTCTTTAGCTTCATTCTTATTCTCATCTTGTAAAAGTTTTCTCCCTCTATATCTGTGATCACACTGATGTCTTTCTATTTCTGTTCATCAATCTCTCTCTTTCTCTAAGTAGTAAATTCTCCCTCTTTTAGTAAACTTCTCCCTCTATCTTTCTCAGTATATTTCTCCCTGTTTGACAACAATGCCAAAGACGTTGACATTTTCATCATGCGGATTCTTCTATTATGAAATCTGTATCATGTTGTTCCTCTCATCTTGCTTATGACTAATTTTCTTTTTCTGTCCTTGTGTGTCTTTCACAACTTTAGGCAGCATCCTAAAGTGTGACTACATGTGCATCAATGTGAAAAAATATTTTGAATATAACATTTGATGCAACATTACCATTCTCAACTAATTAGCCTCAGTTAGGGGAATCACCCCTAATTTACCTCACAGATACTCATGACCATCCTTGGGTAGTGCCTTTGTAAATATGTCTTCTAATTGTTCCTTAGTATTCACATATTCCAGTCTCACTTCCTTCTTTTGAACTAGCTCCCTCAAGTAATGATACTTGATAGCTATATGCTTTGTCTTAGAGTGCATTACACAATTCTTAGAAATATTGATGGCACTCGTGTTATCACAATATATGACAACTGGTTATGTGATCTCTTCTTTCATTCCTTTTAGTAGTATCTTCAACCACACAATATTAGAAGAATTAACTATTTCTGCCACATACTCAGCTTTAGCTGTAGATTGTGAGGTGTAGTTATGTTTCTTGCTTGTCCATGAAACTAATCTTTTTCCAAAAAGAAATTCTCCTCATGTGGTTCTTTTTCTATCATCAACATTTCTAGCCCAATCAGAATTAGTATAAACTCTGAGTTCAAACTTATCATTCCTTTTGTAATACAAACCATATTCATCTGTTCTTTTCAAATATCTCAGAATC
The DNA here is from genome assembly GCA_018584345.1 of Thuja plicata. Classification (NCBI taxonomy): domain Eukaryota; kingdom Viridiplantae; phylum Streptophyta; class Pinopsida; order Cupressales; family Cupressaceae; genus Thuja; species Thuja plicata. The sequence continues at coordinate 2,678,249 of MU227515.1, forward strand.
CTTTTTACTACCATTATATGAGTTTCCTTGGGATTGGAAAAAAATCTAGCAACAATTCCAACAACTAATGCAATATCATGTCTAATGTGTACAACATATTGTAGTTTTCCAATCATTGATTTGTACAGTGTTTGTTTTACTTCTTTTGTATCATCATTTTTGGTTAACTTTTGTCCAGTAGCCATGGGTGTACTCACTGGTTTTGAATCTTCCATTCCAAAAAAATTTAGTATCTCTTTGACATATTTTGATTGAGTAATATAGATACCATTCTTCATCTAATATATTTGTAAGCCAACAAATTTTTTTTATCTCACCAAACATAGACATCTCAAATTTAGTTTGCATCTCCTTTTCAAATGCTTGGCATAACATATCTTGTCCACAAAAGATAATGTCATCAACAAAAATTTCAGCTAATAAAGTACCTTTACTTTTCTTTGTCCTTAAATACAGATTGTTGTTGTCATTGGTTCTTGCAAATCCAATCTTCATCAGATAGTTGTGCAATCTCTCATACCATGCTCTGGGTGCTTGGTTCAGTCCATATAGTGCTTTATGTAATTTTCAAACCATATTTCTTTTTCTTGGGTCAACAAATCCATCAGTTTGTTCAATGTATACTTCTTCTTCTAATATACCATTTAGAAATGTTGACTTTACATCCATGTGATAGACTTTAAATCCTTTGTAGGATGCATATACAAGTAAGGTTCTTACTCCTTCCAATCTTGCAACTGGAGTGAATGTCTCTCCATAGTCAATTCCTTCCTCTTGTGCATAACCCTTGCATACCAGTCTAGCTTTATTTCTTGTTACAGGTCTCCATGTTCATTAAGCTTGTTTCTGAATACCCACTTAGTACCAATTACATTTTTGTCATTCGGTCTAGTTACAAGTGTCCAAGTATTGTTCTTTTCAATCTGTTCAATTTATTCATTCATGGCTTGAATCTAGTCTTCATTGTCTAAGACATCTTTTACTATTTTAGTCTCAAAATCACATAATAAGAAAGTATCTTCTCTCAATTTTCTTATTGTCATTACTAAAAAATCCTTTGCTCCTATGATTTGATCAGGTTTATGGTGCCTTCTTACATACTTTTCCAAAGTAGGTTCTTTGTCTACTTCAGATTGATCATTCATGTTTAATTCAGGTTGAAACTATAACTCAGCATCTCCATTAGATAGCTCGACAGTCACCTCTTGTTGCCCCGACAATTTTGTTCTGTGACTCGGCAAGTGCAAACTATTGCTCAGCAACTTCATTCTCAGTTTCAGGTAATTTGTTAGAATCTTCCTCATCAGAATAGGTGAATGATTTGTAACTCTCACGCTCAGTCATGCTTTCAGCTTCATTTCTTTCTACATATTCATCAATTCTAACATTTACACTTTCCACAATTTTGTTAGTGTTAGAATTCAAACACTTGTATGCTTTACTTTTAGTTGAATATCCAAGAAATATGCCTTCTTCACCTTTAGCATCAAGTTTTCCATTTCTATTATCCTTCAGTATGCAACATCTACTTCCAAAAACTTTAAAATAGCTTACACTAGGTGCATATCCATACCATAGCTCATAAGGTGTAGTATTTGTACCTTTCTTGACTTGTACTCTATTCAGAGTATAGACTGCTATACTTATAGCTTCTCTCCAATATTTTTGTGCAACATTTTTCTCCATCATTAGTGTTCTGGCACAATCCATGATAGATCAATTTCTTCTTTCAGCTATACCATTATGTGGTGGTGTCCTAGGAGCGAACATCTATCTCTTTATCCCTCTGTCATTGCAAAACTTGTTAAACTCATTAGA
>MU227515.1:2689072-2701487 GCA_018584345.1 Thuja plicata
GTTGTGACACGTAATTTAACAGGTTTTTTTATTAAAAAAAATGTGTGTTTTTGCCCTTTGATTTTGGGCATGACGCTATCGGTATTATTTTCCAACCCAAATCATCTTTTGATAATAAAATCGGTGGTGTTAGATATGTTGTTTCTCTAGATGACGTAGACATGGATTCCTCATTGGGTTTTATGGTAATTCTACTGTACCTAAAAATGTTACTCTTATTGGTAATCATGTTCACCCTGGTCCTACTAACCCACATTTTTTATATGGGTTAGGATTGTTCAAACAATAATAATGGATTTTCATAGATATTTATTCAATGTAAGAAGAAAAATATCACTAAGAAGTCATCTTAGGAGAGTATGTCAGATAAGAATTCTCAGAAATTATGATAGGGAGATTCCTAGCTACCTCTTGAGTTGTCTTGAACTCAATTTAGGTCACTCCTAGGACCTCTTAGGGTTTCCTCAATCCACCCTCTAACACCTTGAAAGAACCACTTCTTTCCCTTCTCCAAGAATCTTCCTATCTTGTTACGTTCTCATCTTTCTCCACCACAAGAACACTTCGTCATCTATGTTCCTCAAGCTCTAATCGCAAGTTTGCATTGCAGGAGGTTAGGGGATTCATTCAAATTCATTTGTGACTCCAAAATTGGGTCTTAACTTACCAAGCTCAATCCTTCTTCCATCGATTGCTAGATTCCTATCTTGTAGGCCTTGTAGCCTTTTTCACCGATTAGGCCTCCTACAATTTAGGAATTGGCATTTCTAGGTGAAACTTCTCAAAGAACCTCCAAATGTGTTTTGGTAGTTCAAATATGTGATACACGACCTCCAAGATTTTCTTAGTCTTAGGTCACAACTCTGTCCGTACACCCTGTTTCAAAAATAGGGCTTTTTTGCTTGTTTCTAGACCAGTCTGTGGTCTTTGGCTTCAAAACTTGGTAAGAAGGTTTCTTGGGCACTCCTCCTTGTTCTTTAGTACCTGCACAACATACACCAACACATCCATGGCCTTCTTGGCTCATGAACTCATCCCTCATGCATTTCCTAAACACATCTTCTTAGTATTCCTAACTCGGCTTCATCCACAGCTCGCCTAGGGTAAGACTCTAAAAATAGGTGCACTCACTTCCAGAGCTCCATCTTGTGGATTATTGAAGCTCAAGGACCCTATTATCCATCCCTAAGAGGCCGTACAAAATCTATAATGGGAAATGGATCTAGGTACACATCTTTGCCACAAAGTCAAAACTGGACAGTAAACTGTACAAACACAAAGTATTTACAAAATGCAAATGAAAAATAACTACAAAACAAACTATTAATTGAAAAAACTCTATCACATGCCTAAAAATGATCTCCAATGGTCATAGTCCTAAAAATAATCCATGCACAACAATAATGAACAATTTTTCTTCAATTATGTTGCTCTGTCATAAAAACAAAACTCTCTGTTGCAAAACTTAGTACCATACAAAATGACTTCCAACCCCTCAAATTAGGGTTTTCCTTCCTTATATCCCCTCAAAAAATGTTCCTAACTCCTTGGATGAACTTTATCCAACTTAAACACTGAAACCCTTAAGACAACCAAAATGTTGTCAGCAACTTGTGAAAAGTTGCTAATGTTGCATAGCAACTTTTTTACATATTTTTCAAATTTGCACTTTTCAAGTGTTTTGACACTAATATGACCTATCTAACCTTAGTTAAACCTTTTAGTGCATCATAGGACCCTAAATACATGAAAAAAATCAACTTGTCACTTGACAACATTATCAAGTATAGCACAATAAATCAGCCAATTTGAAGTACTTTAACCTAGCAAAGAGCACAACCTAAGAACTACTTCACACAAAACTTGGTCCACATGACCTTATATAGTTACAGTGCCCTTGAAGAGGGTCTTTGACACTTTCACACACCAAAATCAACATGAGATAACCAACTAACTGGCTTCTCAAGGCTGCTCCTGCACCATACTGCCAAGGCTAAGAACTTAAGTCACCCTTACTGAGAGGAGCTTAGGATCAACTCCCTACATCTTGAATTCATTCTCAGATACCCAAGTAGCTTTAGCCTCTGACTTTCCTTTCCATTGAATGAGATGCTCCATGTAAGTTCCCTGCCGGGTCTTTTTCTTCACTCTAGAGTCCAAAATTTTCATAGCTACTGGTTTTGGTGTATGGGAAATCTGAACATCTTGTGTTATTTCCTTACTGGCTGACTATGATTCAATTTGTACTTATGTAGGCCCTTTATACATCACCAAATATTGCACATTAAAGATAGGTGATAGTGACAAATCTGATGGCAAGTCTATTTTATAGGCATTTTGCCAATATTTTGCAAGAATCTTACAAGGACCTATCCTCCTCATTTGAAGTTCGGTGGGGACTCCCTTCTGCAACCTAGATTTGTTAAGATGTACCATCACAAGATCACCCACAACAAACTGAATATCTCTCCTCCCTTCATCAACTTTGGCTTTCAATTTTTGTGTAGCCTCTTGGATTTGCTTCTTCACTTGGTCATGAACCTCCTTCATTGATTGAGTGAAGCCCTCTACATATGCACTCCTTCCTTCTTCATTTTCCAAGTGTCTTAACTCCAACACACCTCTAGGGTGTAGCCCATAAACTATTTCAAAGGGGATTTTTCTTGTTGTCCTATTAACACTGTCATTGTAGGTGTATTCTGCCTATGGTAATAACTAATCCCACATCACTCCATACTCCTTTGTCAAGCATCTAAGGAGATTACCTAACACTCTATTAATAACTTTAGTCTGACCATCAGTTTGGGGATGGTAGGCTGATCCAAATGATAAGTTAGTTCATAACCTTGTCCACAAGGTCTTCCAAAAATGACCCATAAATTTGACATCTTTGTCAGATACTATGGTAGATTAGGGGAAAGCCATGAATCTGTACCACCTCTTTAAAGAACAAATGTGCAATATGACTGGCATAATGGGTGGTTTTGCAAGCAATGAAGTGGCTCATCTTGCTAAACCTATCTACCACCACAAATATACTATCCAAACCAGTCTTGGTTCTAGGCAACCCAACCACAAAATCCATACTAATACATTCCCAAGGCTTATTAGGAATGGGTAGGGGTTGATACAAACCCACATTAGAAGAGGAACCTTTAGCTTTCTGACAAACCAAGCATTTCTCTACATACTTCCTGATATCCTTTTGCATCTTGGGCCAATAATAGAACCTTTGCACTAGTTCTAGTGTTTTTTTAAAGCCAAAATGGCCACTTAAGCTCCCATTGTACTTCTATTGTATCACATTCTCCCTCATAGATCCCTTAGGGATATATAACTATCCTCCTCTGAATAGGGGATCATTCTGAATAGTATAGTCTACAAATTGACTATGGAAATGGTTTTTGAAGTCTTTACATACCTTGTATGCTTCTGAGAAGTCTTCATCTCCTTTATAAAGCTCCTTGAAGCTCTCTAAGCCTATACTTTGTAGCTGCACTTCTTGGACTGGAAAAAGTCTCCTACTCAAAGCATCAACCACCTTATTCAACTACCCTTTCTTATGTTTGATAGTGAATGTATAGGCTTGCAAATATTCCATCCATTTGAGATGTCTATTGCTCAACTTCTCCTAAGAATTGATAAAGCTCAAAGCCTTGTTATCAGTATAAACCACAAATTATTTTGGTAATAGATAGTGCCTCCACTTTCTCAAGGATTGCACCAATGCATATAAATCTAGGTCATAAGAAGAATACCTCTTCTTAGCCTCATTCAAATTTTCACTATAGAATTCCACTGGCATATTCTCTTGATTTAATACTGCCCAAACAGCTATACCACTTGCATCAAATTCAAGGGTGAACAAATTATTAAAATTTGGCAAAATCAAAATAGGTTGTGTAGCCACTCTCTTTTTCAACCACTCAAAACCTTTACCAACCTCTAGAGTCCACTTGAATTTGGTTTTCACTCCACCTTTAATTGTATCTAATACTGGTGCATATATCTCACTAAAACCTCTAATGAACTTCCTATAGAATTGGGCAAGTCCATAGAAAATCCTTACCTCAGTGCTGCATGTAGGGGTAGGCTAGCTGAGTATTGCTTCAACTTTGCTAGGATCCATCTTCAAGGTTCCTTGAGAAACCACAAAACCAAGATAGATCAGCTCTTTCTTCATAAATTCAGACTTTTCCAAATTAATGGACAACTTCTCCTCATGAAGTTTCTTCATCACAATGTGAAAATGTTGGAGGTGTTCCTCCTTGGTCTTACTAAAAATGAGGATATCATCAAGGTACACAACTACAAACCTTCCTATGTAGTCCTTCAACATTTCGTTCATCAACCTCATAAAATTTCTTGGAGCATCGCTAAGTCCAAAGGGCATGACCAACCATTCATAAAGCCCTTATGTAGTCTTGAATGCAGTTTTCCATTCATCTCCCTCCTTAATTCTGATTTGATGGTACCCACTCTTCAAATCCAACTTGGTGTAGTACCTTACTCCTCCCAAACAATCCATAAGATCTTCAATCCTAGGAATGGGAAATCTATACCTTATAGTGATCCTGTTAATTGCCCTTGAATCAGTACAAAGCCTCCATTTACCTCCCTTCTTTGATGCTAGAACCACTAGCACCACACATGGGCTAATGCTTTGTCTATTTAGGCCTTGGTCCAAAATTTCTTTGACTTGACTAGCTATCTCCTTGTTTTGGTCAGGAGTCACCTTGTATGTAGCCTTATTTGGTAGAGATGCTCCTATTATAAATTCAATTTGATGACTTATGGCTCTAGGAAGTGGTAACATTGCATGTGACCCATCACTAACTATGTCCTTAAACTCCTTCAATAACTCCTACACTTCTTTAGGCAATGATGCTTGTTCCACCTTCTTCTCTTCACTAGTCTTAATCATGATAGCATAGTGTGTTCCTTCTCCACTCTTTATTGCCTGCATGTACTCTTTTCCTCCTTGTAATAAGACATTAGGTCCTGCTGATGTAGACCCCTCATCATCCATAAGTGACTGAATTATATATGTGATTCCACCTTTCTTGAAAGAGTAAGAGCTCTTCTCTCCATCATGTATTGTCTGCCTATCAAACTTCCATGGCCTACCTAAGCGTAGGTGGCATGCATCCATTGGGAGTATATCACACAAGATTATGTCCACATATTGGCCTATTGAAAAATCAACCCATGCTTTCTCATTTACAAGAACATGTTGTCCCTTATTCAACCATGTAACCCTATAAGGGTTTGTATGAGGTATCTTGGTTAATCCTAACTTGCTGACTGCCTCCTCTAAGATGATATTATCAATAGACCCTAATTCTATGATCATCCTGCAAACTTTGCCAAGTATCTTGCACTTCACCCTGAAAAGTGCCCTAATTTGTTTAGCTTCTTCTTTAACAGGCTCCTTAATGAGAATCCTCCTAATCATTAGATTCTCCCCACTCTCTGAATCAAGATTAATTTTAGGAGCTTTAACATTGTTAGTCTCCTCTTGGGAAATGTAATTTACCCTTTTCTCACCATGTGAACTAGAAGCCTTCTCAGGGCATCTATAGGCTCGATGGCCTATTTGATTGCAATGAAAACATTTCATATTAGAAAAATGTGAAGCTCTGCCTGAACCTCCAAGTCTACCTCTTCCTCCACCTTGGAATCCTCTACCTCTACTCACACTTGCTCTTCCACTGGTCTAATTGACTATCTCAGTCAATTTGGATTCTCCTTGAGATCTATACTCACTGCCTCTTCCTACAAAGCTACCTCTATGTCCTCTATTTTATTTTCCTCTACCTCTCCCTCTTGAGGTCTGATCATGTTTCCTCTTTCTTTTCTCTTCTATCTTTAAATCTATTTGATAGCATTTTCTCACACTTGTTAGGGTAGTGAGACTCATCTCTTCTTGGATAGACCATTTGAGTCCATTTTGAAATCTGGCCAATCTAATAGACTCATCCTCACTATTTTTGACCTTAAGCATTACTTTTGGAACTCCTTAGTGTATGCTTGAACATATAGGTCTTTTTGTCTAAGGTTTTTCTCCTCCTAGGCATCTGCACTTCATAATCATCTGGTAGATAAGTCTGTTTCATCTTAGCCAACATGCTCTTCCATGTAACAATAGGGTTCTTGCCCTCTTTCTCTCTCTGAGTCTGAACATACTTCCGCTAGGTAAGTGCTGGTCCCCTCAACCTAGACTTAGCCACTTTTAACTTCTGAGCATCTATTACACCATCACATTCAATGTGATTTTCAAGACTGTCTATCCAATCCATAGCTATATCAGCATCCATTTATCCACTAAATGGTGGCACACCCTCCAAAGATTTTCCACTTAAGGCCTTGAGTTCCTTCAAGAAGGGTTCCTCTGGTAAGACAGGGTTAGGAGTAGGTGCTTCTTCCTCTAATTCCAACTCCTTCTCCTTAGCTTGTTTTTCTTCTTTTTGGTCTACCTTGTTGGTCACGCTATCTACCTTGTCTTGGACTTCTCCTAAGAGTTGCTCCAATTGACTCAATCTTTCTCTTAGTAGTCTATTGTCTTCTTCTTGTTCTTCAAATTTTTTAGCCAATTCGGCATTGGTCACCATCTTGCTAGATGCACTTTGTAGAAGTTGAGAAATCCAACTTCACAGCTCACCAAGAACACCTGCATGCAAATACCTAATGCTGAATGGAAACCACAGAGATAGAAGCCTTGGAAAATCTCAGCGGAGTGAGAGAAAAATTATATTTCCCAAAAATTGTATCAACAATAATTACAAAAGCGGCATATAAGGTAAGAAACCCTAAAGCCAGAGAAAGCTAGGTTTGTGCATTAATAATTAATAAACATATTAATTATTATGCACCTACAAATGACAAGCTTAAGTGAATAGAATAATAGTGAGCTTTAATAATTAAACCGAAGAATTATAAAGACAAATGTACTATTACTCTAACACCCCCCCTTAAGTGAAGCTCAGGAGGAAGCAAACCTAGCACAGCTATGAAAGCAGGAAAATGGGTCCTGGCAACAAGGCCTGATCAGGTACCCAACTACAAAGAAATCTCTGTAAACTGGGGAAATTGAGAAAACCTAGTGGGAAAAACTCTACCCCAAAAAGAGATACAACAACATGCTAAAAAAAACATGAAGGAAGGAAGGCCTCAACAAGACCCCCCAAGGACAACTTCTGTCACCCCAATCATAGAACGCAACTAAAGATAGTACGAAGATGCAAAAGGTTTGGTGAAGATGTCAGCAACCTACGCATCATTGGGAATGTACCCCAAAGAGAGAACACCATCCTGAATCTATTGATGGATGAAATGCATATGAAGCTCAATGTGTTTAGTGTGCTGATGCTCCACTGGGTTGCAGGAAATGTGACTAGCACTTTGATTATTGCACCACAGAATAGTGGGATGATCAGGAGGAAAACCAAACTCAGTCATCAACTATCGAAGCCATAAAATCTCCTGACTAGCATGCACTGCCGCTCTATACTCAGCCTCTGTAGATGAAAGTGTGTGAGCATTCTGCTTCTTGCATGACCATGTGATAGGACTAGAGCCAAGACAAAAGACAAAGCCAGAAGTAGACTTCCGATCATCAACATCACCAGCTCAATCTGAGTCAGTGAAGCCAACCATGTGAGGAACCCCTGATGTGTAATGGAGGCCATACATAAGTGTTCCCTGAATGTATCAAAAAATATGCTTGGCAGCTTGCCAATGACTCTCATGAGGCTCCTGTGAGAACCAAGAGACAAGACCAACTACAAAGGAGAGATCAAGATGAGTGTGTGTCAGGTACAACAAACTGCCAACCAACTACTGATACAATGTAGGATCCATTGAAGGTGAAGTGCAAGAGGTAGACAAAGTAACACCTGACTGAAAAGGTGTGGGAGCAGGCTTGCAATCAAGCATATCAAAGTGCCAAAGCATGTCAAGAGCATACTTGTGCTGGAAAAAAAATATCCCAGCAGAGGGCTGAACAATTTGAAGACCCAGAAAGAAGTGTAATGGATCAAGGTCAGTCATCTCAAACTGCTCCATCAACACGTGCTGAACATCCTCAATCATAGAAGATGAGCTACTTGTGATGAGAAGATCATCAACATATAGCACAAGGATCAAAACCTCATCCTCAAGACATTGAATGTAGACTGTAGGATCATAATGGCAGCGTGTGAAGCCAGTAGAAAGCAGAAAGGAGTCCATCTTCTCATACCAAGCCTAAGGGGCCTGTTTGAGACCATACAAAGAACGCTGAAGTCTGCAAACCAAGGAGGAATCCTACAAAAATCCCTAAGGCTGCTCCATGTAAATCTCCTTAGTAAGATCACCATGCAAGAATGCACTCTTCACATCCATTTGAAAAATGGGCCATCCCTGAGAAGCTACGAGGGATAAGACAAAGTGAATAGAATTCATCTTGGTGACAAGGGAAAATGTCTCAATGTAATCAATACCCTCAACCTGGGAGAAACCCTTCGCAACAAGACATGCCTTGTACTTATCAATAGAACCATCAGAAGCAAACTTAGTACAATACAACCACTTGCATCGCACTAACTTTCTTCCCTTAGGAAGAGAACAAAGATCCCAAGTGTGATTCTTCATCAAAGAAGAATAGTCCTCCTCCATAGCACTGTCCCACTCAGTATGTCTGGTCACTGCCCCAAATGTCTGAGGATCACCAAAAATAGCATGAATCAGAAGACTAGAACCCTCAATATGAGACCCGGTGGGATGGGAAGTGGAAGGGTCACCAGCCAGAGATCCTGTAGCATCAACTATAACACGAGCCCATCTGGGCATTTGTGGAGGATCCTGTGGTGGAGGTAAATGGGGATCACGAAGATCATCATCCTCATCATCTAGAAACAAAGCTAGAAGAGATGAGGGAGTAGGAGTAAGTGAAGTAGACTCTGGAAGTGGGGTATCTACAGTAGGAAGGCACTCATCAAACTGGACATCCTGTCAAAATAGGACCTCTCTGGAATCAGGATCAAACAACCTGTATGCCTTAACATCCTCGCAGTAGCCAACAAAAATGAGGTGTCAGCTCTTCCACTCCATCTCTCTCCTCTGAGTGTCATGCACAAATCCCCATGCTTCACTACCAAAAACTCAAAATGAAGATATATCATGCTTGACATGAGACCAAGCCTCCTCAGGAGTCATATGTCAAACTACCTTGTGGGGCATCTGATTCTGAATATAGTTGGCACAATTGATTGCCTCTACCCAAAAAGATGAATCCATGGACCTAGACTGTATCATACAATTAGCCATCTCCCGAAGTGTCCTGTTCTTTCTCTCAGCCACACCATTTTGCTGAGGGGTGTAGGGCACTGAAAAATGATGCTAAAGACCATGTTCAGAGCATAAATCCTTGAAATCTTGGTTCACATATTTTCCCCCATTATCTATGTGTATCCGCAGAATAAAAAGACCAGATTGCTTCTCCACAAATGTCTTAAAGAATTGAAATGAATCAAAGACATCAAACTTGTACTTCAAAAAGTACACCCATGTGCACCTGGAGAAGTCATCAATGAAGGTGAGAAAATATCTGGCACTAGAAAAAGGAGTAGGAAATGACATGAGGTCACTATGAATCAACTCCAATGGTGCCAAAGCACGAGTAGCTCATCCTTGAGGAAAAGGATCCCTATGTTGTTTGCCAAGAACACAACCCTGACAAACCCCATCAGTGTAAGTAATCTATGGAAGCCCAAGAACAAGTACCTGTGTGCTCATCTGCTAAAGATATCTGTAATTGACATGGCCCAAATGCTCATGCCAAAGTATTCTCACTGAATCTGCATGTGCTATAAGACAGGAACCTATGCCAGCAGAAGACTCAAATCCATCAAATCTGTATAGGTGAGATGCAGTATCAACACTCCCAGTAGCCACAATCATGTTAGAATCATGTAAGTCCTGAATAACCACATCATGTGGTGAGAACTCAACTGTCTTACCAGAGCCAGAGTGGCAAATCTGATAGATAGATAGTAGGTTTGTCGAAATGTTAGGGACAAAGAGAACATCCTAAAGAGAACCCCCAGCTAATGAAACAGAACCAGAACCCAAAATAGAAAGATGAGATGAGTTCCCAACAACAATCTGTGAAGTAGCACAAGGGGTAAGTGAGGTGACCAACTGCTGAGTGTGAGTCATGTGGTGACAGGCACCGGAATCAAGAATCCAAGTGGGCCAAGAAGTCGTAGCTTGTGCAGTAAGAGCATGACCTTTCCTTGCAGGGGAGGATGTGGACTGAGGAGCTAAAATGTGATGGTCTTGCATGGATTCCTCTAAAGCCTCCAAACATTTCCAGCACCTAGAAACAGGGTGTCCATCCTTTCCACAAATACTACAGGTCTCAACTAATTTCTTCTTAGTCTTGGAGGTAGACTCGGTAGACTTAAAAGAATATTTACCCTTGGAAGGGTTAGCTGGAGGTTTTGAATCATTTTTCTGTGTAGGTTTGGAGGAATACTCATGGCCTATTGAATCTTTCTTCGATTTGGCTTTCTGTTTTGGTTTCCCCTGTGAAGACTGAGCAATAAATGCTTGGCTAGAAGAGCCAGAAGCATCCATCTATTCGATCTTTGCCTATTCCAGTGTCAACCGATCATAGAATGTCTCAAATGAAGGCATGGTGTGTCTAGTACCCAAAGCATCCATGGTGGATTAGAAAGTAGAAGAAAATATCTAATACCATCCTCTCAACTTTGAGAGTATCATTAAGATACACTCATCATCTATCTTGTTTCTCCCACATCCCTGCAAAACTGAGCACAAAGATTTGAACTTCATCAAGAAGTCCTCCATAGTGGGAAAGCTGGTAGGAGTCAAAGTGGTCAGCTTTGCATCAAGCTATAGTGCCTAGAACTCATTCATTGTGCCAAACAAATTTGAAAACTTGCCCCAAATGGCCCTAGGAGTTGTCAAACCATCTAGGTGAAAGAGGAGACTGTCAGAAATGTTTAGTGCAATCAAGCCCATGGCTTCATCCATTTTATTCCTGTGCTAAAGAACCTCAAAAGGATGCTACAGGATAGGTTGGTTTTCATCTAGGCATGACCATAAGCCACATGACATAAGTAGCCTGGTCATGTGTGCTTTCCACGTGTGGTAATTGTGTGGTGTCAACCGAGCCACAGAGGGCTCTGACATTGAGAGAAGAAAAAGAAAGAAGTAGAAGGGTCATTTTCTAAAAGTAAATGACAGAAAGAAAAAGCACCTCCCCATAATGTATGTTTCTATCCCCTGTACAGCAAATAAACAATTACTGAAAGCACAAAAAATGAGAAGAAAACCTGGACGCCAGATGCTGAGATGGAGGAAATAGAAGCCACTACTTCAACACCAAAAATAGGAGCTCAAATGGCTAAATCAATGAACAAGACTAGCATCATCACGTTCGTCTCAGAAACACCTTTCTGGCGATATTCCATTTTTCAAAAATGGACACTGTATGCTCAAGTTACAGCCAAAAAACCAAGTGCTCCTCTGAAGACCAACTCTGGAAAAAACCAGACACTGGATAAAATTTGACGTTCAAACGCCCATCACTATCCACTGGAAAAAAATTGACGGTCGTCGAGGTTGTCGCTGAAAAATTTTCTCGGTCACCAAAAATTTCAAAAAACTATCAAAAAATTTAAAAAACCGCTAGAAAAAAACTTTTCCAACCAATGACATTAGAAATGACGTCACCTGGTAGCTAGCGGTGGACCCGGTGGCAGGCTAGCAGCAGACCGGTGGCTGGCCGCTCCCAGGCAATTCTCGAGCAGCAGTGCGGCTGCTAGTGGCACTGCCGGTGGGGGAGCTACTCCGCCAGAGTCTGGCAGCTGGTGGGCGGCGCGGGCCAGGCTGAGCCAAGCCGGGGTGGCTGCGTGGTGGCGTGTTGGAGGTGACCTCTGGCAGCCCCAAAAACTATTAAAAAACCTTTGTTTTTTTATTTTTTTTAATTTTTTTGAAAATCGTGCCTGTACGGCCTGGGAGGCTAAATTTTTTTCCTGAGGTCACTGTGACCAAAATGGTTAAAGTTTATGGGTATTTTGACTCACCTGGGCCTTTTGAATGCAATGGTGGAGTCTTTTTTTGCTCAAACAACTCCAAAAAATAGCACCTCCTTCAAAGTGACAAAAAAACCCTAGAGAAGATGTGGCTATCGTCTTCAAGTTGTGGCTTCAAAAAACCTTCAAACCAGGCAGCGACAGGGTGGCTTTGATACCATGTAGAAGTTGAGAAATCCAACTTCACGGCTCACCAAGAACACCTACATGCAAATACCTAATGCTAAATTAAAACCGCAGAGACAGAAGCCTTGGAAAATCTCAGTGGAGTGAGAGCAAAATTATATTTCCCAAAAAGTGTATCAACAATAATT
>MU227515.1:2701537-2716062 GCA_018584345.1 Thuja plicata
ACAAAAGCGGCATATAAGGTAAGAAACCCTAAAGCCGGAGAAAGCTAGGTTTGTGCATTAATAATTAATAAACATATTAATTATTATGCACCTACAAATGACAAGCTTAAGTGAATAGAATAATAGTAAGCTTTAATAATTAAATGGAAGTGATTTAATTATAAAGACAAATGTACTATTACTCTAACACTTGACTCTTCACTTGATTCTTCGGTTTGCATTATCCACTAGCTGCAACACTTCTTATCCCAAATCTTTAACCTATGCTCTGATACCACTCTGATAGGGATACTCCTAGCTACCTCTTGAGTTGTCTTTAACTCAATTTAGGTCACTCCTAGCACCTCTTAGGGTTCCCTCAATCCACCCTCTAACACCTTGAAAGACCCACTTCTTTCCCTTCTCCAAGAATATTCCTATCTTATTAGGTTCTCATCTTTCTCCACCATAATAACACTTTCTCATCTATGTTCCTTAAGCACTAATCACAATTTTTCATTAGAGGAGGTTAGGGGCTTCATTCAACTCCATTCGTGACTTGAAAATTGGGTCTTAAATTACCAAGTTCAATCCTTCTTTCATCGATTGCTAGATTCCTATATTGTAGGCCTTATAGCCTTTTTCACCAATTAGGCCTCCTACAATTTAGGAATTGGCATTTCTAGGTGATACTAGACCTCCAATATTTTCTTGGTCTTAAGTCACAACTCTGTCTGTACACCCTGTTTCAGAAATAAGGCTTTTTTGTTTGTTTCTAGACTAGTCTGTGGTCTTTGGCCTAAAAACTTGCTAAGAAGGTTTCTTGGGAACTACTACTTGTTCTTGAGTACCTACACAACATATATCAACACATCCATGGCCTTCTTGGCTCATGAACTCATCCCTCCTGCATTTACTAAACACATCTTCTCAGTCTTCCTAACCGGGCTTCATTCACAGCTCACCTAGGGTAAGACTCTAAAAATAGGTACACTCACTTCCAGAGCTCCATCTTGTAGATTATTGAAGCTCAAGGACCCTATTCTCCATCCCCAAGAGGCCATACAAAATCTATGATGGGAAATGGAGCTAGGTCCACATCTTTGCTACACTGTCAGAACTGGACAGTAAACTGTACAAACACAAAGTATTTACAATATGCAAATGAAAAACAACTACAAAACAAACTAGTAATTGAAAAAACTTTATCACATGCCTAAAAATGATCTCCAATGGTCATAGTCCTAAAACTAATCCATGCACAACAAGAATGAACAATGTTTCTTCAATTCTGTTGCTCTGTCATAAAAACAAAACTCTCTGTTGCAAAACTCAGTACTGTACAAAATGACTTCCAACCCCTCAAATTAGGGTTTTCCTTCCTTATATCCCCTCAACACATGTGCCTAACTCCTTGGATGAACTTAATCCAACTTAAATACTGAAACTTTTAAGACAACCAAAATATTGTCAGCAAATTGTGAAAAGTTGCTAATGTTGCATAGCAACATTTTTACCTCTTTTTCAAATTTGCACTTTTCAAGTGTTTTGACACTAATCTGACCTATCTAACCTTAGTTATACCTTTTAGGGAATCATAGGACCCTAAAGACATTAAAAACATCAACTTATCACTTGACAACATTATCAAGTACAGTGCAATAAATGAGCCAATTTGAAGTACTTTAACCTAGCAAAGAGCACAACCTAAGAACTACTTCACACCACACTTGGTCCACATGACCTTATATAATTACAGTGCCCTTCAAGAGGGTCTTTGACACTTTCACACACCAAAATCAACATGATATAACCAACTAACTGGCTTCTCAAGGGTTCTCCTACACCAAATTATGATCCACAATAAGTTGTATTCTATTTGGCTCCACCTGTACTATTTGGTTAGTTGCGCAAATTTTTTTGTCTCTTTGAATAGTTTTTTCAAATTTTCATTTTCGATGGTTTGTTCTAGATCTGTAAGTAATTAGGGCCCTTACCTACTTATTTTAGTCAAATACATTACATTCATTTGGGGACAATTAAGAGTAAAAATCCTTCTCAAATGTTGACCACCAAGTACTAATTGTGCTTAGATAAAATGATTACAAATATACAACACATATTATTCTCAACGTGTTCTTCTTTCAATAGTATGTTTTTCTCTTATTCTCTTAATTTTATATGGTTTAGTATACTCATTATGCCTTGTTTTGTTTTACATAATATGTAATAGGTGGATTATTAATGTACCATACTATGAATGGAATATTATATTTATTATTATAAAAAAAAATTATACTTATTGAAATATATTTCAATAAAATATGTTTTGTAAGGTTTAAACTAGGTTTGAAGGGAACCCTAAATCTTGTCCAATAGATTTTGATAGGATTTGAAACTCACATGCAACTAGCTACAAAGGATAAAATTGTAAGACCAGAAAAAGGCATTTTAGCATATATAGGAAACTACAAACCCTAAATAGTATGCTAAACCTATCTAATCTATCATGAAAGCTATTTTCAAGAGGAATTCAAAACATAAGCACAAACACTTAAAAACCCCATTCAAAGGAAGCTCCCATGTTCTTCCTTCTTCTCCATAATGAGATTGATGTTGCTCTTTGCACACACACTTTGCACAAAAGCCAAGTTTGCTAATGAGAATACTAGAAGATTTCAACGATTCTTGAGGTTCTCAAAAATCTTGTGGTTCAACCTTGAAAGAATGAAATGCATCCCATTTTATAGAAAATAAGAGACATTTAGGTAAATTTCACAAAATCTATGCATAAATGCAGATTTTGGTTGGTAGGATGTTAGGAAGCACGATATGGGGGAGATCAAATGAGGAGATATTGAGGAGATGTTGAAAATATTTGTGAAGCACATTAATAGGAATGAGAATCCTCAATTAAGGGATGTGATATTTAGGCGAGATTAGGAATCATTAATCAACTTAATAATTCAATACTCTCAAATATTCCTCAAAATCAATATTAGATTTATGAAATTATAAAAATCTAATAAATTGAAATTAGCCAATTAAATAATAAAAAATAATTAATTGTTGGAGAAAAGGGGAATAAATAAAGTTTATTTATTTATTCAATTAGGACCTACGATAAACTATGGTTTATTCATCCAAAGGTGGAAATTAGTGGGTTATAGGCTGAATTGAAGGTGTGGATGTCGAGTTGAAATGATTTTGATGATATTGATAAGGTTTAGGATAAATTTTGAGGGTTCTGGAATAGTTTAGGAAATCACGAGGCATCGATGAGCTTTGACAATGCGCCTGCATAATGATGATTGGAAATGATTGAAAAGTGCCAATGAAATTTGATGGCATCATAAGATTGAAATTGAAATGGGGAAACATCGATGATCTTTGACAATGTTCCCAAAATGATAATCAGAAATAGTATTGACAGTAATGAACAACACTTTTGAATTGATATAGATAGATTGATAGCGATAACACCGATGATCTTTTGACAATGTTATCAAATGGCTGATTAAGGGGATACGAAGCATCGATGATCTTGGACAATGCTCCTGAAATGATGAAAAGATTGATTCAATTGAAATAGGGTTTGATCGATTGGTTTAAAACTGGGTTAATTAGGCACCTCTGATCTTGGACAATGCCCCAGAATGGTTGGAATGAGTCCAAACAATTCTGCAAGTGATTAGGAATAGAATAGGATACATTTGAATTGATTTAGGAATGTTTGGAATGGTTTAGGATCGAATAGGATTGGTTTAATATTGAATAGGATCAAATAGGATCGGTTTAGTGTTGATCGGAAATGATTTGGAAAATGATCAATTTGATAGAGAAAGTAGAATTGTTAGTAAATAATTGAACAATTTTGCAATATTCAATCATCGACGAAAGACACAATGTTTTCATATAATAAATATCATATGAGAAACATAGAGGAATAATTAGGTCACAAAATAACATTTTGATTGTGATGCTAAAAATGTTAAAACATGTAGACCAGTAGGCTCGAACCATTTTTAGGTGTCTACATTTTGCCCCTCTTTGATACAATGCGATTGTGAGCATTGTGTCAAAGAATCCTAAAGAAAATAGTATTAAAACATGCCCCAGTGATAATGGGAAACATAGGTGCCCCCTCAAGAAATCATCTAAAAAATATAAATGATAGGTCAATTTCTTGACAATGCCGAGACGGATCCACAGCAACGGTCAGATAAAAAATTGAAGGTCGGATGCAAAAGTTATGAGGCTCAGAGTGTCAAAAGCATCATGACCAATACAAAATACAAGGGTTGCACGTCCATCTAGGCAACCAAGAGGCTATAAAAGGGCTTGGAAGGGGTTTCGGAGCTCATTTTCACTCTCTCATTTGGAAGAATTGAGCTCTAGAGCAAGGAAGATGGATTGAGTGCCAATGGAGAATTAACATGGGGAACGAGTTCATAGCTACCGACGGTCAGCCAATGTAGGACCTGAGGTGAGTACATCTGGTCCTCTTAGTGGTTTTCAGCTTTGCACACATTTCTAAGTAGTTTTAGGGGTCAAACGAGGTCAAACAAGGCCCTGTAGGGGTTCACACGTGCCACCTGCGCAAGTCACATGCCCATCTACGCAGCAAGAACGGGTGGTATGACCACCTACACAGAACTTGTAACCACCTGTGTAGCTTGGATTACCACCTGCACAGCTCTCTTCTAGAACTTAAAAAAGACACAAAAAAGTTTATCAGTTAAGCATGTTCACGTCGGGTTCACCAAATGTAAGACCAGAAAAAGGCATTCTAGCATATATAAGAAACGACAAACCCTAAATAGTATGATAAACCTATCTAATCTATCGTGAAAGCTATTTACAAGAGGAATTCAAAATATAAGCATAAACCCTTAAAAACCCCCATCAAAGGAAGCTCACATGTCCTTTCTTCTCCATAATGAGATTGATGTTGCTCTATGCACACACACTTTGCACAAAAGCCAAGTTTGCTAATGAGAATACTAGAAGATTTCAACGATTCTTGAGGTTCTCAAAAATCTTGCGATTCAACCTTGAAAGAATGAAATGCATTCCATTTTATAGAAAATGAGAGACATTTAGGTGATATTGCACAAAACCTATGCATAAATGCAATTTTTGGTTGGTAGGATGTTACTGCTACCCAAGTTTTTCACATGCGGGATAGCAGTCATAAAAGTAAAATTTGCATAAAGATACATCTTTTAGACATTACTGTTTAGCCAATAAAGATGAATACATTACTATTACATTCATATTATCAGATTTTATTTGTACTCTAAGTTTTGATCAAATTCACACTTTCAGATTCATAAACGATCATTACATTGTGCATTCATACTGAATGTATTAGACAAGTGTTCCTTTAAGGTCACATCTTGCATACTGAAACTTAGAGTGCATATGCAGAAAAGAAAGAAAGAAGGAAGCATGATGAAGTCTAGGGTCTATGTATTTCCTTTAAGAGGTCTTCTAGTTTCTGGAGTGGTTTATCTGCATCATCTGAAGTCTTTCATGTCCTATCTGGACTTTGTCTGTCCTCAATCCTAGGTCTTCTGTGGTCCTGTATCCTGCATCATGGTGTGAAAGGATGTTAGAACCAATTAGATCTAAGCAATACATAAATTCCTAAAAAACACCATACATCAGTCAAACTCCCTAAACTACATATTTACTGATGATATCAACGTGATAGAAATATATGCATTTACATTGACAAAATAATAATATCAGAAAGACATATCTTTATGAAAATCCTGTGCTATATTTGAAAGATGCAGTGAGTGTCACGAGCCCATGCTTGAACCTCATTAGTTAACATTTTGGTGTTTTTTGAATGTCACAAGCTCGTGCTCGAAATTCATTAACAATGAACAAACATTTTCATCTTGTTGTACTTATCATATTAAGTGTAGATTCGGCATCAATGTGAATTATTTACAGTGGACAAAGTTACAGGATGCAAGCTGAACATAAGATGTAAAATATGTATAAACTGGAATAGAAGTGTTTTCATGCAGCCATTCTGAAAAGAGCAATTATTTCTTCATCTTCAGAATTCTCAGTCAAGATTTTGGGGCTTCATTTCTATGTTATCATAGTATATGCTGACGAGGATACAAAATTTGATAAAGTTGCAGTTTACAGTAATACAAAAATGGGAAATATGCTGCCAGTATGTAATCAGAATGTTCACAAGCTTCATATACAGTGAAGAGGATGTCATTTATTTTCCAGTTATGGGCTCAAGCTTAAAAAATAAGCCAGATTTTCAGAGATATCAATTTTTAGTGCTTATTGTCAATGAGTTCTTATTATTTTCTAAAACTGTGCTTAATATTTTGGCATTTGAAGCTGAGGAAAAATAGTTATGACAACTTCATATGATGCCCAAAAGTTCTATACTGGATTTCCAGTTGTCAACAGGTATGAAGGAAGATTTTTTTTAAAAAAAAAAAACCATAACCACTACTGGTTTACAATATGAGCTCACGGTTTTTTGACAGTCACAATAGCATAAAAGATGTATTTACAGCTGTAATGCAAATGTTTCAAACAGTCTCGGGTTTATAAGGTTTGAATCCATCTATGCTTTGCAAAATGAATTAATAATAGTGCAGCCTGAGTGTGATATGTTCATAGCTTGCTAATGAAGAAGCAGTCATGGAGCCTGTATCAATTCAGACAAGAATCTTCAAGTATTTCAAGCAAATGCCAGGTGGGTGTTCTTTTTTTTGGGATTCAAGACAACTATATTAATGGAGTCAACAACAGAACTTAAAAGAAAGGGAGATCTCATCATTATCGGCCTCCACAAGACATATCTTTTTCACATTTAAAACTAAAATAAGAGAACAACATTACAGAATTCAACTAAAAGAAAGCCTAAATTAAACTGAAGGAAATCCATAAAGCTGCAAACAGAAATAGTTTAAACTATAACTTCAACAGAAACCCAAATACCAGTTTATGTATGAAGAAGCCCAAGTTCATTCAAAGCAATGAGAAATAGAAAGGACAACATAAGTAAAGGGTAACTTATCTTCAAGTTACAGGTTTGAAATGCATTGGAGAGCCCGTGTTCTACATGCAACCCGAGCTTCTTGAGGGGAAGTTCCCAGTTAGACCATACATCATAGTGCCAAATGCTCACTCTCCAGCCGGTATGTAGATTTTAACTCCACCATAGGCCGAGTTACAGTCATAGATCATGCCTTGTGTTATAGCCTTTAACTCCACTTTGCAAAAGAGATCTCACAGTTTTAAGAGCCCGAGCTTTTAAGGAGAAGCTTCTATTTTAAGTGCAGCCCGAAAATCACAAAGAGTCCCAGATTAGACACCATGTTTAAAGGAAATATATACTCTAGTGTCAATAGCCGCCCAAGAACATGAAGAAACACAGAGCCTGAGCTCTTGAATTATGACCAGTTGAACTCCAGATGGCATGGCAGTGCAAACAACAAAAACCCTAAAGAAATTTTTCCCCAAATGAAGATTTGCGAAGTGAAATGGGATAAAATGAAAAAGCCTTTACAATTTTTAATAAAATTTGGAGTCCACAAATGCGAAGGTTAATTCCATGTCAAACTGCAGTGTACGTGGGCAGCTAGCTCTAGAAAACCACCAATATCAACTTGTGCATGCCTTTGGATATTTTATTGTGTTCTAATGCCTTAGTTCAATTTTTTAATAATTTAAACTTAAGTCTTTTTTTAGGCTTTAGTTTAAATTTAATATTTAGGCTTAGTGCTCAATATTTAGTTTATCTCAATAATAAGTTATATATATTGGTAATATCTTTTAAAAGATATATTTGTAAATTACCAATATTGGAGACTTAGCTTTTAGTGCTAGTTTTCATTTTCGAAGTTAGCCTCAAAGGCTTAATTTTTGGCATCAATCATGCCTTAAAACTAGGGATTGAACTTAAATTTTGGGGGGCTAATTTGTAGGCATGGATTAGGCCTTTGATTTAGGGATGATCTTTATGTTTTGGAGTTCATTTTTGGAGGGAGATCTCATTTTCAAGATTAGCCATGTGGGCTATTTAGTGGACCTTCATTTTCAGTGAGGGGGGTTCAGAATGGAGAAAAGAGGGGCTTTTTAGTGAACTGTTGGTTCCTGTAGACCTTTTTTATGCATTTTGTATCCATTGAGGTTGCAAATTTTGAAAAAGAAGGCAAAGTGATCTTATTGTTCCTTAGTGTCTTGGATTCATGTTTGTAATCACATTTTGTCAGATTTTGGTGAAGAATAAAGCAGATGTTTCATTGGCTCATACATGTTGAGTTTTGATTCTATGATCCTGTTTCATCTTTGTTTGCAAGTGTTATTTTCATTGTTATCCAAGAGAATTGAGTGCATTTATATTCCTTCCTAGGGTGATCAATTATTTAAAAACCTTGTATGAAAACATATGTTTGCTGACTGTTTGAGCTATTTGAGGTTTAACCCTAGTAGTGAAATATGTTAGCCTATATGTTGAACATAGATTTGAAGTATTAAACCTTTGATGTATGAGGTGGAGTTACTATTTTATCTTTCCATCAAAAGACTGAATACATTCTTGGTGTATCACCCCATTTTCCCTTTTAGTTTTAATCCTTTTTCCCGTTTCCCCATCAAGTTTTTGAATCAGGAGGTGATATCCCGAATCAAATAGGAACCGGCCTAGAATCCGGAGACTCTTCCTCATCCATAGTTCACCCACAGCTAGAGGAATTTTCCATTGTGACGATGGAATTGTTGTGTAGCCCTAATGCCTGAGTCAGGGTGACAATTCTAAGCCTGAAAAGTTACGAAGCACTATATGGGGGAAATCAAATGAGGAGATATTAAGGAGATATTTAAAATATTTGTGAAGCACCTTAATAGGGATGAGAATCCTCAATTAAAAGATATGATATTTAGGTGAGATTAGGAATCATTAATCAACTTAATAATTCAATATTGTCAAATATTCCTCAAAATCAATATTAGATTTATGAAATTATAAATATCTCATAAATCAAAATTAGCCAATTAATTAATACAAATTAAATAATTATTGGAGAAAAGGGGAATAAATAAAGTTTATTTATTTATTCAATTAGGACCTAAGATAAACTATGGGTTATTCATCCAATTGGGGAAATTAGTGGGTTATAGGTTGAATTGAAGGTGTTGATGTTGAATTGAAATGATTTTGATGATATTGATAAGGTTTAGGATCAATTCTGAGGGTTCTATAATAGTTTAGGAAATCACGAGGCATCAATGAGCTTTGACAATGTGCCTGCATAATGATGATTGCAAATGATTGAAAAGTGCCAATGAACTTTGATGGCGTTGTAAGATTGAAATTGAAATGGAGAAACATCGATGATGTTTGACAATGCTCCCGAAATGATAATCAGAAATAGTATTGACAATAATGAACAACACTATTGAATTGATATTGATAGATTGATAGCGAAACCACATACCACAAAAAGACTAGAAAATGGCATTTTAGCATATATAGGAAAATAGAAACCCTAAATAGTATGCTAAACCTATCTAATCTATCATGAAATCTATTTGCAAGAGGAATTCAAAACATAAGCATAAACACTTAAAAACTGCCTTAAAGGAAGCTCCCATGTCCTTCTTTCTTCTCCCTAATGAGATTGATGTTGCTCTTTGCACACACACTTTCCACAAAAGCCAAGTTTGCTAATGAGAATACTAGAAGATTTTAACGATTCTTGAGGTTCTCAAAAATCTTGTTGTTCAACCTTGAAAGAATGAAATGCATCCCATTTTATAGAAAATGAGAGACATTTAGGTGAGATTGCAATAAATCTATGCATAAATGTAGATTTTGGTTGGTAGGATGTTAGGAAGCACGATATGGGGGAGATAAAATGAGGAGATATTGAGGAGATATGAAAATATTTGTGAAGTACCTTAATAGGGATGAGAATCCTCAATTAAGGGATATGATATTTAGGTGAGATTATCAATCATTAATAAACTTAATAATTCAATATTCTTAAATATTCCTCAAAATCAAGATTAGATTTATGAAATTATATAAATCTCATAAATTGAAATTAGCCAATTAATTAATAAAAATTAATTAATTATTGCAGAAAAGGGGAATAAATAAAGTTAATTTATTTATTCAATTAGGACCTAGGATAAACTATGGGTTATTCATCCAAAGGGGGGAATTAGTGGGTTATAGGTCGAATTGAAGTTGTTGATGTCGAATTGAAATGATTTTGATGATATTGATATGGTTTAGGATCAATTCTGAGTGTTCCGGAATAGTTTAGGAAATCACGATGCATCGATGAGCTTTGACAATGTGCCCGCGTAATGATGATTGGAAATGATTGAAAAGTGCCAATGAACTTTGATGGCGTCATAAGATTGAAATTGAAATGGGGAAAAATCAATGATCTTTGAAAATGTTCCTGAAATGATAATCAAAAATAGTATTGACAATAATTAACAACAATATTGAGTTGATATTGATAGATTGATAGCGATAACAGCGATGATCTTTGACAATGTTATCAAATATTGGCTGATTAAGGGGATACGAAGCATCGATGATCTTGGACAATGCTCCTAAAATCATGACAAGATTGATTTAATTGAAATAGGATTTGATCAATTGGTTTGAAATTGGGTTAATTAGGCATCGATGATCTCGGACAATGCCCCAGAATCGTCAGAATGAGTCCAAACAATTCTACAAGTGATTAGGAATAGAATAGGATAGATTTGAATTGATTTAGGAAGGTTTGGAATGGTTAAGGATTGAATAGGATCAGTTTATGATCGAATGGGATTGAATAGGATCGGTTTAGGATTGATCAGAAATGATTTGGAAAATGATCGATTTCATAGAGAAAGTAGAATTGTTAGTAAATAAATGAACAATTTTGCAATATGCAATCATCGACAAAAGACACAATGTTGTCATATAATAAAGATCATATGCGCAACATAGAGGAATAATTAGGTCACAAAACAAAATTTGATTGTGATGCTAAAAATGTTAAAACACGTAGACCAGCAGGCTCGAACCATTTTTAGGTCTCTACAAAAAAAAAATCCAATAGCAACCTAATGAATGGCTACAACTAGACTAGGAAAAAGTCACTAAATGAAAGGGTTTGAATGCACTATCATATAACCTAAAAAGTGACTTTTGAAAGGTTGACATAACCTTCTAGAAAGACAAACAAAAGCTCCCTTCACCATCTAAAGTATATACATCAATAGGATTGAAAGGTTGGAAAATAGGAATGTGACCAATGTCACCTACCAAATAGAAATTATCCAAAACTTGAAGAAAAGGTAGAAATAGGCCCATTTTATTTGTGAACCATGTTTCCCATCAAAATAGAATTCACCTTAATGGGAGAATGTTTCATATCAATAGGATGGATAGAAAATGAAACTAGTAGATGAAGACATAAGCTCTCAATCTTTCTCAGAGGGAAGGTTTGCAACACCTTAAGAGAGATTTCTACCTTAATAACGGACATGAAAAAATAAAATAGTGTAGAAGCAAAAAGGTCCCTTTTGCATAAAATCAACAATAATAAGAACTAGAACACCCTAAAAAATCACAAGAAAAAAAATTATCTTCAAAAATCTTAGAAGAGACCCTTAACCAAAAAAAAAACTATAAATGGCCTTAATGAGATCAATGAAATTAGTGTTAAGAACACACCAAAACAAAAACCAAAATTTGGTCAGATGTTGGAAGAAAGATAAAATCTCATACCAAACAAGGCAAGGCATTTGAGATGCAAAAATCCCTACTCAACAACTCAATGTGAGAGACAAATCAAACCAACAATGTGTCATTTGCATGCCTCCATAAATTTTAATATCAAAATCTTAAACGCAAGAAGTCGTAGCTTGAACCAAATAGAAATAGGAGAAACAACCCTTAGAAATGACTACAAATATGGGAGACATAAATAGTAACAATGGAAAATCAATGAATAGCAATAGAAAACCCAAAAGAGTTGGAACTACCTACATTGCACATAGTGGCACTACGAGAAACAACAACACAAGCACAACTAGTACTCAACAGTGAAGATAAATTTCAAAAAAATATAAATAAATAACCCACAATATACAAGATCCTCCTCACCAATAAATGTTGGCCCACTGAGAAGGGGGGTGAATCAGAAAAAATAAGACTTTAATACTTAAAACATAACTCACTGATTCACTTGGTAGAACTAAATACGGTAATAAATGACTCACCAAATAACTTAATAACTTAAAAAACCATACATCTTGTAATATGAAAATCAATCATTCAATATTAGTTAAAACTATATTTAATGAGGAACCCCTGATGACATGTAACTGATTGAATGTTTGAATGTGTTAACTTGATGATCATGTAAGGCATTAAATCAGTTAATGTATTGTATTGTCATTGATGTCAACTTGATATAATATGTATGGTCATGGAAATACTGCCAAAGACTTCAAAGAACCAATGAATCAAGACTATGTTATTAGTAATGCATAAAAGTCAAGTATTCATGAAGTGACTGCATACACCAACGGAGTGCACGTCAATGGTCAGAGTAAAAGAACAGAGTCACAGTGTTACCTAACAAGCTAATGCACAGCATTACCAACAAGCAGAGTTACAGTGTTGTCCGACGAGAAAAGCATAGAGTATCCTAACAGAAATAATTTTAGTGTTGCCCAACAGAAAAGACAATGAAAGAGATCCCGATGACAACTGAGGTCACATTGACGGAACAGTCAGTTATCACCGATGACTAACTAAAGTCTTGATCGACAGAACATAGAGTTTAGAAAATGACAAAATATTTAGCTGTCAAGAAGCTAAAGATAGAATTAACAAATAATTATCATTGTTTTAATCATCTAGATAAAGCTGGAGATAAGTAAGTGATTTAAAGTTGATTTGTCTAGTTGGCAAGAAGATCTTTTTTAGATAAATCTAGATTTTTCTTTAAATCTATTGGCGAGAATTGTGGAACACACCAAGAATCAAGAAAGCCAAGAAAAGGGGAAATCATGTCTATATAGAGACAAACTCAATTCATTATGAATTGTGGGGTGAAAAAGAGAAGAGGAAAGATGCTAATGAAAATCTAAAGGAGAAAGAAAGTCTTCATTCAGTCCTGATCAAAAAGCTAAGGAAAGAGATAGATTCTACAGACACCGACGAACAGTGAGACAAGCATCATAGAGAAGAAAATTGTGGAGCAAAGGTATAAGTGATTATATTGATTAGAGAGGTAATGGACTTACAATAGATCTGAAAATCTACAATTGAGTTTTATGTATGAATAGATCATTAGTGTTTCAGTTTAACCATTGAAGCATAAAGCCTCTTAACCGAGTAGGAATTAAAATTCTTTTAGAATTGAGTTACATCCCAATGAGTATCAAAAAGTTTGATCACAAAAGTAGCATTGGATATGCCTGATACCTATTGACAAGCCAAGAGAGTTTGATCAAGGATGGTAGAATTAGATGTCAGATACTAGTTGACAAACTATTTCTAAATCCTCTAACAAGGTCACACATAACAGCGTATTTGTAACCTTTAACAGGGTTGGCTCCTAATAGAGCTCACTTCAGAAGAGTGAAAATATGGGGTACCAATCTCAATGGTTTTTCCCTTAACAGGGTTTCCATGTTAAAATCCTTGTGTTATGTGTTTATGGTTTATTACTTTACTATTTTAAATTTCACATATGCATTTCTGGATTGATCAGTTTACTCTGCATATTTACTATGTTTGGATAAATAGTTAACTCCTTATCAGTAATCATAAAGAAGAGAGAATAACAAAGCTATCCCACAAGTAGAAAATTGCTTAAAGTATTTCAAGGCATACATCTTGTAGGACAGAAGATAACTTGAGACATAATTAGTGGTTAAAAGTTTTAAGGGTTGATTTAAGGATTAATTTATGAACCCACTGATTCACCCCCNATTCCCCCCCCCCCCCCCCACCCTCTCATTTATTACTAAC
This sequence comes from Thuja plicata, assembly GCA_018584345.1. Taxonomy (NCBI): domain Eukaryota; kingdom Viridiplantae; phylum Streptophyta; class Pinopsida; order Cupressales; family Cupressaceae; genus Thuja; species Thuja plicata. The sequence continues at coordinate 2,715,558 of MU227515.1, forward strand.
AATTGGTATCAGAGCTTGTGTGCTTAGAAGGAAGGTTTCAAGACCTAAGCTAAAGATCACAAGATGAATAGACGAGATGTCCCCAAGTTGACCAAAGAAAATTTTACTTCATGGCAGAGCAGAATAAGAATCCACTTATCAGCTATTGGTAATGATGTTACTCAATACTTAGATGCTGAATATGTGTTACCCACATGAGCACAAATAGTTGAACAATTGAGAGAGAAGCATGAGCATAGCTGCATGATGATAGAGCTTGCTTCCTCACTCTCTGATGTTGAATTTGAAAATGTCAAAACCTGTAATACTAAAAAGAAGATGTGGGACAAATTGATGCTTGTACATGGTGGTGACAAGAATGTTTTGAGAGCCAAAGTTGAAAGCCTTAGAGGAAAGTTTGATGATCTCAAAATGAAAGAAGGTGAAAACATCACTCAGTACAACACAAGAATCAAAGAGGTAGTCAATGCTATCTGAGGAGTTGGAGGTGTACTAGAAGAAGATA
>MU227515.1:2716112-2732251 GCA_018584345.1 Thuja plicata
TTTGATGATCTCAAAATGAAAGAAGGTGAAAACATCACTCAGTACAACACAAGAATCAAAGAGGTAGTCAATGCTATCTGAGGAGTTGGAGGTGTACTAGAAGAAGATACAATGGTAAGTAAAATTCAAGAACCTTATTGCCTACTTATGCTACTAGAGTATCTACCATTTAAGAAATGAGAGCTATATAAAATAGCAATGTTACTCTAGACAGTTCAATTGGAAGAATGATTTCATATGAGATGAATAACTTTGATAATAGTGTCCTACCAAACATAGAGTTTGCATTCAAAACTTCTATGAGCATAAGTAAATCAAGTCATCACAACACTATGAGAAAAGATAGTGATAGTGAAAGTGAAGAAGATGATCTTGATGAAATTGAAGCACTTATGGCTAGAAGAATGCAAAGAGGCAAAGGTAAATACAAAGGTAAATTACCACTTGTTTTTTTTAATTGTAAAGAGATTGGACACTTTGTTGCAAGATGTACTAACAGAAGAAAAGATGATAGAAGTAATGACAGATCATTTGAAAATAAATCTGATAGAGGTGATAATAGAAGCTACCAACAATCAAGATGAAGAGATCCTCGAGACTACAAGGATAAAGGAAAGAAGGGCAGTTACCTACCAAAATGCAAAGAAGATGATACTGACACTGAATCTGATGAAGACATCAAGATGGTGTTTGTAGGAGTAAAAGATAATTGAGATGATGATGAAGAAAGGTATGTATAAACTGCACTCATGTCTAAGGTTAGTAAAAATGATGTATAGATCATAGATAGTGGCTGCACTCACCATATGGCCGGTGATAAGCAAAAGTTTGAGACATTTGAATACTATAAAGGTGGTTCAGTAAGAATGGGTAATGACACACCTTGTCGAGTTGAAGGTAGAGGAACCATAATGTTAAATAACCACATAAAATGTGAAAATAATTTGGGTAAATGGATTGAATTATAATCTATTGAGTGTTTCTTAGTTGAATAATTCAGGTCACAACATAGCATTTGAAAATAAGAAGGCAAAGATCTTCAATAAATTAGGAAATCTGATTGGTACCAGTGAGCAAACAAAATGTAACTTATTCTATCTAAATGATACTGACACCACTTGTTTGATTGCTACAAATGAAGACATATGGTTGTGGCACAAAAGATTGTGTCATGTGAATTTTGACAACATGATAAATATTAGAAAAAAGAGAAATGTCACAGGCTTACTGACGATGACTAAGTTTGACAACATCATGTGTAAGAATTGTCAAAAAGGTAAGATGACAAAGTCTAGTTTCAAAAGAAAAACCCATACATCTTATGCGATTCTAGAATTAGTCCATACTGATTTATGTGGACCTATGAGGACAAAGATTTATTATGGAGATACATATTTTATTATCTTTATTGATGATTACTCTAGAATGATGACAGTCATGTTTCTAAAAGATAAATCAGAAGCATTTAAGATGTTTAAATGGTATAAGACAATGGTTGAGAATCAAAGTGGTAAGGAGGTAAAATGCTTAAGGTCAGATAGAGGAGGGGAATTTATTTAAGATGAATTCACTAACTTTTGTAATGAACATGGAATCAAAAGACAGGCCTCTGCACCAAGAACACCACAACAAAATAGAATTGCTTAAAGAAGGAACATATCCATAGTTGATTGTGTAAGGACACTGATGATAGAGAAAGGAATCACCCAAATAATATGGAGAGAAGCTATCAGTACTAATGTTTATACATTGAATAGAGTATAATTGAAGAAAGACACCTTATGAGATATTGTATGGTTACACGCCCAATGTGAGTTATTTCAAAAAATTTGGCAGTCAATGTTATATCTTAAAAGATGATAGAAATGGAAAAATTGACTCCAAGAGTGATGAAGGAATCTTTCTAGGGTATTCTACCAAGATAAAGGATTATAAATGTCTAAACAAAGCCTCTAAAAAAATTGTTGAAAGTGCAAATGTAAAGATAGATGAATTTGTAGAGAAGAATGAAAAGGAAAACACTAAAGAACCAGAGGACTACAATAGGTTCACTTACAATGAGGAACGTGACACTCTACCTGACCAACAATTTAGAGCTCCCGAGAAAAAGATCATTGCACCTAAGCATCACGCTGCAAATAATAACGATAAGAATATTGCTCAAAATGATGCACAAAGTGATGGAGAATAGAATGAAGAATAAAATGATGATCAAGCTGATAGACAAAGAGCTGAACCTGTACTTGCAAGATATGTTAGAAGGAACCATCCACAAAACTAGATCATAGGAGACAAGAAGGTTGGTATGAGAACCAAAAGTAAGTCTCTATATACAAGATGTCTTGTTTGTGATTATGAGCCCAAATCTGTCAATGCTGCACTAGATAACAATGAATGGATAATTTCTATGAATGAAGAGATTGAGAAGATAGAAAAAAAAAAAGACATGAACACTTGTCTTGAGACCAGATGACAAGAATGTCATTAGTACAAAATGGATATTCAGGAATAAGTTGAATGAGAATGGAGAAGTCACAAGAAAGAAAGCAAGAATAGTATGCAAGGGGTATGCATAAGAAGAAGAAATTGACTATGAAGAGACCTTTGCACCCATTGCTAGGCTAGAAGGAGTAAGAATATTTCTTGCTTATGCTACATATAAAGGATTCAAGGTATATCAAATGGATGTCAAGTCTGCATTCCTAAATGGAATACTTGAAGAAGAGGTATACATTGAACAACCATAAGGTTTTGTTGATCCAAACAAGAGGGACATGGTATGTAGACTACACAAAGCCCTGTATGGATTGAAAAAAGCACCCCAAGCCTGGTATGAAAGACTTCATTCCTATCTTATAAGTATTGGATTTGTAAGAACTAGTGAAAGCAGTCATCTTTATTTGAAGGAAGATATTGATGCTAATATTTTGATTGCTGAGATATTTGTTGATGACATCATATTTGGAGGCAATGATATGCTCTACAAATCATTTGTAAATAAAATGAACAAAGAGTTTGAGATGTCTATGTTTGGGGAGATCAAGTTCTTTCTTGGTCTACAGATCATGCAACAAGATGAAGGTATTTTCATTACACAATCCAAGTACATCAAAGAAGTACTAAAAATATTAAAAATGGAAGAGTCCAAACCACTTGGAACACTAATGGAAACTAGATGTAAAATGACTTAGGAGGACAAGTCATCAAAGGTAAATCAGACTTTGTACAGTTCAATGATTGGTAAACTTGTGTATGTTGTACATACTAGACCAGATATTGCACATGTAGTAGGTATTGTTGCTAGATTTTCTGCTAATCCTAGGGAATCACATATGACTGCTGTGAAAAGAATCCTAAGATATCTGAAGAATACCAAGGAATATGGATTATGGTACAAAAGAGAAGGCAAGTTTGAACTTAATGTTTTTACCGACGCTGATTGGGCTAGAAATATTGATGACCAAAATAGCACAACTGGAGGAACATTCTTTATGGGTGATAGACTTGTCACATGGATCAGGAAGAAGCAAGGATGCATCTCTCAATCTACTGCAGAGGCAGAGTATGTTTTTGCTGCTACAAATTGCTCAAATATTGCACAGATCAAACAGTTATTGGAAGGTATGCATATGAAAATTTTAGAGCTAGTAATTATCTATTGTGATAATAAAAGTGCAATAAACATTTCCAAGAATCCAGTCATGCATGGTAAAACAAAGCATATTGCCATCAAGTATCATCATTTGAGAGAACAAGTTCAGGAAAAGGAAGTGATACTTGAGTATGTGAAATCAAAGGAACAATTGGCCGATATCTTCACCAAGCCACTTCCCAAGGATGCATTTGAATACTTGAGAAAGAGACTAGGGGTCCAACCCATGTCTACTAGTCAGTAAGCTGACTAGAAGGCTGCATCAACCTATATATTATCAGAATATCATTCATGTTGATGCAAGCAGAGAGATGAACTTCAATGATACATCTATACAAAAAAGGTATCTATCTACTCGAAGCACCAGAGTTATTACTGATGGATTGGTATATTGAAGGAATATATTATGGATAGAAAGGATCCATTTGACATTACTATCAAAATACTTGTTTTGCAAAATCTGTGTTTGCAAAGATGTTTGTTTGGCATTTTTGTCAAAGGGAGAGAGTTTATTCATTATCATCTTAGGAAGAGATCCTATCCATCGAAGTATCCAAAGGGAGAATGTAACAAGAAAGGGAGAGTACACACAAAGGAAGAGAATTACTAACAAAACACATCGCAAGAAATAAGAATACTCAAAGGGAGAGAGTTTGACACAGAAGGAGAACACATCACATCAGAGGAAGAAAGATTATACATCTATCCAATGAAGGGATTGAAGATAGAAAGAGAGATGCAAGAATCAAATCTAAGCTATTTGAGCTTACCGATAGCCAGACATTTGTATTAGTTACATTAGGAAAGCTTGATGAAACTCTATATTTCATATTGTACTAGTAATAGTATAGTATGATAATGTAGTATGTTTCCATCAATGCCAAAGGGAGAGATTGATGACATGTAACTGATTGAATGTTTGAAGATGTTAAGTTGATGATCATGCAAGGCATTAAATCAGTTAATGTATTGTATTTTCATTGATGTCAACTTGATATAGCCTGTATGGTCATGGAAATACTGCCAAAGACTTCAAAGAACTGATGAATCAAGACTATAACTGCATGAGCATAACTGCATGAGCATAGAACTTGCATCATCACTCTCTGATGTTGAGTTTGAAGATGTCAAAACTTGCACCTCTGCAAAAAAAATGTGGGATAAGTTGAAGCTTGTACATGGAGGAGATGTTGGTGTACTAAGAGCAAAGGTAGAAAGCCTAAGAGGAAGGTTTGATGACCTAAGGATGAAAGAAGGAGAAAACATCACTTAGTATAGCTACAGAATAAAAGAGGTAGTAAATGCAATCTGAGGAGTTGGAGGTGTACTTGAAGAGGAGAAAGTGGTAAGAAAAATATTAAGAACCTTATTTCTTGTTTATGCTATCAGAGTTTCTACTATTCAAGAAATGAGAGCAGCTGTAAACAATATAGTTACTCTAGATAGTTTGATTGGTAGACTAATTTCATTTGAGATGAAAAACTTTGATAATAGTGTCTTACCATCTATAGAATCTACATTTAAATCTTCTCTAAAGATAAGTAACTCAAGTCATAGAAATGTTGTTAGAAATGATAGTGACAGTGATAATGAGGATCAAGGACTTGATGATATTGAAGCACTTATGGCTAGAAGATTGCAGAGAGGCAAATATAGATACAAAGGTAAATTACCACTTGTATGTTTCAATTGTAAAGAGGTTGGGTACTTTGTTGCAAGATGTCCAAACCGAAGAAAATATGACAGAGGAAATGACAAATCATATGAGAAGAAGTTTGATAAAGGTGATAATAGAGATTACCGAAGAAATCAACAATCTGACAAGACAGATACCCAAGACTACAAGGACAAAGGGAAGAAAGCTTGTTATCAAGCTAAGAACAAAGCTGATGACACTAACACTAAATCAGAAGAAGACATAGAGATGGTATTTGTAGCCATGAAGGATGATTCAGATGAAGATGAAGAAAGATATGTAGAAATTGCACTCATATCTAAAGTTAGTAAAAATGATGTCTGGATCATAGATAGTGGCTGCACTCACCATATGACTGGCGATAAACAAAAGTTTGAGATTTTGAATACTATAATGGTGGATCAGTGAGAATGGGAAATGATACACCTTGTCCAGTTGAAGGTAAAGGAACTGTAATATTGAATAACCTGATAAAATGTGAAAATGCCTACTGGGTAAAAGGACTGAATTACAATTTGTTAAGTGTTTCATAGCTGAATAATTCAGGTCACATAGTAGCATTTCAAAATAAGAAGACAAAGATCTACAATGAATCAGGAAGATTGATTGGTACCGGTGAGCAGACAAAAGGTAACCTTTTCTATCTTGATGACACTAACACCACGTGTTTAATGGCTAGAAACGAAGACATGTGGTTGTTGCACAAAATATTGTGTCATGTGAACTTTGGAAACATGATAAAGATAAGCAACAAAAGGAATGTTCGAGGCTTACTGAGCATGACCAAGCCTGAGCATATCATGTGCAAGAATTGTCAAAAAGGTAAGATGACAAAGTCTAGTTTCAAGATAAAAACCCATAGATCTACTGCAATTCTAGAATTAGTCTGTACAGATCTATGTGGACCCATGAGAAAAAAGAGCTACTATGGAGATAGGTATTTTATTCTCTTTGTTGATGATTTTTCTAGAATGATGACAGTCATGTTCTTAAAAGATAAATCAGAAGCATTTAAGATGTTTAAATGGTATAAAGCAATCTTAGGAAAAAAATTGAAATGCTTAAGGTTAGATAGAGGAGGGGAATTTACTTCAGAAGAATTCATTGACTATTGCAATGAGCATGGAATTAAAAGACAAGTTTCTTCACCGAGAACACCACAGCAAAAAGGAATTGTTGAAAGGAGAAACAAATAAATTGTTGACTGCACAAGAACATTGATGATTGAGAAAAGAATCACTCAAACCTTTTAGAGGGAAGCTGTCAGTACTTCTCTCTACACATTAAACAAAGTACTATTGAAGAAAGACACAAAGAAGACACCCTATGAGCTTTGGTATGGTCATACACCCAATGTAAGTTACTTCAGAATCTTTGGTAGTCAATGTTATATATTGAAGGATGATAGAAATGGAAAAATTGACTGTAAAAGTGAAGAAGGTATCTTCCTAGGGTACTCAACCAAAAGCACAGCTTATAAATGTCTTAACAAGTCATCTAACAAAATCATTGAAAGTGAAAATGTGAAAATAGATGAATTTTCAAAAAGGAATGATCAAGAAAGAAAAAAGGAACCAGAGGACTACAACAGGTTTGTTTATACATAACCTGAAACTCTACCCGAGCAACATTGTGTCACTCTCGAGCATCAAAACATTGCACCCAAGCATCAAGCTACAATTACCAACAATCAGGATAATCCTCAAGATGATGTTTTGAACAATGAAGATGAGAATGAAGGTGAAGAAGATGATCAGAATGATGAACATAGAGTTGAACCAAAACTTGCCAAGTATGTCAGAAGACATCATCCATAGAATCAAATCATAGGAGACAAAAAGGCTGGAACAAGAACAAGAAGTAAGTCACTTAACACTAGATGTTTACTTTGTGATTTTGAGCCTAAATCTATTAACAATGCACGTGAAAATGAAGAATGGATCAGTGCTACAAATAAATAAATAGAACAGATTGAGAAGAACAATGCATGGAAACTAGTACTGAGACCAGATGAAAGAAATGTCATCGGTACCAAATGGATATTCAGAAACAAGATGAATGAGAATGGAGAAGTCTCTAGAAATAAAGCAAGATTAGTATGCAAGGGATATGCACAAGAAGAAGGTATTGGTTATCGAGAAACCTTTGCGCCTGTTGTATGACTAGAAGGAGTTAGAATATTACTTGCATATGTTGCATTTAAAAGATTCAAGGCATACCAAATGGATGTCAAATCTACATTCCTAAATGGAATATTTTAAGAAGAAGTATACATTGAACAACCAGAAGGGTTTGTTGATCTAGACAAGAGAAACATGGTATGTAGACTACATAAAGCCTTGTATGGATTGAAACTAGCACCGAGAGCCTGGTATGAAAGACTTCAGTCATATCTCATTAGCATAAAATTTATTAGAACAAGTTAAAATAGCAATCTGTACTTAAAAGAAGATACCGATGGTAATATTCTAATTGCTGAAATTTTTGTTGATGATATCATTTTTAGGGGAAATGAATTGTTATGCAAATCCTTTGCTAATGAAATGAGAAAGGAATTTGAAATGTCTATGTTTGGGGAGATCAAATTCTTTCTTGGTCTACAAATTCTTCAACAAGATGCAGACATATACATCACTCAATCCAAATACATCAAGGAAGTGCTAAAATATTCAAGATGGAAGATTCCAAACCAGTTGGAGCACCTTTGGCTACCGGATGTAAGCTGACAAAAGAAGACAAATCCAATGAGGTAAATTAGACCTTATACAGATCAATGATTGGAAAAATGATGTATGTTATTCACACCAGACCAGATATAGCACACGCAGTTGGAATAGTTGCAAGATTCTCTGCTAATCCCAAAGAATCACATATGACTACTGTCAAGAAAATTATGAGATATCTGAAGAACACTGAGGACTATGGCTTATGGTACAAAAGAGAAGGAAAATTTGAGATACAAGTCTATACAGATGTTGATTGGGCTGGAAAATTTGATAACCAAAAGAGCACAACTAGAGGAGCATTCTTCATGGGTGACAGACTTGTCACATGGATCAACAAGAAGCAAGGATGCATCTCTTAGTCAACTGCAGAAGCAAAGTATGTGGCTGCTACTACAAATTTCTCCAATATTGCATGGATCAAGCAATTTCTAGAATGTATGAATATGAATATTCTTGAACCAGTAATTATCTACTATGATAATACTAGTGCAATAAACATTTCTAAGAATCCAGTCATGCATGCTAAGATTAAGCATATTGCTATCAAGTATCACTATCTAAGAGAATAGGTACAAGAAAAGGAAGTGACACTAGAATATGTTCAATCAAAGGAATAGTTAGATGATATATTCACCAAGCCATTACCGAAGGATACATTTGAGTACCTAAGACAGAGACTAGGGGTCCAACCCTTGTCTATCAGTCAGTAATCTGACTAGGAGGTTGCATCAGCCTATACCAAATTTGATAATCAATCATCTTGATGCAAACACTGATATGGACAACAAAAGATATATTTGTACATAGCAAGGTACATATCTACACTGAAAACCAAAGACATTGTATTGTTGATGGATGGGGAAATTCAAGGAATATATTATGCAAAGAGATGGAACATGATATAGATGATAAAACAAGGAGAAGAATTTTTGTTTGGTATTGTTGTCAAAGGGAGAGAATTATCTCATTATCATGAGGGAGAGATTTGCAATTTCAAAGGGACAGATTATCTCACTGATAAAAAAAGGATTATCAAAGGGAGAGATTATCTCATTAATCAGAAAATATTATATCCTTATCCATGAAGACAAGTTCCTAAGAATCACAAGGAAGAGTTAATCAATATTCTAAGGGAGAGAAATTGATTACATATGAAATATCCATCTAAGGGAGAGAGTTCAGAAAAAGAGAAAGATTGTTGTGAAAAGAAAAAGAGATTATCAAGAAGAGGAAAATTCAAGGCAAAACACATATCAGAACAAAGATATTAGATGATACATCTATCCAGAGAAGGGATTGAATATTGAAGACAACCACTATGCATGAAACAAATCTAAGCTATTTGTGAGCTTACCAAGAGCCAGACATTTGTAATAGTTACATTAGGAAAGCTTGATGAAACTGTATATTTCATATTGTATTAGTGATAGTATAGTATGATAATGTAGTATGTTGCCATCAATGCCAAAGGGAGAGATTGATGACATGTAATTGATTAAATATTTGAAGATGTTAAGTTGATCACCAAAATATAGAAGGATAATGCAAGACATTAAATCAGTTAATGGATTGTATTGTCGTTGATGTCAACTTGATATAATCTAATCGGTTATAATCAAAGTTTCAAAGACTTCAGACAATCAAAGAGATAAAGATTATGCTTTCAGTAATGCATAAAAGACAAACATTCACAATATGACTTCAAACACTGACGGTCAATGAACACCGATGGACAAAGATCACTGAAAGTTAGGTCATAGTGATGCCTGAGAAAAAACACTAATGGGCATTACCAATGAGTAGAATCACAAGCATAACTGATAGCCAGAAACATAGTGTAAACCGACAGAGAAGCCCGAGGAGAACTGGAGTGTTGACTGATGCTATCAAAGAGTTAAACACCAAAATTAAATTGAGTACAGAAATGAAAAAATATCTAGCTGGCAGAGCTAAATATAGAGTTAACTAGTAGTTATCTTTGTTTTCATCGACAAGATAAAGGGAGAGATAAGTAATGGATTTAAAGTTGTTTTGTCCAGTTTGCAAGAATATCTCTTCGAGATAAAACATGAGTTTTTGTTTAAATCTAATTGAAAATAATTGTGGATCACGCCAAGATCAAGAAAATAAATAACCTAACAATGGTGATACCATGTCTATAAAGAGACAACTCAATTCATTATGAATTGGTGTGGTGGGTGAATGAATGAAAAGAGGATGTTGAAGAGAAACTGATGAAGAACAACTTCATACAATCCTGATCAACAAGCTGGGGAAAGAGATAAAGTTTTCTACAGACACCGAGAAATAGAGCACATCATCACCGAGCAGACTCAAAGTGGAGAAAAGGTATAAACCAAGATATATTGATCAAAATAGTCTTATGAGATTATAATATATCTAAAAATCCGCAAGTATAAGTTGTACATGTGAACAAATCATATTGTTTCAGTTTAATCATTGATTCAGAAAGTGTCTTAACTGAGTGGGATTTAGAGATCCTTTCTATATTAAGATACATCCCAAGGAGTATCAAAAATTTTGATCATGAAGATATCATGAGATTCCAGATACCTATTGACACGCGAAGTGAGTGTTTGATCAAGGGAGGTAGCATAGAGATGCCCGATATCAAGTGACAGACTAAACTTTTAAATCCTCTAACAAGGTCACACCTAATAGTTTGTTTGCAACCTTTAACAGGGTTGGCTCTTCACTAAGATCACTTTAGAAGAGTGAAATTTTGGGTTACAGGTCCCAAGTGGTTTTTCCCTTAACAGGGTTTCCATGTTAAAAATCCATGTGTCAATGTGTTTATGAGTCATTACTTTAGTGTTTTTGCATTACACATAGCTTAACTGGATTGATCAGTATACTCTAGATAATTTACTATCTTTCAGTAAATTAACAGACTGTTATTCGGTAAACATACAATAGAAGGTTTTAAAAAGCCTTTAGAGCAGTAGTATTTTGATAATAATATTTGGAGGCATTCAGCTTATAGGACTGAAGATAACTAGAGGCTTAATATTGTCGTACTAAGTTTTTAGGTTGATTATTGGAATATTTTTTAGGCCACTGATTCACCACCCCCCCCCCCCTCTCAGTTATTACTAACATAAATAGATAGAGGAAGTTGAACATATTTTGAAACAAAGAGTTAGCATAATTACAAGAGAAAAGGAATACATGGAGTATCTAGTAAAATGGAAGAACAAACTAATTGAGGACTCATCTTGGATTTATTAATGTAAGTTGGATTCATTTCAGGTTGGACCTGAGACATGATTTAGGGAATCATTTCTTTTAACCCTGGGTGTCTGATGCAAGAGCATCTTGGGTCCTTGGCAATCATGCTCAACCAAAAATATGTTTACTTTTGTTCTTTAGCTTGTTTGGAGGCTTCTCGGTGAGGTACTATGTTACCCTGTTACTTAGGTATGCTTGTTCCAAGTTGCTTTCTATTGCTTGGGTATGCTTATTCTGAGCCATGTTCTATTACTCAGTTATCTCTAATCCTGAGTTGTCTCTATTTCTCGGTTTGCTGGTTCTGAGTTTTTTTATATGTGTTTACATTATGGCTAGTATTGTGGTCAAGTTTAGGGTATTTAGTAGGGTTGGGTTCAGGATTTAGGTTCTTTTTGTCCTTTCAAACCACATTTACTATGGGATTATCTTATGTATTTAATGGCTTCGACCACCTTTAGCTCACTAGTTTCATGATGAATAATCATGGTGCCTCCGAGAAAGAGACCTCTCAAGTTCATACTGAAGGTGTTTCATGAGGTATTCCATCTCCTGATGTAGTACTTCTTGTTTAGCATTTTGATAATGCATGTGCTTGGTTAGAGAAACACACTTTGATAAGTTATTTTGTTGGAAGAACTCCTCTTGAAAGCATTCTCAAGGATAGGATTTCCAATTCCTAGACTCCTGATGGAGTTTGACTTGATACCATTCAGAACCTCACCAAAGGGTTTTCTTGTTTTGGTTTTCCAACCCTGCCCATGTCGAAGCTATCTTCGCTTGTGGGTCATGGACTATTAGGTCTTCCATTTTGGTTTTCCAGTGATGGTCTCAAGACTTCATAGTATCTGATGAAAAGAAGCTTAGAGTGCCTGTGTGGGTTGAGTTCCTTGGCCTTCCCTTTCCTTATTGGGATTTTATTCAAACCATTGTACAAAAGCTTGGTAAAGTGGTTTGTCTTGAACATGACCATGTCTCATTGGATATTAAAGAAACCCTTGAGATTCAAGTGGGTGGTAATACCTTCACCTAGAAGGTTCTTTATTTGAATTTTCCAAACACTTGCAATTGGTGCCAGTTGATGGAGCACAATATTAAGCACTGCCCCTTGGCAGTTCCCAGAATTAAATATCCTCCTTAGGAGTTAGGATCTCATCCTCAAGAGGGTATAAAAAAGGAAGAGATGAGAAGGATGAAGGGAATATTGTGGGTTGCAAGGGTAAAAAAATGTTAGTTTCAAAACCACAGGGTGGTTCTAGTGCCTCTGAAGATTTTGGTGCCTCTCTCTCTCTGCTAGGATTCTACACAAGGCTTTGTTTCCCTCATGTGTTCCTTACCTTGATCAGTAGAGGATCAATGTAGTTACAAATTTCTCTCGGCCACCTTTGGTTCACACTCTGCAAGAGGCTTTACTCATTTCTTCTTCAGTGACTGCGTCATTCTCACAACCTTGTTGGGCATGCTGAGAGTGAAGAAGCAGATTTTTCTGAAAAGCAACATCTCATCTTTGATGAGTCTCCTCATTCTGAGTTTTTCTATAACTATTTCTCTTGTCTAGGGATGGGGATGAAATGAAATATTGTTTATCATGAATTACATCTCATGGAATGTACGGGGTCTCAAAGACACACATGTAGAAATTATTATGTGAGAGATGTGCATCAATAAGTTTTTGGCTTAGATATCTTGTGTCTCCGGGAGGTGAAACTTGTTGGATTTATGCTTCAGGATGCTTGTCATGTTATTTTTCTTGATAGCCTTTTTCTTTCTTCTCAACATGAAGATGGTCAAGGCGGAGTCACTACCCTCATTTCCCCTTGTTGACATTCTTTCTTGTTAATCATGGTTCTAGCCCCATGCATAGAGTTGTATGGGTTATTTTATCTATTAAGAATCATTCTTTTGGGATAGTTAATGTGTATGCTCCCAAAGATTCTGTTGAAAGATCACAATTATATAGATGGCTTGTTGATTCTCTACCACATCTAACCTAGCTCATATGTGGGGATTTCAATATGGTTCAGGTGGCTTCTGATAAAGATGGGATTTTTCCTTTTTGATGGACAGTTGGAGAAAGAGAAGCCTAGTTTTACATGGGTACTAAATTGGGTCTTTTTTATCCCAATATAGGTCACCATCATTCTGGTTATATTTGGCATACTTGGTCTAATTTTAGATCTAGTTAGGATAGGATTTTTAAAAGGATTGACCATGCCATGATTTCAACACAATGTTTTTTCAAATTTTCTGGTAAAAATAAATTACCTGTCATTCTGTTCAATTATTTGACTTTGTCATGTCACTTTCTCATTGCCTTTGGTATTGAATAAAAAACATATAGGGCACGACCTCCCATGACACAATTCTACTTCAAAACTTCTCTGTTGAGTCACAAGCCTACTCTGGCCCACATTCTCCAAATGTGGAATTTAGAATCGAGGTCACATCAACCTATTGACTAGATTAAGCGGTGGAATGATATCATCACCCATAGTGTCAAGTTCCTACACATTTATGGTAAGTAACTTGCTCGATATCTCCATAGATCTTATGAGGGTAAAATTAAAGATCTTACTACAACCTCTGAAGCTCTGATTCTTGATCCTTTCAACATGGATCTACAAATCCATCTTGCTCATGTTTGACACTAGAAGCAAATTGCAGACAATTATTCTGTCAGAGGTGCTTAGATCAAGACTCAGCTCCACTGGTTAAAGGTTGGAGATAGAGCCTCAAAATAATTTTTCTTCGCTCCTAGCTCTCCCCAAACTACTGCTCTGATAAAATAAATTAAAGGTTATAATTTACTTATAGAGCTCCCTGATATTTTTCAAGATTTTGTCCGACTATTAGAAGCTGTGAACACTACACAAGGAAATTCTTCGGCAAGAGACCAAGCACTTTCAGAATATTTGGTTGTTGTTCCTCGTCATCTTTCAACTATCCAATACTATTTTTGTGATCATCTTCTTATTCTTTATTATCTTAAAGAAGCTATTTATTCTATGATAAATGACAAGGCCCCTGGGTGTGATGGCTTTCCTTGTGAGTTCTATAAGGCTCTCTGGGATGACATTGGCCTAGACCATCACAAAATATATCTAGAAGCCTTTCACTCCCACTCTTTAGGGGATATTATCAATAAGGGAGACATTAAATTCATATGCAAGGAAGGAGACATAGAGGATATCTTCAACTGGAGGCCTATTACTTTTCTTAATGTCTCTTACAACATCATAGCCAAAGATATTTTTTTAAAAAATTGTCACATTGTGCCTTTGATTGTTAGACCATAATAAACTATTTTCATCAAGTCTGGGTTTATTCTTGATAACATTATTAATGCCTGGGAAGGCATGGAATGGGCCCGGAGGTCAAATCTGAAAGCCCTCTTTCTTAACACTAATTTTTCTAAAGATTATGACTGAATTGAGTGGCCTTGTATTTTGGCTATTCTTCAAGCTTTGGATTTTGGCCCTCGATTTATACAAACTATTCAAACTCTTTTTGGAGATGCCTCTGATTGCATCACTATTAATGGCCGACAGTGTAAAGCCTTTGGTCTCTTCACATACATTCGCCAAGTTTTCCCTTTGGCTCCTTCTTTGTATGTTCTTATAGCTGAAGGGTTTTGTTATCTTCTTGCCAATGCCACTTCCACCAGTTTTGCTAGAGTAATTTCCCTTCATAATTCACCTACTCAACTTTTCAATGACAATTTCACTGATGATTCATTCCTCACTCTCATTGATAATGAAGATAATGTGAAGGTGACTCTTCAATGCCTTGATACGATTTGTTTTGCCTCTAGTTCTGCCATTCAATGACATAAGGCATATTGTTAGAGGCAATCCATTCTTCTAGCCCCTCCTTGTATATACCAATTTGGATATCCCTTTTTCTTTTCAAAATTCACCTATGGATCTTTGGAATGTTGTTTTGGCCAGAATAGAAAATAAGCTAGACTACTGGATAACCAAGCCTTTATCCCTGGCTGGTAAGTTCCATTTTTTTTTTCTGAATGTTTAGCTACTACCCATGTGTACTACTCTTCTTGTTGGGTTCTCTTTGAAGCTTCTTATATGAAGCTAGATGTGATAGCTAAATGTGGGCCTCTGATTTATCCATACACTTCAACATGGTCATTATTCTTCAGCTGCATACAAGTATGAATATCGATTCATTCACCCTGCATGTCTGGAAGAGTCGACCTGTGCCTTCTAGAAGGCAGGAGTATGAGCTTGCTCTTATGTCATTGCAAGCTCAGTGACTACACCGAAGACCTAAATGAAGGATTTAATCTATATGTTGAAAGTAAACTATTGATTAATCTAAATGATTATGCAACTTTGTTGTCAATCCAAGCAACTTAAGATTCAGTTTTAGAAGCACTAAATGAAATGTGAGATATTCAATTTTAAACCCAAATTGAAAGTGTGCTCTAAATTAAGTTTGTATGCTTGGATAAAATAAACAACAATATTAGCTAAATGAGAAAAATGCTAAGAATGCTGATACAAAAATGCAGTATAATAACCTTAAGCCAAAATTAGGATCTTTTGTGAAGGAAAACAGTTTCTCTTTAATAGAAATCTCTCTCGAATCGACGGTCGAGATCGAAATAAAAGAGTGGCTCAGATTCGATTGAAGAAGCACAATCCATGTGCAAGTGATTTGATTGGTCGAGAGAGCCAGTTGACTGAACTGACTGATCAGTTATTTTAGAAACTTCCAAAATCAGTTCACAGTTAACTGAAATGTTTCTAAAATGATAAACAGTAGAGAATCAGTTAACTGAGTGGAACTGGATTGTTTCCAT
>MU227515.1:2750352-2768297 GCA_018584345.1 Thuja plicata
CCTAACCCAAGGTACCCCCTTAGGGTTAACTAATTTTGGTCAAAAATACACTCTAGGGTCACTTTTAATCCCTCCAAAGTACCCCTAAGGTTCAAATCCGAGTTCCAACATGATGGGATCCCTACAAAGCATCTATATGCAAGTGATTAATATAATGTCCCATAAGGTTAAGTGATTCTTTCCCAAGCCCTAATTGATATGTCACTATCCACAAGGACAACACAAGTATCAAGTGACACCAAATAAAATACACATCACATTCACAATGACATGTCCAAATAATAACATAAATTTAAACTATTAACACACATCCAGATTACATTTACAACAAGGGTCACATTACAATGAGGTTTCAACCCCTTATTGGATTAAACCTTGGTTTACTCAATTCACATGTGTTTAGCCATGATTCTCCAAAAATTTCATATTTCTCTTTCCTGCACACTAAACTTTGAGCATCAGTAGTCCAAGATGATAAAATCGCATGTAATATACATTTTCAATTCATAATTAACAACATTAATCAATAAGCAGAATTAAGTCCCTAATTGAAATTTTCATATAGAAATATTTAGGCATAAAGATTCTTTAATCACCATGACATACATCCATGAAATAGTCAAATCTAATCATAATTCAGTCTTCTTATCAATTCACTGATCTAAACATATATAATCAAAATCAACCACCTATTCTAGGTCTAATCCATCTCAAAAGTAATCCACATAATATAATCATCATCATAACATAATATCATGAGTTTCTGTCAAGATAATCAAAAAGTGTATCAATGTATCAAAACACAAAGTGTCAAAGTGTGATCGAACAGTCAAGCTATGATGGGTCGAGGTGAGGCCTCACATCCTCCCCCACTAGGCATGAACTTCCTTCTAGAGCTCATCAAAAAGATATGGGTACTGAGATCTCATCTGCGCTGCATCCTCCCATGAAGTCGTGACCTCATCATAACAATGCCACTGGACGCTAACCTGGTCTAGCTCTCGGCGTCGAAGTGCAAGAGTCCCTCAGGCTATAATGTGAATAGGCTCCAGTGCTAGCTACCCATCCAACTCCACCTGCAAGGCATCCCAATCTATAATGTGAGACTCATCATAAATATATTTCCAAACCACAGATACATGAAACACATCATGGATGCGTGACAGGCTGGGTGGCAAGGCTAGACAGTAGGCAACTGGTCCTATCCTCTCCAATATCTCAAAAGGTCCAACAAAGTGAGGCACTAACTTAGAGCCTTTTCCAAAACAGATTGGACTCTTATGCGGACACACTCTCAAGAAGACCCTATCTCCAACCATATACTCACGATCAACCCTCTTCGCATCTACATACATCTTCTGTCAATCCTGAGCCTCTCTAAGATGTTGTCTAATCAAGAAAACCTACTGCTCCATATCCTTGACCAACTAAGGTCCAATAGATACTCTATCCTTTATCCTGTCCCTGTCCCAACTCAACAATATCCTGCATGGTCTGCCATACAAGGTCTGATATGGTGGCATACCTATAGAAGAGTGATGCCCATTATTATAGGCAAACTCAACCAGATGTAGGTATTCCTCCCACTTGACCTGATGGTCCATCACATACATGTGCAACATGTCCTCCAGTACCTGGTTAACCCTCTCAGTCTGGCCATCTGTCTGAGGGTGATATGCTATACTAAAATTGAGCCTAGTGCCCAACGCTGTCTATAACTCTCTCCAAAAGGCTGATGTGAACAAGGAGTCTCTATCAGAGATGATCTTACAGGGAATTCCATGAAATCTTACACTATCCCACAAAAAGACTTGAGCTACATCTCGTGCTATGAATGTAGTATGCATGGGTGAGAAGTGGGCAACCTTGGTCAATGTGTCGACTATCACCAAGATAGCATCATGGCAGCAAGAAGACATAGGAAGACCAATAATGAAGTCCATAGATATAGTATCCCACTTCCACTCGGCAATCTCATGTGCTTGTAGGAGCCTACCTACTTGACCATGCTCTGCCTTCACTCTCTGGCACTCTAGACATCTAGCAACTATGCTGGCAATCTGCAATCTCATACCCGGACAATGGTACAACTGTCTCATATCAGCATGCAATTTCTTAACTCCTAGATGAGCTGCATAAGGTGCTCTATGAGCCTCAAGTACAATAAACTCCCGCAAGTCAACCATAGAAGGTACATATATGCGTCCCCTATGGCGTAGAAGTCCATCAGACTCCAAGGAATAATCTACAAATTTCCCCTCCAGGGATCTCTGAGAATGGATAAACTGACAAACCTCCACATATAATCCATCCCCTGGCAAATGATGCAAAATGCGGTCCCTCAAATCTATACTAGAGCTCATGTCACCTACTACTCAAGGCATCTGCAACTACATTCTCCTTCCCCTTGATGTAATGAACATCAAAATCATACTCACACAAAAAATCCATCCATCTCCTCTACCTAGCATTGATATTGGGTTGTGTAAAGATATACTATAGGCTATGGTGATCTGAATGAAGCTCAAATCGATGACCTAGGAGGAAATGTTGCCATCTCACTAAAGCATGAACCACCACTGCGAGCTCTAGGTCATGAGTAGGATAATTACGTTCATGAATCTTTAGCTTCCTAGGCTCAAAAGCTATAGGATAGCCCTCCTACATAAGGATTGCTCCTAAACCATCCAATGAAGCATCAGTACATATGACAAAATTTTCCAAAGGATCTGGCACTGCTAAAATTGGTGCACTAGTGAGGGCTCTCTTGAGCTCCTCGAAAGCTCTTTCACACTTCTCTGTCCATTCAAACCTCTTCCCCTTTCTCTAAAGGGAGGTGATGGGATGAGACACTCTAGAAAATCTTGCCATGAAGCGTCTGTAATTTCCTTCTAGGCCCATAAAAATCTTGACCTCAGTGACACTGGTGGATGCTGGCCAATCCATAATAGCTCTAATCTTTGATGGGTTTACAAAGATCCCATCGCCGGATATAACGTGACCAAGATACGACACCTTGGTTCTAAAGAAGGCACACTTTGACAAGCTGCCATATAACTGATTCTCTTTCAAATACTACAGAACCTGCGTCAAATGCCCCTCATGCTCCTCCTTATTGTGAGAATATATCAGAATATCATTGAGGAATACTACCACAAATTTATCCAAAAATGTATGAAATACTTTATTCATGAGGCTCATGAACACAACTAAAGCATTCATGAGGCCAAATGGCACTACTGTGAACTCGTAGTGACCATACTTCATGTGAAAAGAAGTCTTGTTGATATCACTTTCCACAATCTGTAACTGATGGTACCCTAACTTCAGGTCTATCTTCGAGAAAACTTGGGCACCCTGTAACTGATCGAACAGATCATTGATCCTGAGAAGTGAGTATCAATTCTTAATTGTTACTTTATTCAGCTACTGATAATCAATGCACAATCAAAGTGACCCATCCTTCTTCTTCACAAAAATCACAAGTGCACCCCAAGGAGATACACTAGGTCAGATATGCCCTTTCTCCAAGAGCTCTTCTAACTGAATCTTGAGCTCATTGAGCTCATGTGGTCATCCTGTAAGGTGCTCTAGATACTGGCTTAGCTCCTAGTACAAGGTCTATGTGAAAATCAACTGCCCTAGGTGGGGGCATACCAGGTAGCTCAATAGGAAATACATCCACAAAATCCTGAAGAATAGGATAATCCCTGAGTGAAGGCTCCCCTCCTGAATCCTCCTCTCTATCACTAATGGTGATGGCAAATAACTAACAACCCTTCTGCACGCACTGCCTAAATTGCATAATAGAAATAATGCGAAGGAATACGAGTCTTTGTACCCCAAATATCACCATAGAAGTGTCGTGATCATCAACACACTTGACCCTCTTATGACAAAAATCCACCTTGGTGTTGTGGGCACATAACCAATCCATGCCAAGGCCTACATCATAAGAACCTAGAGGGGAAATGCGAAGATTAGTCATCATGATCAGGTCTCCAATCTGAATCTGACTACCACAAACTAAGGAACTAACAGAGACTCTAGCTCCAGAAGCTAACTCAACCTCCCAACTGACATCCTGTCTAACTACCACTAGCCCACAACGCTCCACTACATAGGGAGATATAAAGGAGTCTGTGGCTCCTGAATAAAATAAGATAGAAACACTGATACCCTCAATAACCGTGGCCTGGTGCTCAACCTGGAGGTTATCAACCGCTACAAAAAATTATGGGATCTACCCATATCTCCAACTGTAGGCTTTGAGGTAGCCCCTCTTTGACCATTGGCTGACTGTCCATGTGGGCACTTTCTCGCTAAATGACCCATATCACCACAAGTGTAACATGGTCCATGGGTCTGAATTTACTCTCCCTGTGTCCTAGGCTGATGTGACCCTCCAGTCCTGCAAAAACCACTGTATCCACCCCTAGAGGACTGCTAAGTCCTAGTTGACTGTGTCTGAGGGGTCTATGTCCTATGATCCTATCTAGGGCCTTGAGACTGCCACTACTTGGGTTTAGAGCCCTGATAACCCTGTGAATGCCTCTATCTGGAATCCTACTGGGATCTCTGCTGCTGAGACTATTGACCCTTAAAGGATCCTACTGAGTGATTTTGTTTCCCTTTCCAAGAGGATCTCTGTTGTCTTGACTACTGGGAAGAGGGGTTTCAGTGCTGGGACCGATCCTGAGACTCCTGTCTAGTATGGGTCTCCTCAGCTACAAGTGCCATCTCAACTGCCCCTCTAAATATGGTAGGGAATGCTAGGCGTACTATGCTCTGAAGAGACATATTAAGTCCCTTAATGAAACAGTGAATACACAGTTTCTCATCCTTCATGTAATCAACATATGGAAGGAGCTCAAGAAACTGACTCTCATACTGGTTCACGGTGGGGCCTCTCTCCTGGAGATCATGGAACTCTTCTATCTATCTCTGTCTAAAATGCTCGGAGAGATATCTCTCACAGAAATGGGCCTCAAAAGTATCCCAAGTGAGTGTGTCAACACTCACTCCACCAATGGTCACCTCCTGCTCCCACCAAGTGGAAGCCTTCTCCCATAGGAGATGGACTGCTAGTTGTGCCTTTAGATTACTCCCATAAAGGCACAACCCAAAACATCATTGTAAACTCTGTAACCAGGCCTCTGCTACTGACCCATCAGTGGATCCCAAGAATAAGGGTGGATGGAGTCGTAATAACTCTTGGATCTCATCCCCAACATCTCTAGGGGGTCTCTCCCTGGCACGTATCTCATGCTTGCATGGTATAACAACCCGATGAACTGACTCACCCTCCTGATCATCATGACCCTCAACAGCCCTGGGTGGAGGGCTCCTACTCCTCTCTTTGCTAACTGCTCTCTCATTCTCTCAAACATTTTCTTCCCCTTCGGGAACCTACTGCTGAACTACGGGTGGTAGCCTCTACTGAATCACCCCAATTTGATTTTGGAGAATATCCATAATATCCTGGTTAGGGTTCAAAGGTGGTGGTGGAGGTGGTGGAGGTGGTGGATCCTCCTATCCTACCCCCGCACGGGGAGCTCTATGACCTCTGCCTCGTCACTTAGCTCTGGTGACTGCAGGCATCCTACACAATGATTTAAGTTTAGAGTGAGTTGAAACGTAATGGGTTAGGTTCCTTGTGTCGAAACCTGGCTCTAATACCAAAATGTCATGCCCAAAACTAGGGCAAAACACACACACAATTTTTTTTTTTAAGCTCATAAGTACGTACAACTAACAATGGTTGAGTTGGTAAGGTGATCACAAATAGGGTTAACCTACGAATTATAAGGTGTATACGCAGACTGAATAAGGGTCAAGCCACAAAATAATGCAGAATTGGGTATCAACTTGTTCCTCGGGTTATATGGATATTCAACTCAGGTAGATCTAATTTTGATTCCTTGTTTAGAATCATGATGGTAGTTAGTGGTTTATGAACATATGTTGATTATGGTTGCCCTTACTTAACCTTTAACCTAGATTGCAACTTAATCCGTTCAAATCTAGTTCCAGTTAACATTAACTACTAGCTCAAGCTTAGATAAATACTCTACTCCCAATCATAAATGAACATTTAAACATTGACAAGATTAAGATTGAATAATAATTTTACTATATCAAACAGCTATTAATTAAAATCCAAAAGCTAAATCAAATCAGATTTCCTAACCTACTAACATCATTAATAAAATTATTCTCCTATGATAAAAACAACATGCATTTCTAATCCATCAATTCGTAACATACGATTTTAAATTAACCTTTTATTTAGACATTTGAAATATCTCCTAATTCAACATTTAAATTTACTTTTACTTAAAATCGAGCGTGAACCCTAACCCCTAGAATATAAGAGCAATATAATCCCCCTTTATTTTGATAATAAATTAACATTTTACATTATCCATACAATGAAATCAACTGAGTAATTCTGTCTCTCAAATAGACTAATCAATACTTTAGATAAAAAATTTGATTTATTAAATTCACAAAATTTCTCCATGATAAATTAACCTAAACAATTAAGGGCAAGTATCCATTTAAAATGATGAGCTATTACATTGACAAAAGGGTTCCAATATCAATAAAAATTAAAAACACTAAAGTTATCCCCTTAATGAATTATGCTACGTCAAAAAGAATTAGATTATATATACCTAAAACACTATAAAATTAAAGATTAAAAACAAAAGGGAGTAAGAACCCATTTACTAACTTGCTTGTTAAGCTAACCTAACTATCAAATGATTTCTAATTAACCACTAAATTTTAACTACAATATTAAATCAATCTAAATATGCATCACATGCTACTCAACATTCAGAATTTAAAAAAAAAAATAGTAAAGAGTCTACTAAATTAAACTATCAACAAACTACCCATAATCTCAACCCATCTAGCATTAAGTCTAACTAAACCTACTAGCTTATTAACATAACCTTCCATTAACCATTAACTAACAATTTACCCTTTTGCATTATAAAACAAGAGCAAGGGGTTTCGAAATCTGCAAAAGGGGATAGTATAGGGTGACAAGACAAGCACTGGGCCCACCATATTACCTACTAAATCATCTCCTCCCAAAAATTTAGCATGGTAAGGGAGAAGCAAAGAATGTGGCGTGGAAGTTAAGCAATGAGATGGGAATGTAAGGTCTGCAGGGCCCACCAACCTAGGCCTCCATCTCCCAAGTAAAATTTCGTATGAAAAGAGAAGGGAGTTGACTTGGGTGGGAGAATATGTCATGTCAAAAGTTTAGGGGAATGTGGACAGCAAGAAAGGTGGTGCCACTTCAAAGTAGTTCAGCCCTTTTGCAAGGTGATGAAATTTTTTTTTATAACTTAACACAACAAATGTTTATGCAAAAAGGTGAGAAATCAAGGTGGGGCCCACAGAAGGGGTAAATAAAAGGTGAGTTAATCTTGGTTTAAGGGTTAAATCACATTCTTATACTAATGAGATTTGATTTTGAATTTAATTAAGTGTAAAGCACATTGGGAAAGGAATATTCTCTATGGTATGAGAATATTTTCTTTCCCATACAAATTTCAGAGAGCTTTTTATGCTCTAAATCTGAAAAATGTTATGGGCTTTGTATGATACAAGCTCTTCTATTTTGTTTACGTAATTTATTTTTTTGCAATAGATCATAGTGTGTAAGTATAGATTTATTGAACAATATATAATAGGAACCAATAGTACTTGCTACATTTTATATTAACATGCTAACTAATTAGATTTGTTGTTGATAGCAAGGATATTTCTACTTCACAAGAGATGCAATGAAATGGAGATTTTTCTGTTTCAAGGGAGTTGAATCTATGGAGGTTTCAAGATGCAAAATTCTTTAAGATTGTAGAGAATGAAACTATGATGTTGTTCTTCTCTTTAATATTGGGTAGTCTTCCATACATGGATGATTAAATTCTTTTCTTTTAGGAATCAAAATGCAATATTCATGAAACTAAGGATTCAATCTTTTACAACATGAAAATCTTGCAATCTACATTTCAGCATCTTCAAGATAATAAATTGGCTCAATACTTGAATGGTACACAACATATTTTCTTTTAATAAATCACTACATAAGAAGGAGATCTCTCCACATCTAGCTTGAGAAGCTTCAAAGTTGAACATTACAACAATCAACAAAATGAATTCCAATACAATGAGTGACTATGCAAAAATGAAGTTGCATATACACAACTACCCCCAAATAGGGATTTCTTTCAAGCTTCTTCCATCCTCTTCATGACTTTAAAAACCTTCAAATTTTCAAGAGGGAAACCATGGGAAGCTCACCTCCCAACCAAGGCCTTAAGGAGGCCACCCCCGAGCTTGGAGAATCAAGGCTAAACAAGGTTTCACATCTAAATTTTCACAATATTTTACATGCACAAAAACAACAATAAACTCTCAATCAAGGTTTCACAAATGAGTTTTACAAACCCATTAAAGAATGGTGAAGGTGGGCTTTTCCAATGAGGAGAATGGCATTACAATTTCTAATTTCTGAACAAGAGTTTTCCATGTCTCTCCAAAGCTATATTGACATTGCTTCCATATACACATTGGCCATTTCTATGCCAAAATATAATATTTCCAACATAGCTTCATGGAGTCCATACTCCATGAATTTATCCCTCTTCTCCAAAAGAAGATACTCTCACTACAATGGAGAGCCCAACTAACCCCTTCACCCAAGGCCACTTCTTCCCTTCCCAAAGGGTGAGTAATGCTTTCACTCCCATGAACAACACTCCCAATCCAAAGAAACAAAAGTTGATACAAAAAATCCAAATGCATTCCTTACCCAACACATGACAACAAAATTTACTTACTACAACACTACACAAGATTACATACATAAATCCCATACAAGATTTCATATTCATAAAATAATACATCCAAATTTTCTTGCAACAAATCAAGCACTCCATGGCAAGAGAAACCAACCTTCCAAATGTGTTATGGCAAAATGAAACTTGAGAAGAGCCCAAATTCTTATCTTTTCTCCTTCCAAAACCCTAATTGTCTCTAAAATTAGAGAGTGGGTGAAAACCCACTAAGTCTCCCAAAACCCTCTAAAAAGACCCCCAAAAGTGTACTTAAGAACTAGCAATGATGAGATATGACAACTAGCCTTTTTGTCTCCCCTCTTAATTGAGAGTTTAGCAAGGAGTGTGGGACAAGTTAGATGCATAAGACCATCTCTCTTTTTGCCACTTTTGAAAAGTAAGCATTTTAGAGAGTCATAATGGTGGCCTTGGTTTCTCCCATAGGTCAAAACTAGCCCTAACCCAAGGTACCCATTAGGGTTAACTAATTTTGGTCAAAAATACACTCTAGAGTCACTTTTAATCTCTCCAAAGTACCCCTAAGGTTCAAATCCGAGTTCCAACATGATGGGATCCCTACAAGGCATCTATATGCAAGTGATTAATATAATGTCCCCTAAGGTTAAGTGATTCTTTCCCAAGCCCTAATTGACATGTCACTATCCACAAGGACAACACAAGTGTCAAGTGACACCAAAAAAAATACACATCACATTCATAATGACATGTCCAAACAATAACATAAATTTAAACTTTTAACACACATCCAGATTACATTTACAACAAGGGTCACATTACAATGAGGTTTCAACCCCTTATTGGATTAAACCTTGGCTTACTCAATTCACATGTGTTTAGCCCTGATTCTCCAAAAATTCCATGGTTCCCTTTTCTGCACACTAAACTTTGAGCATCAGTAGTCCAAGATGATAAAATCGCATGTAATATACATTTTCAATTCATAATTAACAACATTAATCAATAAGAAGAATTAAGTCCCTAATTGAAATTTTCATATAGAAATGTTTAGACATAAAGATTCCTTAATCACCATGACATACATCCATGAAATAGTCAAATCTAATCATAATTTGGTCTTCTTATCAATTCACTGATCTAAACATATATAATCAAAATCAACCACCTATTTTAGTTCTAATCCATATCAAAAGTAATCCACGTAATATAATCATGATCATAACATAATATCACAAGTTTCTGTCAGGATAATCAAAAAGTGTATCAATGTATCAAAACATAAAGTGTCAAAGTGTGATTGAACAGTAAAGCTATGATGGGTCGGGGTGAGGTCTCACATCCTCCCCCACTAGGCATGAACTTCCTCCTAGAGTTCATCAAAAAGATATGGGTACTGAGATCTCATCTGCACTGCATCCTCCCACGAAGCTGTGACCTCATCATAACAATCCCACTAGACCCTAACCTAGTTTAGCTCTTGGCCTCAAAGTGCAAGGGTCTGTTAGGCTATAATGTGAATGGGATCCAGTGCTAGCTACCCGTCCAACTCCACCTGTAAGGCATCCCAATCTATAATGTGAGACTCATCATAAATATATTTTTGAAGCACAAATACATGAAACACATCATGGATGCATGACAGGCTAGGTGGCAAGGCTAGATGGTAGGCAACCTGTCCTATCCTCTCTAATATCTCAAAAGGTCCAACAAAGTGAGGCACTAACTTAGAGCCCTTTCCAAAAGGGATTGGACTCTTTTGCAGACGCACTCTCAAGAAGACCCTATCTCCAACCATATACTCATGATCAACCCTCTTCGCAACTGCATACTTCTTCTATCAATCCTGAGCCTCCCTAAGGTGTTGTCTAATCAAGACAACCTGCTGCTCCATATCCTTGAACTATTGAGGTCCAATAGATACTCTATCCTCCATCCTATCCCAACTCAGTGGTGTCCTACATGGTCTGCTGTACAAGGCCTGATATGGTGGCATACCTATAGAAGAGTGATGCCCATTATTATATGCAAAATCAAATAGATGTAGGTATTCCTCCCACTTGACCTGATGTTCCATCACATACATGCGCAACATGTCCTCCAATACCTGGTTAACCCTCTTGGTCTAGCCATCTGTCTGAGGGTGATATGTTGTACTAAAATTGAGCCTAGTGCCCAATGTTGTCTGTAACTCTCTCCAAAAGGTTGATGTGAACAAGGAGTCTCTTTCAGAGATGATCTTACAGGGAATGCCATGAAGTCTAACAATATCTCACAAAAATCCCTGAGCTACGCCTCGTGCTATGAATGTAGTATGCACGAGTGAGAAGTGGGCAACCTTGGTCAATGTGTCAACTGTCACCAAGATAGCATCATGGTGGTGAGAAGACATAGGAAGACCAACAATGAACTCCATAGCTATAGTATCCCACTTCTACTTGGCAATCTCATGTGGCTGCAGGAGCCCACCTAGATGACCATGCTCTGCCTTCACTCTCTGGCACTCTAGACATCTAGCAACTATGCTGGAAATCTACAATCTCATACACGGCCAATGGTACAACTGTCTCATATCAGCATGCAATTTCTTAAGTCCTAGATGAGCTGCATAAGGTGCTCTATGAGCCTCAAACACAATAAACTCCCACAAGTCATCCATATAAGGTACATTGATGCGTCCCCTATGACGTAGAAGTCCATCAAACTCCAATGAATAATCTACAAATTTCCCCTCCAGGGGTCTCTGAGAATGGATAAACTAAAAAACCTCCACATATAATCCATCCCTTGGCAAATGATGCTAAATGTGATCCCTTAAATCTATACTAGATGTCATAGATGAGAGCTCATGTCGCCTCCTACTCAAGGCATCTGCAACTACATTCTCCTTCCCCTTGATGTAATGAACATCAATATCATACTCACACAAAAACTCCATCCAGCTCCTCTGCCTAGCATTGAGATTGGGTTGTGTAAAGATATACTGTAGGCTCTGGTGATCTGAATGAAGCTCAAATCAATGACCTAAGAGGAAATGTCACCATCTCACTAAAGCATGAACCACTACTGCGAGCTCTAGGTCATGAGTAGGATAATTAAGTTCATGAGTATTTAGCTTCCTAGACTCGAAAGCTATAGGATGGCCCTCCTGAATAAGGATTGCTCCTAAACCATCCAATGAAGCATCAGTACATACAACAAAATCTGTTGAAGGATCTGGCACTGCTAAAATCGGTGCACTAGTGAGGGCTCTCTTGAGCTCCTCAAAAGCTCTCTCACACTTCTCTGTCCATTCATACCTCTTCCCCTTTCTCTGAAGGGAGGTGATGGGATGAGCCACTCTAGAAAATCCTTCCATGAAGCATTTGTAATTTCCTTCTAGGCCCATAAAACTCTTGACCTCAGTGACATTGGTGGGTGCTAGCCAATCCATAATAGCTCTAATCTTCGATGGGTTTATAGAGATCCCATTGCAGGATATAACATGACCAAGATACTACACCTTGGTCTGAAGAAGGCACACTTTGACAAGCTGCCATATAACTGATCCTCACTTAAACGCTACAGAACCTGCCTCAAATGCCCCTCATGTTCCTCCTCATTGCGAGAATATATCAGAATATCATCGAGGAATACTACCACAAATTTATCCAAAAATGTATAAAATACTCCGTTCATGAGGCTCATGAACACAGCTGGAGCATTCATGAGGGAAAATGGCACTACTGTGAACTCATAGTGACCATACCTCATGCGAAAAGCAGTCTTTTGGATATCACTTGCCACAATCTGTAACTGATGGTACCCCAACTTCAGGTCTATCTTCAAGAACACTTGGGCACCCTATAACTGATGAAACAGATCATCGATCCTGGGAAGTGGGTATCGGTTCTTAATTGTTACTTTATTCAGCTTCTGATAATCAATGCACAATCGAAGTGACCCATCCTTCTTCTTCACAAAAATCACAGGTGCACCCCAAGGTGATACACTAGGTCAGATATGCCCTTTCTCCAAGAGCTCTTCTAACTGAATCTTGAGCTCATTGAGCTCATGTGTGGTCATCATGTAAGGTGCTCTAGATATTGGCTCGGCTCCTGGTACAAGGTCTATGTGAAAATCAACTGCACTAGGTGGGGGCATACCAGATAGCTCAGTAGGAAATACATCTACAAACTCCTTAAGAATAGGATAATCCCTGAGAGAAGGCTCCCCTCTTGAATCCTCCGCTCTATCACTAATGGTGATGGCAAATAACTGACAACCCTTTCGCATGCACCGCCTAAGCTGCATAGAGGAAATAATGCGATGAGATATGGGTCTTTGTACCCCAAATATCACCATAGAAGTTTTGTGATCATCAACGGACTTGACCCTCTTCTGACAACAATCCACCTTGGTGCTATGGGCACATAGCCAATCCATGCCAAGCACTACATCATAAGAACCTAGAGGGGTAATGCAGAGATCAGTCATCATGATAAGGTCTCCAATCTAAATCTGACTACCACAAACTAAGGAACTAACAGAGACTCTAGCTCTAGAAGCTAACTCAACCTTCCAACTGACATCCTGTCTAACTGCCACCAGCCTGCAATGCTCCACTACATAGGGAGATATAAAGGAGTCTATGGCTCCTGAATCAAATAAGATAGAAACACTGATACCCTAAATCATACCTACGGCCTCAATGACCGTGGCCTAGTGCTCAGCCTAGCATTTATCAACCGCTGCAAAAACTCTATGGGATCTACCCATATCTCCAACTGTAGGCTCTGAGGTAGCCCCTCTCTGACCACTGGCTGACTTTTCCTATGGGCACTCTCGCTAAATGACCCATATCACCACAAGTGTAACATGGCCCATGGGTCTGAATCTACACTCCCTGTGTCCTAGGCTGTTGTGACCCTCCAGTCCTGCTAGAACCACTGTATCCACCCCTAGAGGACTGTTGAGTCCTAGCTAACTGTGTCCTATTTCAGTTTTTGGAGATTCTCTTCCATTTCCATTTTCCCACCCAATCTCAGTTGATGCCAAAACTTGCAATGTTGCGCTATTGAATGTTGACACATTGCATATCTTGAAAACCGCTCATCATGGCTTTAAACCATTTCTGCCAATAGCTCTATAATGTCGGTTGAATGCTAGGAATGATCCTGCCATGGAGGCAAAGAGGCTTGAACGTTTCCGACCGCTATGGAGCCAAGTGTCCCTCAAGGTGCACTAGGCAATAAAGTTATTGATATTCAATAGTCTATTTCTCATAGCTCCCAATGGGTATCAACAAGCCGTTAAGTGGTACAATATTGTATCATGGAGGCCTACAATAACCTATCTCAATTTTTGGAGATTCGCTTCCATTTTTATTTGCCCACCCAATCTCGTTTGATGCCAAAACTTGCAATTTTGCGCAGTTGAATGCTGACACATTGCATGTCTTGAAAACCACTCATTGTGGCTTCAAACCATCTCTACAAAAATCTTTGGAATGCCAAGTGAATGCTAGGAACAACCCTATCATGGAGGTGAAGAGGCTCAAACGTTGCCGACCACTATGGAGCCAAGTGTCCCTCAAGGTGCACTAGGCAATAAAATTGCCGATATTCAATAGTCTATTTATCGGAGCTCCTAAAGGGTATTGACAAGCCATCAAGTGCTATAAGACTATGTCATAAAGGCCTACAATAACCTATCTTATTTTTTGGAGATTCACTTCCATTTTCATTTGCCCACCTAATCTCGGTTGATGCCAAAACTTGCAATGTTGCGCAGTTGAATGTTGACACATTGCATATCTTGAAAACCGCTTGTTGTGGCTTCAAACCATCTCTACCAACAGCTCTAGAATGTCAGTTGAATGCTAGGACTAACCCTACCATGGAGGCGAAGAGGCTCAAACATTGCTGACTTCTATGGAGCCAAGTGTCCCTCAAGGTGCACCAGGAAACAAAATTGCTGATATTCAGTAGTTTTTTTCTTGGAGATCCTGAGGGGTATTGATGATCCATCAAGTGCTACAAGACCATGTCACAAAGGCCTACAATAACCTATCTCATATTTTGGATATTTTCTTCCATTTTGATTTTCACACCCAATCTTGGTTGATGCAAAAATGTGCAATGTTGCGCAATTGAATGCTGAAACATTACATATTTTTAAAATCATTCATCTTGATATCAAACCCTCTCCGCTAACACATTCAATTTGATGTGTAAATGATAGGAATAACCTTTTTATGCTTCACAACTCATTCGAACATTCGGGACCACAATGCATTGGTGCATCTCTTAACATTCTTGTAGTGCCCTAAATAGGTCTAGGTGGTCAAAATGCTCCAATAGGACTAAAATTGGGTGGGATTGATATTTTTTTTATCTTATATGAACTATTATCATTTCATTAAGGTGATGGAATAAAAATTATGAGTCTAGGTTTATGAAATGAAACATGCATATTCTCATTAAGTATGAATTATTTAGTAACAATATACATAGATACAAGTGCAAACATAAATATAAGACAAGAAATTTGCAAAGCATAAGACATCCATATAAACATAAATAAGTTACGTCAGTACACATGATATATTCATAGAGCATGAAGAAAAATATATATGTCCAATAATGTCATAGATCAAATATGTCCAATAAGGTTAAATTGGCATCATGAAAGCCAAATGGATATAGAACATGTCACTTATACAATATACAAAAATATTTCTAGTAATGCCATATTGGCATACAATGATTATCCCTAATCTAGTCATTTCCTGGAAGGGGAAGAAAACAAATCCAGGGCTGTCTTTGATCGTCGCGTCAATGGAGATGCAGTACCCTTGCGAGTGCGCTCACTAGTCCTCCTGTCTAGACTCTTCTGCAGCTCGAGCTGATAAAATAACAAGTATAAACATCAATAGCTAATATACATAGAAATTTAATTATAAGATGACATAAAATAGAGTATTTGCTTACTGCTAACAAATAGTCGCTATGTACATCTACTAAAGGGGCACACTGACGATCTAGAGTAATGAGTCCCTACAACAATGATCAAAATAATATTTAAAATACATACATTAATATTATTAAAAATTCAATAAAAACTATAAAAATAACAATTCTAATTAAGTTATCTCTTTCATACCTCGGTCAATACG
Source organism: Thuja plicata (assembly GCA_018584345.1). Taxonomy (NCBI): domain Eukaryota; kingdom Viridiplantae; phylum Streptophyta; class Pinopsida; order Cupressales; family Cupressaceae; genus Thuja; species Thuja plicata. Next base: position 2,766,343 of record MU227515.1, read on the forward strand.
TCAGAACTAGCTATAGCTGTAGCTACGCCACGATTCAAACTATCACGAACAAAAGGAGGAGTCTCTGCTGTCATTAACTAAAAATGAAACAACAAGGGTATTATGTAGTTATCAAGAATACCTATAATATTTCACAATCCCAATAATTAATAAATGATACCTCTGTGAAGGTGCCACCACATCCTTCAGTGTATGGTGTTGATGTTGTAGCTCCAGCATCAAACTATCATGAACAAAAGGAGGAGTCTTTGTTGTCATTAACTAAAAACAAAACAAGAGTATTATGTAGTTATCAAGAATACCTATAATATTTTATAATCCCACTAATTAATAAATGATACCTCTGTGAAGGTGCCACCGCATCCTTCAGTGTGTCGTGTTGATGTTGTAGCTCCAACATCAAACTAGTGCACATGTATGGTAATTTATAAGACAACCGTTAATATAAACACAAACCATTGACTTGTTAATTATAATGCATTATTACATATTGTTGGTAAACAAAGTGTTCTTTGAATGTAACTCTAAAATACCCAAAAATGTTTAAGAACAATCGAATACAACAGTTGGAAAATAGTTACTCAAAAACCTATTTTCCCTCTGAATTGGAAGGTATAGCTCCCTTATATGAATAATATTCAATGAATTTCAGTCATTCCTATCCTAATAGGGGTATTCTCTTAACTCAAGAGCAGGAGAGGTAAACCAAGCTACATCTAGATAGAAAATAGCTCAGGCGAAGTAAACACAACTCTAAATCTAGCCAATTCTGAGACTTTATCAATCAGATTAATTCCCAAAACTGGTAATGCATGGACAACTACTAAAAATGTAGATGCAAGATTGAAAGTTAACAATGCAATGATATCGAGTCAATCTATATTGTAAGAACGTTCCCAAAACTTAGGGTAGCAACTAATTTTCCCCTTAATTAACCGTATCAAATCATAACACAGAATTCTGGTTCAAATATAGATTACAAATCTAACTCAAAAGAGACATTTGAATTCAACAGAAAGATTAATGAAATGCAGTGGAAGTGTTAAATAAATGGCATTCAGACATTCACAATTGACTCAGCAACCATGATCTTCTTCACACCAAAATTTAGCCGACCCATGTATTGATTTTTGGATTAATACATATAGAGTTCCAGATTGAACCGTTACAAAAAGGAGTAACCGAAACGGTTCAACTTCCCAACCAAAAATGATAACCAAAGGTTTATCCGTTACAAAAATTTTGACAAGAATAGCACAAGAAGAGAATATATTTATGATTCGGTTTCCTTCCCCTTATTTAATTTGGCCCTATAGGCAATCATAGCAGTGATGACTTGGATGAGCTCTTTGTGTCTCTTGACGTGGACATTGGTGTAATGGATGAGCCATCTACAATGCTCTTTGGCTAGAGTCTTGATTGCTTCTATCTGGTCTTTCAATTCTTCCATAGCCCTAAAGATGCATCCACTCAATTGCTAGAGTTTTGGCACCTTGTCTAAATGGGTCGAAGATAGCTCTACCAAATTGTGCAAGTAATCTGTGAATGACTTATGCATTTTGGCCACTCCAACTATTGCTTTGCCTTCACCGCTAGTCTGTGAATCCACATGAAGTCCTAGTAGGAGTTTATAATTTTTACCCTCCTCCTCTTGCACCTTAACATCTGTTTGTTGTAGTCTTGTCTCACCCTGAATGATTATCTCAATTTTGAATTCCAAACTTTGGAGCCATTCAATCAAGGGTTCATCACCCTTCTGTAGGATCTTAGCTTTTAGGGCCTCCTTAGTCTTCATTTTCACTACCACATGCAACATGACTATGCATTCTTGGCATCTTACTCTCTCTGCAGTGAGAGTCTATAAATTCTTCTCAATGTTGCTCTTCTTTGTTTCTAGCCTTAGAACAGCATTACCTAACTGCTCAATGATCACTAGACCTTCTAACTCGAGCGTC
>MU227515.1:2804259-2821164 GCA_018584345.1 Thuja plicata
GGTCATAGGCTTAATTAGCTCTAGCTGAGAGCAATACTCAAAATAGCCTTGCACTCCATGCCTAGGGAGCTCTAAACCGATTTCTCAAGGTTTCCAATCCATGGATCCTCTTGGAAGCAATGGTTTATAGAAGTGCACCACTTGAGTGTGTACAATAGGTAGATCATTTTTTTTTAAGAAATGAATTTTTTTTTTGTTAAAAATGTATTGGTATATAATTTGAGTGGCAAAAAAATGTATAAGGTTAGGAGCATAAGTATTAAGATTAGTAGGTTGACTACAAAAGGTAAGTATAGGTGTCATATTGCTTAAAACCTTATGTGATTCAAATTTCAATAACAATCGTAAAGTTCAATTACACCCAATAATTTAACAACAAAAATTTCATTATATATTAAGAAGTAAATAACCTATAGCCTACAATTATAGAAAAAAAAATTATATCTTATTTTCAATTCTAAATAAATAATTGGAATTATAAGAACTTTAAATATTATCAAATTGAAATATAAAAAATCAAATCTTAAATAAAATTAAGAGTATTTGTCTTTAAACTATCTTATACCTTGTAATTTTTTTTTATGTTATTTTCCATTCTAAATAAACAATTAAACTAACCAAACAACGGAGATGTGAAAGTGGATTCATGATCAAAATGGCGAATGGAGCAGGAGCTAGCGGAGCGGGAGAAAATCCAAATTTGAAAGCGAGCGGGAAACTATCATCGCAGGCATTGGGAGTTGTAGAGGAAGGAGGAGATGGCGGAACCCTGGTAGACCTGGAAAAGGGAGACACAACAAACAAGGACAGGCCCCATGCAAAAGACAGAAGGATCTAGGAAAAGAGGAGGTGGGGTCTAAAGAAGCACAGTCAGAAGCCCTACATGGTGACAAAGCAAACTCAAACTAGCATCACCTGTGGTCAACCCTATTCGGTATCAAACCCTTAGGTAAGTCCCTTTTTTTTATAATAAAAGATCTCTATGATAAGGAGAAAGGTAAATATGCCATCTCTTTACCAGATGAACTCATAGACCATAATATTGCTTCAATGTCTCTCACACTGGTGGGTAAATTTGTTGGCTCTAGGCCTAACATTGATACTGTTAGATCCTTTGCCAAGAGGAAATGGTTTCTAAAGGGTCAGGTTGAAATCAAAGCCATGGCTAGGGGATTTTTATCTTTTGAGTTTTTGTGTCAAGAAGACTATGCCAAGATACTTTGTGCAGGAGCATGGGCTATCGGTAAATCTACTCTTGCCCTGCTGAATTGGTCCCCTAATATGGGCCTAAATGATTCTTTTTTTGTCCAAGCTCTGGTCTAGTTAAGGCTACCTGAGCTCCCACTGGAGTTCTGGTATGAAGATGTCTTTGCTAGAATCACTAAATCCTTTGGAGAACTCCTTTCAATTGACCCAGTGACTGAGGATAGGAGGCGCCTCACTTTCGCAAGAATTTGCATTGGGGTCGAAGAAGGGATTGATATGCCAGAAGTCATAGAAATCCACTCAAAGCTTGGTAAAAGACTCCAGAAACTAGAATATGAAAGTGTTCCTTTTGCCTGTTTCCACTGCAAAAAGGCAGGCCATATGGCAAGGAGATGCCCTGTTCTTGCTAAGGAAAAAGCTAAGAAAACCCAAAAGTCTGGAGGGAATATAAAGGACCAACATCACGAGGCCCCAAACCAGGGGAACTCTCACACTGGACCTCAGGTTTGGAGGAAGAAGGAACCCCCTATGCATGGGGGAGAAGTTGAATCGGCCTCGACTACCACAGAAGATCCTTTAAACAACCATTCTACAGTGGTCAAATGTTTGGACCTGATGCTCTTTATGGGTGTGAACCCTATCTCGGAGGATAGCACTCTGAATCCCTCTATAGATCAGGGGTGCAAAATAGAGAACCCCCCCTCCCCTTCAATGGTGGGATCTCGATCCCCTGAAGTGTCTTGGGAAATTGGAGTCTTCTTTCCCACGCAGAACCCTATGAAGGATGCTCCACAAGAACCCACGGATTATGAGAGCCATGATGCGAAACTAGAAGCACTCCTTATCTTGGCCACTCCGGGAAGATTCACAAGAATGGAAGGAATATTTGCAAAACACAAAGAAGAGAAGGAGGGGGAATGGACAAAGGTCAAGAACAGAAAAAGTAGTAGAGATCCTTCCCCAGTTTCCCCAGTTACAACCAGAAGTAACAACAAAGCTGATCTACGAGGTAATAAGAAAACGCCAGGGTGTAAATCTTTGAACCAGATCTGGCAAGAAGAAGCCTGGAAGAACATAGCGAATGGAACTCAACAAACCGTCCAGTTAGCCTGCACCTCAAGTTATAAATGAAGTTAATATCATGGAACATACGCGGACTTAATGGACTGCACAAGCAAGATGTTGTTAGAAACATGATCAAGGACCATAGACCAGATGTGATGCTAATCCAAGAAACAAAGATGACAAAGGACAAACTGGAAGGAATCAAGTTTAGCAAGTCCATGAATAGGTCTGCTATGAACTCAGAAGGAGCCTCAGGAGGGCTGATGACTCTATTGAATGCTTCTCTCTGGACTACAGACATTGTTTATGGTGAAGGTAATATTCTGCTCCTTAACCTTACTAATATTATGTCGAAAGATAGTTGGCATATCTTGAACATCTATGCTCCTAACACAAAACGCAGGCGCAAATCTTTTTGGGATAAACTTAGAGGAATTATGACTATGTTAGATCTTTCTAAATGTATCATCATGGGGGATTTTAATACTCCTCTAAAGGCTGGGGAGAAACAGGAAGGTATCCTCCCAGACTTGGAAAGTAGGTAGGATCTTATGGACTTCATCAACGATCTTGGGTTATTAGACCTGGATCTTTAGGGGGAAATTTTCACTTGGAGTAATCAGAGAACTGGGCCTAACTGCATTCAGGTCTGCCTAGAGAGATTTCTGATCGCTACTGACTGGCTAAGCTCTCATAAAAGTAAACTTTCAGCTCTGGTGAGAATTGGCTCTGATCATTCCCCCCTTTCCCTCACCCTGGATCCGATTATAAAACAAAGGAACTTCCCCTTTAGATTTGAAAGAATGTGGATTACACATCCTAATATCAACAACAAGATTCTGGAGTGGTGGAATATTGATATAAAAGGCTCTGCCATGTTCAAAATAGCCAAAAAAACTTAGAAATGTTAAAACCAACATCAAACTCTGGAATAAAAAGGAGTTTGGTGATATCTTTGCCTCCAAAGAAAAGGCCATCTTTGACCTTGGAGCTATTCAAGAGGTTATCCAGAGGGATGGATACGATGAAACTAACCCGAGTCTTGAGAAAACACTACTCTCAGAATACCACAATGTGATTGGCAAGGAGGAACTGTACTGGAAACAAAGGTTTAGATCAACTTGGCTAAAAGAGGGGGATCGAAACACCCGTTTCTTTCATTTATCTACCATGAAACATAGGGCAGCTAACCAAATCAAAATTATTAGGATTGGAAACCAGATGGTGCAAGATGAGAAAGGCATATCTAAATCGGCAATGGACTTCTTCAAATCCCTTCTCTGGATAGACCCTAACCTGTCTGATCTTGACTAGGAGATGCTCTTGGGCAACATCCCTTTGGTCATATCAAAAAATCAAAATAAATCCTTGTGTGCTATTCCTAACATGGAGGAATTTAAAAAGGCCTTGGATTCTCTTCCAGGGGATTAGGCCCTAGGCCACAACGGATTCCCCATGTTTTTCTTCCACAAGTTCTGGGAAATTGTCAAGTTTGATCTGGTCAAAGCAGTGCAGGAATTCTTTGGTTCCAGGAATCTTCTTAAAGAACTTAATGCCACCTTCTTAGTGCTTATTCTGAAAGTCTCGGGGGTGGATTCCATGGATCTTTTCAGACCTATCAGTCTTTGCAATTTTGTTCTATAAGATTATCTCCAAAGTGATCACTATAAGAATTCTTAATTTACTCCCCTTCATTATTGCTCAACAACAGTCAGGTTTTGTACCTGGTAGGCAAATCCTAGACTCTATCATGGTGGTGCACGAGCTGATTCACTCCTTAGAAGCTGGGAACAGGGAAGGCTTCTTGCTCAAGCTTGACCTATCCAAAGCCTATGACCATGTGGATTGGTCCCTCCTAATGAAGGTGTTGGGTGCTTATGGATTTAATAGAAAAATTTATCTCATCATCCACAAACTCATTTCCTCACCTTCCTTCTTAGTCCTGGTGAATGGCTCTCCCTCAGCCTTCTTTAGTGCCTCGAGAGGCCTAAGACAAGGGGACCCTCTTTCCCCTATTCTCTTCATTATTCTGGCGGAATGCCTAGGTAGACTTATTTCAGCTCAAAAAGGTGCAGGGGATCTCAAAGGCATCAGGCCTTCTTCTGGAGCCTCAATCTTTTCTCATCAACAATTCATTGATGACACCATCTTAGGTGGGGAAGCTACGATGAATGAGGCTAGAGTTGTTAAAAACTTGCTGGATTCCTACACTAGAGCCACAGGCCAATCCATCAACTGGAATAAGAGTTCCTTATTCTTTATCAGCACTCCTAAGGTTAGACAAAGAAGAATGGAAGAAATCATGGGGTGTAGGATAGGATCCCTCCCTTCCACCTACTTAGGCCTTCCTCTTAGAGCTAAGCCCCCAGAAGAATTCTGGAGCAAACTAATAGACAGATTTAACAAAAAATTGGTCGAATGGAAGGGTATTATTCTAAGTCAAGCGGGCAAGATACAGCTGGTCAAGTCTACTCTCCAATACCTCTCGACCTATGCCCTTAGCCCTTTCTCCATCCCTGCTAAGGTGGTAGAAGCTTTGGAAAAAATCCAAAGAAGATTTATTTGGTCTGGGGCAAAAGAGCATAAGTGCATCCCTTTGATTGCTTGCAACAAAATTTGTCTCCCCAAAAGGGACAGGGGTCTTGGTATCAGAAGAATAAAGCCTTTCAACAAGGCTCTCTAGGTGAAACAAATTGGGTGGATATTCCATGGTACTGGGGAATGGCGAGATTACTTTGAGGAGAAATATTTGCCTAGCAACTCTTTGCACTCCTTCTTCAAGAACAAAGACATCCCAAAAGGATCCAGTATATGGAATGGCCTAATCAAGGCCAAAGACTTGGCCAAATCTAAAGCGAGATGGAAAGTTGGTAATGGTCATTGTGTTAACTTCTGGAATGACAATTGGCTTTTCACTAAACCTCTAAAATATTTTGACTCTTTCAACTAGTGGAAGGAAGCTTGTACCTTGCTTTATGGGGACAGAGTCAGCAATTACAGAGATGCGAATTCTTGGGTGAATCTTGGATCTGTCTCCCAAGACTTAACTCCTCTCCTCAAGACCCTCAATGCTACTTCACTATCCCAACACCAAGAAGCCATGATCTGGGAAGGCTCCCCAAATGGATCCTTTACTGTGGCCTCTGCTTATTCTTCTCTTGTTACCAAGATGCCTCGCCCTTCTGGGCGAAAGCCTGGCTTCCTGGCCTTACTTTGAAAATCAATTTTTTTTCTGGCTCTTGCTCCAAAACCGTATTCTCACTATTGACAACCTAACTAAATGAGGCATCCCTATTACTAATAGATGTGCCTTATGCCACTGTCAAGCGGAATCGGTGGACCATCTCTTTATTCATTGCACCTTTACCAGCTCTGTTTGGCACTTTATCGTTTCTATTTTTGGTCTGCAATGGTGCTTCCCCTCCTTGGTCAAGGATCTATTCTTTAACTAGACCTGGCCCTTCAATAACACAACCTTCTAGAAAATATGGTCCTGGGTGTTGCCTCACCTTTGCTGGGGCATATGGAAAGAGCAGAATAACCACATCTTCAGGGATTGTAGTGCCAACCCCAAAATCATTTTTGAAAAACTTCATCATGCTCTACTGGAGAATTTTGTCTCATGTGGGAATACTAACCCTTTTGCAAGTAACAGGGATGTTTCTGACCCCAAGAACTCTGTGGGCAAGAGACAAAGCTGCACCTGGTGTAGTCCCCTGGAAGGCTGGTCAAAAGCTAATTTCGATGGTGCTGCCAAAGACAACCCAGGAAGGGTGGGAAGTGGTGGAATTATTCAGAATTGCTTTGCTTATGACATTGTTGTTGTCAGCTTCCCATTGGGAGTTCAAACTAACCACTACGCGGAAGCTAATGCCGCCCTCCAAGTTACTAAGTTATCCCATGATTTGGGAATCAAACAACTCTGGTTAGAAAGCGACTCAAAAAACATCATCAACTGCCTCAACAATATCCACCCACCTTCGTGGATGATAGAAAACATGATAGAGGAGACACATGGACTTTTAAATTCCTTTGACAGGGTGTACATAACCCACGTGTTCAGAGAAGGCAACCAAGTTGTCGATTTCTTTGCCAACAGGGAAGTGCGAAGTGACAAGTAGATACGTTGGCATTGCAGTAGAGATATGCCACATGAAGCCTTGAATTTAGTTGATTATGACTAAATCCTTGGGAAGGAGGGAAAAATTAAATGTAATCATGAACACAAAAGCTAAGCTGGGAAATGGCATCGCCATAAAAGGAAAGTACATGACAAGTTGTAAGGGCAATAACTACTATCAAACCCCGCACACTTTCTAGGTGTTCAGAAGTAAAGAGGTAACTTACGACATAAGGCACAACAGTAGGCATTTCTGGAACTACTATGAGAAATTAGATTTTCGCAGAAGCTTGCCACTGTTAATGGTTCTCAATCTTTCAGCTATGGGCAGAGAAAGGCATAGGAGGGAGCCCGCAAAGGATGGTTAAAAATGGAAAAGGCGAACAAAGGTTTGGAAGTACCTCAAAAATTGGGGCATTTCCACCTTTATAGAAAGGCTCCATGGTGGGAAGTCGTCTGTTACTAAACCTTTTGTCAAAAACTGGGATGAAGGCAACATTGAAATTGAGGGTAGAAAGTTCACTGTGACAGAAGAAGTTATCTCGGCGCTGATGGGGATTCCCATAGTTGGGAAAAAATTCTAGAGAGACTGAAAGATTTTAGATGCTGCCATCAATGACTTTGGGAGAGACAAGGAAGAAAAGAGCGAGCTCACCAAAGTCGGCACCCATTACTTGCTTGATGGGCTGAAAATTTTGTGGCGGTTTGTGCTACGTGCCATCATCTACTACATAACCCTGGACTCCAGGTTTGATAGAATCCGCACCCACCACTTCGAGCTTTTGAATCATTTTTGCCACAACATGTTGGTTTCTATCCCCTTTTACCTTTATGCTTCCATAAATGATAATATCAATGGCTATAGAGAAAAAGCCATAGCTAACCCCGCACTGCATGAAGGGCTCTTATTGCTCATTTATGATTACTTTAAAGCCCAAATTATGGGTAAAGAGGTGAACCAGAAAGAGGAAATGGAGGTTTCAGGCTCGGACTATGTCCCCTCAGACACAGAGGATAGCACGGGCTTGCATTTTGAGGATGATGAAGATTATGAGAGTAAAAAGACCATCCAAGGCTCCTCGTCAAAGAAGAAAAAGGGCACTCGGGTGAAAGTTAAAAAAGAGATCATGGTAACCCCAAAAAAATAGAGCACTGTGATTATTTCCTTTGAAGAGGAATATATAGGATTTGACAAACGTCAAATCTTCCCAAGAAACCTGCATGCAAACACTGCTACAAGAAAGAAGAAGACAGAAGAGAGAAGTACTTCAGAAGGCTATGGCGGCCAAAATGAGAGAGACTGCAAACCCATTGTGAAAGAAATTATCTTCTATTAACACAATGATCAAAATAATACAATCTCGGTATGAAATACAAAGATGACAATCCTTATAAAGGATGTCGAAACCCTAAACGGGCAACTGCTAGGAAATAGAAACTTTCCTAAGACAACTGAAACTGCCTAAGTGAAACTTAAGCACTAAAGAGCAATTGCTAAATTACTCTAACAGAATACAATGAGGAAGACATGGATTCAGATAGTGAGAAGTATCCAACTGGCGGTAAAAGAAAAAAGAGAAAGCTCCCTAACTCTGGGAAACCCCCAAAAAAGAAGGATAAGGATAGGGAAGAGAGTGTTGATAGGTCAAACCCGAAGGATAAGTTTCAAAGCACCTCCGCTGCTCTGGACAACAACCCTCCTATGTAGAATCAAATCGACGCTGGGATGGAACAGGAAAAGGAGTTTAGTTGTTACATGGCGGAAAAGGGAAAGATCATAGGGTGGAGAGATTTCAACACAAAGATGGCTAAAATGGGAATAACTAGAGAGATCATAAACCCCAAGGTTCTGGTAGAAGATGGTGGCCGTATTAAGTTAGATGAGCTTATTGACCCCTCTCTGGTTGTGCTCAGCGACAACACTAGGGAATTCGATATAGACCTGCTAAACAACTCCAGAAACAACATGCTTGACAACTATAAGACGATCAAATGGCTCTATCATGAGGTGGAAGACCTCAAAAACATGGTAAATGGCACTAATATGGGAAACAGGAACAATGAAATGGAGGATGTAAGTAACCTGTGCACCCGCGTCCAAAAACTGGATGAAAGCATGACTAGGGTTGAAACAACCCTTAAGAAAATAGCAAATCAAAGCTATAGGAATCTTAAAAAGACTAGAGAGAAAACCAATGCCCAGATTTATAAGCTGGAGGAGAAACTGGTTGGGAAGGACACGGCTAGCAAGGAAACAGAGGTTGTGCAGAACATTGATCAGGGGCTAGGCAAACGAACCCGTGCCAAGACCAAGAACACCAAAGACAAGGACCTGGAGATGGTGATCCAAGAAATTAAAGATTCAGATGCCAGCATGGAGTTGAAGGAGGTCGAGGCGGCCAAAATTATGGTGGACTTATCCTGAGGTTCCTTGGCTTTACTTGTCGTTTCTGTTTATTTCTGCTTTTTAGAAGTTTAGCCTTTCTTTTTGCTCTGGCCTTTCATGGCCTGTCCTGCCTTTTGAACTCGCTCTATTTTGATGCTTTAACTATGATATTGTAAACCTCTATTTCGGGTTTCAGGATCCCTGTAAAACCTATTTTACGTAATCAAAAACAAATAAACTAACCAAAATAAGACCAAATATAGTTCCAGTCTTCACCTAGAGATATTAACTTCTATGTAAGTCCTAAGCCTATAGCTAAAATATTTTAATTTCAATAAAAAATTTATTTAGAAATTATAACATTTAAATTAACAATCCCCGCTCTACTACCGTAGATTTGAATTTGGATTTGAGAGTGGTGACAGTCAATGGTTAGCAGAGAGGCTATAAATTCCAATAGTGAAATGATTCCACTTTAATGTGAGATGCATAGCTTTTTGATGTAAATTGTTCCTCTTTATTTCCCTCTCAATCTGATATTCCTATCACCACAGAGGCTTTGTTGTGAATTTATGTAATATTGATACTTCATATTTGGATGAATCATAAAAATCTTTTTCAGTTTCCTATGCACAATTTTTTTTTGTAATGTTTTAGAGGACGGTAAAATGAGTTTCTATTAAAGCAATAATGAACTTTTTATCATGTCATACAAAAGAATCTAAACAAAAAAGAGGTTGTATTAGCCCTTGTGCCATTTCAAAATGCAGCTTTTTAATATTCAAATCATTGGTTTGAAACAAATTCATGGCGTAAGTGTCCATTTACTTTTTCTTTTAATTCATGTGAGGAAATTGGCTTTTAATTCTATTATGATGCTGCAGTCCCTTTGATCTAGCACTTTCTTTTGATTTCAGCTTATTATTGAATGGATGTTGATCAATAAAATAAAAAGTACTATTCATGGTCTTTTGTAATCCAAGATTGAAGGAAATTGGTCCAATACAGTTGATTTCTTAATAACAAGAGGTATAGTTTTTTGAATGACATTTTCAACCCTAGCTGGATCAACTTTAGCAGGATATAGGGCGGGCATGTCCTCTGTTGGTAATTGAAATGCAATCATTGCAGGAAACTCAAGTCCATTACTCGTGACAGTTGTTTCTGGTCCTAAACCATGTGTCATGGTCATAATGCGCTTGGTTGTTGCAATCACAACATATTTGACATGTCTAATGCTTTTCATTACACCTGCTGTTACGTATTTCCCAAGATAGGACACCTGCTAGTTATCTCAATTCTTCATGCAAAGCTGATGACCATATGTCTTTCAGTTGTTCCTTCCATTTTAGAAAATCTCTAGCCAACTACACGCAACTGAAGCAGAGAATTTCATTAAAAATGGAATATAGCAAGTGATAAATCGAAATCCATTGTGTTGCATCACTCAGTATTTGAATCTCTATAACAAATGTGGTCAGTCACGAAAGCATTGTACAATAATATAATGAATTATTGGAGAGGGTGCCTCACATCACTTTTTAAAATATGGTGTGAGGAGTCAAAAGCAGGCCAAACAGAGTAAGTTGTCATTGTGTAGCTGGGAAGCCATGAATATCTCATCTTCTTCACATGTATGCAAAATGTCAGTGCACAGAGGATGCTCGCCAAGTATTTGACAGAATGGAGGTACGAATCAGTTACAAAAAATTCAATTTATGCTCAATGAGTTAAAATTGCGCTCACATATTCTATTTTTAATGAAATGCATACTAAAAATGCGTTTTCTAAATAATTAAGTTTTGACGTGAGCTGTCGTGCTTGATTTTAGCAATGGCGGAAAGCAGGGCATCTCCATCAATGACGACCAACATGATTAAAGCCTCTGCTTGAGGTGAGTGCTGCACTTCATTTCTCAAGGTTCCTTTAGGAAGATTTTAGGATATTGCGTTTGTCATAATAGTTGGATATGATGTGAGGTGGCACACTTCAAATGTCATCACATTCATTGTAGTGTACTGTGTTGGGGTTGATTTGTGTGAGAATTTATTTTCTATTTGCGATGTTTTTCCATGACATTTTTATTTCTTCATTCTGTCTGCAAGTTTGGAGGTAGTGGTTGGAGAGAATATGGAAGCCAATTTCAATTTGCAGATGCATAAACAATAAATGTCCTTCTGGGGTAGGGTAATGGAGGAGAGGTTGAAAACTATTTTTATAATTGATGGTCCATTTTTCTTCGCTTGGTGCTTAGAGCTCAATGAGGTGGACATTTGAAAGGTAATGTAGAACCAGAATGATGTCACAGGCTTGAAGCTTTTTAGTTGTGGATGTTTGGGGTAGGGTTTTTTTGGTAAGCAAAAGCAATTATGATGTACTTGTTGTTCAACCACCAGTATGCTCTTTCTTGATATGGAGGGCATCTGAAGACAGGGCATTCTGATGAGCGAAAGTGACACAAAGGAGGGGCTTTAACAAGGACTATGTCCATGATTGGGAGGTGGTCATTGAGGCTGGAGTGTCAGGGAACAAAATGGGAAATGACGCCAAGGTTCATTGAGGCGATGACCCATCCCAAAACCTTCCATTTCCCTTCACGAATTCAAAATACTTTTGGAAAATTGTAGCAGAGCTCTTGAACGCTTGCAACAGAATGCTCACGACGGTGACAACTAAGAAGTTGCGGGCATGGGCGACAATGACTGCACAAAAGAAGAAGACCCTTCGCTTCTTCAAGAAAATAAGCGCAAAAGTGAAACTATAGAATTAGATGATCATTCTGAGAGGACTACAAAGTGCTCTAAGTCTGTCACTATCTCAAGTATTAATGTACTCAATCGTCACTATCTCAAAATGGAGACGACCGAAATGATGAAATAGTGTGAAAAGATAAATGACAACTAAAAATTGAAAAAGAAATCTAACGGCTGACAGCCTTTCAATGGTAGTCATTCTCTCTCTACATTTGCCCACCGTTGATTAAAAAAAAATACCCTGACCTTTCTCATATAGAAACACCTACGCCATAAAAACTGAAATCAGTTTTAAAAGTAAGATGTGACTTTTTCCCACTTTATTTTTATTGGAAGGAAAGTGCAATTTATATGATCTCTTTTGCTGGCCTTGGAAGGCCACCCAGGCCGTAGGATTTGACCACTTTGTCGCGTGAGATGCACCAAACTTAACAAATTATCATAAAAAACCCGTGCGCAATGCCTTGTAGAGAAAGGAAAGTTAACAGAGATAAAAGACGCGGCATCGCCGACGTTTGAAAGAGCAAAAGCTGAAAGACAACATCCCAGAACAAGAGAACAGAGGAAGTTTTAGTATGAGCTAAAACGAAAGCAATGTAAGATACTCGTAAATTGGTTGATATTTCTAGATTTATCCGTCATTGCCCGGGCCGACCTGTAACAACTCTCGATTCCTGGAATCCCAATTACATATAATTCCAAATACAACCGGCCAACCGGCCACAAGAGGAATTAAGGAAGCTGCATTTTTCTTCAAAACTTCCCCTGCTCCTCCAAAAACATCCTTATTTAACAATGAACGCCGGTTAGCATTTCCATAGCATTCATTCATTTCATCGGAGAAGACGCTCATCATTATTTTCAGGCTTTGTTTCGTGTCCATTGTTTCTTCAGTTTAGGGAGAATGAGTTATTACAATCAGCAACAGGCCCCTGTTGGAGCTCCTCCTCCACAAGGTATTCCTTATTTTCAAGGATTGTGTTTTCTTTTTTTATGTTCAATCTTTTCCATTGTCATTTGGGTTTTCTGAAAAATTCGATTTGTCAGATAAGATTGGTTTGTTTGATTGATTGAAAAACAATTACAGTTTGAAATTTAGAAGCAATCTTATCTAATCAATATGGATTATGAAAATTTCATTCATAAAATTGAGCCATAAGATTTGTTCAAATTTAGTTCCAATCTTAATAGTTTTAATGAACTTCTTTTTAATTTTGAATGTAAACAGGGTATCCTCCAGCTGGGTATCCACAGGCTTATCCTCCACCACCACAGGGCTATCCTCCAGCTGGCTACCCACAGGAGGGTTATGTTCCTCAGGGAGGACCTCCACCTGAGACCAAATCTAGAGGCGATGGCTTTTGGAAGGGATGGTGAGTTTTCTGCTTTCTTTTCTTCTGCTCAACGGGTAATGTTTATAACTAAATTTCAATTCTAAATAAGAATGAATCGAATCTCATTCTTAATAGGGCAGTTTTTAATTTAATCCATTCCTCATCTGAACATCCAAAATTTGCTGCTTGTGAGAAATAGATGATTGAAGGAATGACTGCATTAGGAAATGCAGTATTGTTTTATATTTCCTGCAGATCTGACTAATTATTTTCTGTGTTGTTATAATGCAGTTGTGCAGCTCTGTGCTGCTGTTGTGTGTTGGAAGAATGCTGCTTTTGAGTTGCAAAGACTAAGTGGATCTGCTAAGAGGGGATGATTGGCTCAAATTCATTCCGTCTTCAGCATTGCTTTGTAGCCATGTTCATTTTATTGTATTGAATTTGCTTCGGGTTGGCCTTCCACTATCTAGTGGAGGATGATTGTAATATATATTTTAATAAATATAAATTAAATTGAAGACATTGCCTCTCTGTTATAAATTTTGATATAGATGTCTTACCCTTTGCACGGTTTGCACAACCCATTTTTGTCTTTTGCCTTGATTAAACATATTAAGCGTGCGATTGTTATGAGAAGCATATCAATATTCACAAATCCTAACTTTGTCAACTTTGTCTATTTGGAAGGTTCAAAAAGTGGCAATTTCACAGTGCCACCCAAAATATGAACAATTATGCGCTAACCGTGGGCTCCCTATCATTGACCACTTTAGTGTTAGGATGAGATTTTCATAAAATCATATGATACCTTCTGAAAATCATTCAATATCCCATTAAAATCATTCGACACCTTCCACAAATCATTCAACGTCCTGTTAAAATTATTCAACACCCCATTCATAAACACCTCAGCACTCGTCACTATGTGGGGAATCACACGTTGTCAAAGTTTTTGAGGTCAGCGTGTGCAAACCCCGGAGCAGTAAAATGTTTGAGATATTTTGTAGTTTTGGGAATTTTTTCCCCACGACTTCCTATCATGCTTCCCAAGACCATAATTTCTTTGCATGTCGTTGAGGTATTGAGTGCATTGATTTTAGGTAACACTTTCACTTGAATTTAACCTTTCCATTTTGTTTATATAGACATTGTTTTACACATTCCTAGTTGTACTTTGATGTATTTTTCTAATTGGTATAAAATACTATGCCAATTTTTTGGATTGGTTTTAGGATTAGTCATCATATATGTCCATACCTCATACATGTGCTCATTCCCACTTGCAATTTACTTTTTCATCATGGCTAGGCCCAAATAGTTTTAAAATGCTAATGTTTCAAGGCAAGGCCCTTGTTTCTTAGGCTTCTAAGCTCCGTCCATGTGACTCTTGGGGAGTGACTTTTTCCTCCAATTATTTTTTGCTTTAGCTTTAATTTTTTTTCTAAGTTAATCTAATTGGTCGAAATTTTTTATAAAAAAAATAAGGCTCTCCATATGATTATTATTCATTTAAGAATCAAATACATGTTACAATATTCAAGATAGAACCTAACACACAATTCATATTCTTGAAAATCATCAACACAATTCTTTATCTCAATATTTTACCTCTAAATTTCTTTCTTTAAATTTAATTTGAAAATTAAAAAATCTTTATAAATAATAACTTATCTTTCACTTCTTTACAAAGTTTTAATTAAAATTTATTTTCTTGCAACAAACTATAATCTTAAAATTACAAATTACAAAAACTTATTTAATCTTAAAAATAAAAGCATGTAGATAACCTTCCCTCACATAAATAAATAAAAATTGAAATCAGTTTTAAAAGTCAGTCACCCACCTCTTCTTCTATTTGAACTTTTCAGATGTCACTTTTTCCCATTTTATTTTTACAATAAAAATATGTGTAACATTATTCAATGAAAAGTGATGCCCTTCAAAGGACACCCACACTCTAGGATTTGACCACTTTTCGCGTGGTGATACGCAAAACTTAACAAATTATCATAAAATACCTGTGCGCACTGCCACAAGCCTTCTACAGAGAGGAAACTTAACAAAGATAAAAACGGGGCGTCACCGATGTTTCAAAGTGCAAAAGCTGGAAGACAACATTGAGAATGGAGAGCACATGAAGTTTGCGAATGAGCTCAAACAAAGCAATGTAAAATTCAATTGTATAGTTTTTGGTCAAACTCATATATTAAATTGTAAAGGCCATTTTGTAAACGAAATTGAATTATGTGGAAGAAATCAAAATGATATATGTTGAAATCCTTGACACGATGACAAAGAAAAAGTCAGGCAAACTCAAGTGTTGATTGTTCTCATAGCTTATGTTGTCTTCATTAAAATGCATCTTATCCTTTGCAATAAAAGATGATATGCATATGAGCTTCTATTCTTTTGCTATTGATTTTCTCAGTTGGAAGAAGAGCAAGGTTGACTTCAAAAATAGGGAAAACACTCTAGTTGATGGATTCTATTATTAAGAAAAAAATACAAAGCACTAAGATATATTCCTATCTTTAATATGATATTATTGTTTTCAATATAGTCTAAATAAGATTGTTAGTGTTAAAAAATGGATATTATTATATTATATTTAATCTAAAACTTGTTATATAACCTAAATAAGATTGTCATATTAAAGAAAAAAATTATGTGCACAAAACTCACCTGAGTTACATGGTAAGATTAGTAAATGAGGCTTTTAAAAATAAGAAATTTATTTGCCAAATGATATTTGTGATATAATGATTTACAATATATTTTGATATTTACAATCATAATTTTATTTGTTAAATATTAAAGTTAGACAATCAAATAAAACTTGTCAATATCATTTATAATGTAAATCCTTATGAAATTAATTATATATTTAAAAGACAAAAGTTCTCATAATCCATTTTTAAAGAATAAATATATCAATGAAAAATATTTAGATCCTTCAATTTATCTTGTTTTCTATTTAACATTTAAATTTATTTTTATTTTTCAACATTTAAAAAAAAAATTAGTAAGTCTTTTTTATGTATTTTGATTGTCACAAGTTTAAATATATAAAGACAAGAATTTAAAAAATATGAAAACTAAAAGAACTATTACATACACTCATATGTAGGGCTTTCCCCATGAGTTTTGCATGGGTTAGAGTATTGGATTATGAGAGATCAATAAATTGTATTTTACAATAGACAATTAGTGTAAACTATAATTTATCTTTCATTTTTTATAAAACTTTAATTAAAATATATTTTTCTTACATATTTGCTAACAATAATATGAAAATGAAAATAATGAAAGATAATTTAATATTTTAAAAAATTGTTATCAATTTTGTCAAATAAGTAAGGTGAAATCAATCTTAAAAGTACACCACCCACCTCCTCGCTCTACTACTAATCTTGTTGTTTAGTACAATCATTTATTGTGTTGTTTTATGTTGAAGACTATAACCCAATTTGAACTTTCAAATTGCAACTTTTTATGACCATTTTTAGAGACATGTGCACTGTAGATTTCTACAATAAAGATCTATAAGAGATAAAAATAAATAAAAATAAGCACAATAACACAAAATAGACCAAAGTCAACCATTCATTAATTGGAGAAGAAAAGTACATGTATAGGAAGAGTGATTGGTTTGAATTAGAATTCGAACCCAACTCTCAATGAGTGGTGACGAATTGCCTCCCACTATACAAGGATGAGGTGTCGAAATGAAATTGACACCTCTGTAAACAACTCCCAAATGATGACAACTTGTGTGAACAAGTATCAAATGATCATGGATGACTAAGTAGGCTTAATTAAGCCTAAGTGTAATTAAATTAAATAAATACACTTACACCCCCCTTGAGCATAACTAATTACGAGAACAAGATAAACAATCGGTGTCAGCTACTAGCCTAGTGAGGTACCCATGTATAATGAAATCTCTCATAAAAGGAGAAATATAACCTAGTGGAAAAAACTATCCTCCAAAAAGGAGATAAGAAGAAAAGAAGTCTATAAGCCCCCCCCCCCCCCCCCCCC
>MU227515.1:2867558-2898446 GCA_018584345.1 Thuja plicata
AATGATAAGTTAATTTACCGAGTTACAGCAGTTTATATCTAAGACATCTAAGGGACTTGTGGATTTATTTTTGTGGTAACTGATTCACCCCTCCCCTCTCAGTTACTCCATCC
Source organism: Thuja plicata (assembly GCA_018584345.1). Classification (NCBI taxonomy): domain Eukaryota; kingdom Viridiplantae; phylum Streptophyta; class Pinopsida; order Cupressales; family Cupressaceae; genus Thuja; species Thuja plicata. The sequence continues at coordinate 2,867,672 of MU227515.1, forward strand.
ATATTTCCAACAGTGTCCTTGCTTGTGACATTTATAACAATTACCAATGAAAGTAGATTGTGATTGAGGACTACCTTTCATTTTGTTTCTGCAAACGTTTGAGGTGTGGCCTGGTTTTCCACAGTGATTGCATGACAACTTCTTGGTTCTTGGAAATGCATATACATTATTTTGATTTGATTGATTAGATGACTATCCATTGTCGGTGTAACCTATTCCTGTGTAGTTGTTGACTCTTCTTTGACCGTCAAGGAAATCATCCATTCTTTTGTTGCTATCTTCAGCTTTCTTGATCAATTCATTGTGTTGATTTTGAATTCTAACTTCATGCTTTAGTTTCTCATTTTCTTCCCTTAGCTCACCGATGACCTGTATTCTTTCAATGAGTTCAATATTTAATCTGTTTGCTTCTTGACTCGTAAGAATAATCTGGTTGGTAATCTCATGGTGATGCTCAGTAAGTCTTTGAATCTTTGATTATTTTTCTTGTAGCTTTTATGTTATTTTCCTCCTATCATCAATAGCCAATTTTCTCTCTGATTCAACTTTTCTTGAATCATTCATGACATCAATCATTTTTACCATCTGAGTTTCTTGACCGATTTGCAGCATTTTGATTTTCTCTATCAGATGTAGATTGACTTCTTGTAGACTTGTGATCTCTTCTATTGATGTGTCTGAAGCTTTACTTGTTGATGATTTAACATAGTTGAAGTAATCTGGGATCTCCTCTTCTTGATAATATTTTTCATTAAGCCTAGTTGCCATGATCTTTCTTTCATCAAGAAACTTTCTCATGCTTACTCTTGCCTCTTTATACTGCTCAGAGTAAATCTGAATTTGCAATTGCTCATTCTCAATAGTCTTGTCCAGTCTGTACTTTTCCATTGTGTGGATCTTTTTTCTCAAGTCTTTAAGCTTTTCAAGAGAGAGACTTAGCTCTAATGCCAATTGTTAGAATTATTAGAATGATGTACTAAGAGGGGAGGGGTGAATCAGTACCTCCAAATTTTTTTATGTGATTGGCCCATTAACCTTTGTGTCATCAGATTTGTATATACCTATCTATCTGTTCATCTTTGCTTATGTATGTGTAATCATAATATAAGTTATTTACATGTATAAACATTCAATAAACATTCATGAAAAAAAATAACACATAACACATGATATGATATCGCAGAAAACTCCTGTTACGAAGTAAAAACTGCGGTGGGGATGTCTACCCACAAAACTTCACTATCTGCAGATAAGAAGGGAGCCGATAAAGGTTTATAATTGATCACTTCTAATGATCTACCCTGCTAGGAGTATTAGAGTGGAGACCTGTTAGGATCTACTTTGTTTGAAACTTTAGCAACACCATTAGGTGTGCACTCTGTTAAGAGATTTATCAAAGAATTGTTAAGTCCACCTTCTACAAAAGGATTTCTGTTGTGATGCACTTGTTAGAATGCAACTACAATATAAATGTTGATCTGATAGTGAATGCAATCTCTAATTGCTGATAACAGATCCTATATAGCTTACAATGTATGTATGTAATTACCTTGAGTGATTAAGTAATACCTTGTCTCTGCTCATCGGTAGCCTTCCTGTGTTCTTGATAACTGTTGTGATCTATTTCTGAACTTTGCATGAATTCTCTTCTTCTACTTAGATGCTCTCCATGGATACTATCATTTTTCAAATGATTACAAGTCTCTCTTATTACAAATTATGGAACATCTATTTATACTAGTTTCTAGCTCTATTCTTGATTCACACTTTTCAAATTAACTCTAGATCCAAGGTTTACAACCTAACCTTGATCTTTGGTTAGATATGTTTTAAATCCGTTAGGATGCTTTAAAATATTTACAATAAGCTTGCTTGACCCTCAAGATTAGATTTAAAACAAATAAAAAATCTATAAATAGAATTACATTGCTTTATCTGACGTGTAAAGTCAGATCCACTTTTTGCGGGTTTTGTAACTGACTGTCGGTTCTGATGGTCAGGCTGCTCTGTCAGTCTATTAGTTTTCTTCTCCGTCAGTGTTCCTTACTTGAACTATTCATCGGGTATACCTTTTCTGCTTTGTCAGCGATGTTCTTAAAATTGTAACGTCGGTTATGCTTGTCGTTGGTAATTTCTATACTTAGCATTTTCACGTTAGACATTTTGTCCTGTCGGGTATGCTTGTTGTCCGCCGATTATGCTTATAGCGATGACCTTTACCATGTTTTCCTCTTTAAGTATACTAATCCAAAGTTTAATGTCATTAATTTGATGCATGTTTGGGATCCTGCATATTTTGTGCTTGATTGTACTCGCACTATATTATAAAGTGCCATGGGGGGTGCAATGTTTACCTTGTTTTCCATCTACCTTTGTCAAGTGAGTGTTCCTTCCATGACATTAGCCTCATTATGTGTGTTAATTGAGTGTTCCTTCTATGAAACCGTCATTTATTTGTGCTTGTACGTTCTTCATCATGCATCATTTCTTGGCATTCTATTTCAGTGTACTTGTCATGCCTCTCCCTACTCATCATTATGGGGGGTATCTCATGTTGGTTCTAATGCTTCCTTGGTTTGATTGATCAGCTCTTTAGGATTTATTTATAGTCTTATATACCTGATCATGTTTTATTACAGTGGAGGCTCCAACAATTATTTTTTTACAGTGTTTGCAGCTTCATGCTTCACATGTGTTTTACATGTTCTTTCTTTGTTCCTATTTTCTGGGACATTCTCTTGTTTGGAGGCTTCTTCAGTCCTTCTCTAGGCTTCATCTCTTTTTGGAGAGGGGTTTTTACCACTGGGTTTTCTCCTCTTTACAAAGATTTTTTGTACTTGGGTACCAAATCAGGTCTTGATTTGATTAAGTAAAAATGGGTTTTGAAAGGACCTGAAACCTTTTACAAAAAACCACCGAAAGATAAAACGAAAAGAGAACAATGAAACTGCTATGAAACAACACCTAACACACCAAAAGGAACAAACAAATGTTTCCACAAGAGAGAAAGTCAGACCAGACCATTGGTCCTCGAAAAAGGGCAATCAAGAAAATCATTTAAGCCCACCCTTATGTGACCATAAAATCATATCAAAAGGAGGCTTGTGAGACTTTAATTTCTTTCCTTTAACTATTTTCCATCCTTCCTCCACCTTCATAGCTGCATTCTACCAAGATAAATAATTAGCAGAAAAGCCCACAACCTGAGAAACAAGCCTTCCCCCCAACATCCCTAATTGGGGCAGGGACAACACCATTTCCCAAATCCCCCTGGAGAAACCAGAGCATCAGAAACAACACCAGCAACACCAGGTAGGACAACTTAAACAGAGACAACATTATCAATTTGGATAGGAACATCAGCACCTAGAAGGACAACATCAATTGTCTAAACTAAGACAATTGTAAACACCCTAAAATGGACAGGCTTGCAACTTTACATCAAAAACACTAATTTTCATCTATTAATTAAGGGTTTTTTAATCATTAATTAATCATCTATTTTCCTCTCAATTCATTCCCCAAATCATCTAATCAAATTCCCAAAATTAATTAAATAATTAATTTTATTTAATTAATTAGCTTTAATTGATTAATTAATTAATTAAACTCAATTTCCTATAGTTTAAATTCAAATATTTAAACTTACTAATTAAATTCTTCCAATTAAATTAATTTCAATTAAATTAATTTAATTTCATCAAATAAAGCAATTCTTAATCAAAAAGAATTCAATTATCTCACATGTTGAAAACAATTATTAAATAAATGAATTAAATATTCATTTATCTTCAAAGAGATAACTCCAATCAAATCACAAGGGTTACTCCACCCATCTCTCCAGTCCACATGGGTAACTTCATCCACCTCTTCAGTTCAAAAAGGTAACTCATAATTAGCTCTTCAGTCAACCAAACTCTATCTCCTCTTTACCAAATGAAAAGGTGGAGTTTACTGAGGACCTCTCCAGTTCCTTTTGATCTCAACCGTTCATATCTCTATCTCCGGGATTGATCTCGACCGTTCATTTCATCACCAACTCCTATATGATAAACCCTTCATAACCATTCGAAGGATCTAAGATTTCAAGCTCCCGTGCACCATTACTTCGTCAGTTTTGTTCTAGCATTCAAGCCATCTTGCGATCACACACCCATTTCAATTAGCAACTTCTCGACACTTCTCAAGTCATAGATGCTACCCCACCAATATTGAGCATCAAGAACAACATTTCAGAAGGAGTAGAGAGAGATAATAGAAGCTTCAAGCATCATGGGGTTTGCATTCATTTGTTTTCCTTTCTCTTGCTTGTACATTTTATTGATTACGTTTCATTGTTATTCATTTTAGTGGTATTGAGTATTTGGTTTAGATCATTTGTGAAACCTTTTCTACTAACCCTTGCCTTTGGAAAGCTTTGGAATCACAGATCATGAAAGAAGAGAGGCGTACAGCTAACTGTTACCGATTGAAACACGCTATCCAAGATCTGATTGACACAGGGATCATCGATGTGACAAATACTCAAACCAAAGGCACAACTGATCACACTATATTCAATGATAACTTTCATGATCACAACAAGGGAAAAGCCTCTGGGTCTGGTGGACAAACAAAACAAATTAACTATACATATGCCAATAGTGATAATGTTATCAATTTCCTCAGTCCTTCAGATAGCCATGTGGCTACAATCACTATCAAAGACCAAGGTAACAATTGTGCTGTAACAACGTGTTGCGCCAGAGTCATTTTGCAAGGAGTACCATCCTCAAATACTACATCAGCCAATCCTATAGCAAACTTTGATCCACAAACAAGCATAGTGGACCAACTAAAGCACACACCTGCCCAGATCTCCATGTTTGACCTATTGCACATATCTCCACAGCATAAATTGACACTTGACCAAGCACTTCAGAATGCAGATGTCCCAAGGGACATAACACCCGAGAGCTTCCAAACGATGGTCAACCATATAGCAGCTAACAAACATGCCACATTCACAGACCGTGATGTGCCACCGCACAAACCCCTGCATAATGATCCTCTACACTTGTCCAGATCCACAAAAGTGTTGTCCATAGGGTCCTTGTTGATGGTGGAGCTGGGTTAAACATATGTACTCTAAAGTTAATCAAGCAACTGGGATTTTCAGAATCAAGCATTGATATCACCACGAGGATAAATATCAGAGCCTATGATGAAGAGGAAAGGTCGTCTAAGGGTATTATCATTCTACCTTTTCACATTGGTCCTGTGGTAAAAAACACACCCTTCCAAATCTTAGACCTTGAGTTGGGGTACAACATGTTACTAGAGAGACCTTGGATACATGAAATGCAAGCTATACCTTTGACGTACCATCAATGCATCAAGTTCCCACACTAGGGAGAGGAGATCATCATAGAGGGAGATCCCAATACCTTCCAATATTGTAATGCGGTCCAAATCAGCACTGATAACTAGGTACCATCAAACCAAGATGCAAGCATCCCATCCTCTTCAGATTTGAATTCCAAGGATGTCACATGAGCAGCAAAAAAGATAGTCATTAAACAAGATGCAAGCATTTCATCCTCTTCAGATTCAAAACTTAAAGATATCAAGATATCCATCACAGACAAGGGTTGTGGTGAATACAGCTATGAAGAAGCTTTTACCATCACGCACATGCCTCAAAGCCCAAGAAATCATGGCATGCCACAACCTGTTATTGTAACAGAAACTTTGTAGCCTGTTCTATTCAGATGTCCACCCACAACCTTTGTCCGATGGGGAGACATAGTGAAAGAAAATCCTTTTGAACAAGATATCAATACCTGGTTATACCAAGATACCCCTAAGACAATTCGACCACCACTACCCTTGTCAAACTATGGCAACGGTTACACAATGATACAAAGATTTGGGTACGATGGTACAACTGGGCTGGGGGAAAGACAACAAGGCATATATGAATTGCCCCTCCCACCAACCTAGAGAAACACCAAAGGTTTGGGGTATGGAAAACAGAGCACTAGTCTCGTGATCCAAGACATTCAAGTCAATCAAGAGCAAATAGCAGAGATGCACCGGGGGCACAACACAGAGCATGTCCTAATAAGAAACATATTAGCGTAGTTGTTGCCCGTGGAAGAGGGAACCACACAATCCCAAATAAACCTACACATAGAAATCAACGATAACCAAGGAAGTGAGACATCGGATGAACATTCCATTGAGACTGACTCCCATGAGTATGAGTGGAGATCCCTCCATGACTCTGAACCGTCAATCCCATATTTTCCCCCTCAGGCTGACATTATCATAAATCTAGCAGACCTATTTGATCAACTGACCATTATCAAACAACCCTGTATAGACAAACATGTCATTTATCAAACCTCAAGTGGTGCGTCCACATCACAATCCAACTTTGTAGGCACCATATCAGCAGTCCCATTTAGTCAACCAAAGCCAAACAATAGTGAAAGTGTATGTCTTGTACACCCTAAGCTTATAGAGTGGGATCAACAAGGGCCACCTGATTTAGATGTCTTCGATAACGACGAGGTGATAGCTCATTTAATGGGACTAAGGGAAGGCATTCCGTTAGGAGATCACAAGGAATGCTTCTCCATTAACCTAGACAGAGCAACATATTTCGGGGAGGAAACTCCTCTTTCCAGTCCACAAAAGAAAAAATAACAAAAGAATAAAAAGCTGAAAGAAGATGTATCTTTTGGAAAAAACTTCACTGATGTGCTAGAAGATGGAAAGATAGAACTCCTCCCCTTAATAGAGGAGAAATTAGCATTATTAGCAAAAGAAATAGAGGAAATCAACTTGGGGGATGACAAGAACCCAAAGAACATATACTTGGAAAAATCACTCACTCTTGAGGAGAGAGAACAGTTCATCAGTTTCTTCAAGGCAAGAATGATCAATTTCGCATGGTCCTACTCGGATATGCCAAGATTAGATCTAAAACTATTGCTACACCATCTCCCATTGCTACCCAACGCCAAACCTGTCAAACAGAAGCTGAGAAAGATGCATCCCCACGTTGCATTGCTAGTCAAGGCAAAACTGAAAAAGCTATTGGATGCTAAATTCATCAGACCTATACCATATGCAGACTGGATATCTAATCTAGTACGAGTTACAAAGCATAGTGGTCAGATACAAATTTGCATAGACTTCAGGGATCTCAACATAGAAAATCCCAAGGATGACTTTCCTTTATTAATCATTGATATGATAGTAGACCTAACTATCGGACATCAAATGCTATCACTCATGGATGGCTTTTCAGGTTACAATCAAATAAGGATCACACCAGAGGACCAACACAAAATATATTTCACATGTCCTTAGGGAACATATTGTTGGAATGTCATGTCGTTGGGTCTAAAGAATGCCAGAGTGACATATCAAAGGGCTATGACGACTATATTTCATGATCTCATCCACAAGACAATGGAAGACTATGTGGATGACATACTAGCCAAATCAATACTTTTAAAGGATCAGCTACAAGTTTTGGGACCCATCTTTGACAGAATGTAGGAATTCAAAGTCTATCTAAACCCTAAAAAGTGTGCATTCGGTGTCACAGCAGGAAAATTACTGGGGTTCATAGTATCACACAGAGGAATTGAATTGGATCCACCAAAGGTCAAAGCAATATTGGACATGCCTCCACCATCGAACCTGAGACAACTAAGAGGGTTACAAGGAAGGATCCAATCGATCAGACACTTCATAGCTCAAATGGCAGACAAGTGCCACCCATTCCAACATCTATTGCATAAAGACATCAAGTTCATATGGATAGAGCAATGCAAAAATGCATTTCAGATATTCAAAAACTACCTTCTTAAGTCTCCTATATTGGTACCACCAATACAAGGTAGACCATTGCTTCTATATATCTCAGCGACAGAATCAACATTAGGTGTCCACTTGGCACAACATGATGATGCAGGAAAAGAGAGGGTCATCTACTATCTAAGTAGGACTTTGGTTGGATATGAGCTAAACTATACCCCAATTGAGAATTCATGCCTAGCATTTTTTTTCGCTTCCCAAAAGCTAAGACACTATATGTTGAGTCACCAAACAAAATTGGTCGCACATATTGATCCTCTCAAGTACCTCCTAAGCAAAGCAGTGCTCACCAGATGATTGGCAAAGTGGGTAATGATCTTAAGTGAGTTTGACATTGAGTACATAGACATAAAGGCTATCAAAGGACAAGTGATAGCAGATCAACTAGCAGAGGCACCAATTCAAGACCACTAGCCTATTATCTCTGACTTTCCTGACGAATCTATCATGACACTACAACCGGCGATGATGTATGGAAAATTTATTTTGATGTATCATGTACGAACCATGGTGTGGGGGTAGGGATAGTTCTTATCACTCCAAATCATGATACAATTCCAAAGTCTTTCAGACTTAACTTCCAATGCACCAACAACATAACAGAATATGAAGCATTGGTCATCGATCTAAAGATAGCCATTCAATGGAGAATCAAGAACCTTAAAGTCTTTGGCGATTCACAGTTGGTCATCAGTCAGGTCACCAATGATTATATGACCAAAGATGAGAAGCTCATACCATACAGAGCACAGATGGAACAACTGCGCACCAAGTTCCATTACATTCTTTTCAAGCAAGTCCCACGAGCACAAAACAAAGCTACAGATGCGATGGCTACCATAGCATCACTAATTGATATGCCAGGTAATGAGACAAAATTTTAGTTTCTAGTGGAGCAACTCTTGCTGCCATCACATCAGGCATCTATCATAGAATCAACGTGTTTCCTTGTTGGTCCTGAATCCCCATGGTACCAAGATGTTTGTAACTATCTCCAAAACAATGTCTTACCTCCAAACTTGTCTAAGAACCAGAGAAAAGCCCTCATCCACCAAGCCTCTAGGTATACCATCCTCTCAACTACTCTATATAGATGAAGTCTAGATGGAACGTTACTATGATGTCTCACTTCCATGGAATCCCATAAAGCTTTGTACGAGGTACATGAAGGAATTTGTGGAACCCACGAAGGTGGCAACAACTTAGCTAAGAAGCTAATCTGCATGGGATACTATTGGCCCACAATAGAGATAGATGCACAGAAGCATGTTCAAAGGTGTAGATAGTGTCAAATTCATGGAGACCTCATCCATGCACCAGCACAGGAACTAAATCCCATCACATCACTGTTACCATTTTCAATGGGGGGATTTGACCTAGTGGGCAAAATCACACCTTCTTCAGCAAATGGACACAAGTACATGATAGCAGCAATGAAGTACTTCACCAAGTGGGTGGAAGCAATTCCCCTCACTTACATCACTGGAAAACAAATAGCGATGTTCATACTTAACCACATCATTTGTTGATACGGGATCCCCCAAACAATCCTGATAGATCATGGTACCCCTTTCTAGAACAAGGATGTTGAAGACCTATGTGAATAGTTCCACATCAAACAAGGGTTCTCCTCATTTTACTACCCTTAAGGGAATGGCCAAGCTGAAGCTACAAACAAAATGATCCTAAAAATCCTAAAAAAAATAGTGAATGAATCAGGGCGAGACTGGCATTTACAGCTTAGTCCCACATTATGGGTATACAGAACTAGTGTGAGAACACCTACAGGAGCCACTCCTTTGTACCTAGTCTATGGATCAGAGGCAGTATTACCCCTCAAAGTAGAAATCCCATCCCTGAGGATATCATTGAAGAACCTAGTTTCAGATGAAGACTATGGAGTAGCAAGGCTCAGTGAACTAGAGTTACTAGATGAAAGAAGGCAGCATGCCTTCGACCACTTACAAGGCTATCAGAATCGCCTTAGAAGGAACTATCATAGGAAGGTGAAGCCATAGGCATTTGAGGTAGGAGACCTTGTCCTCATGGAAAATCAGAAGAATCAAGCAGAGTGAGTCAAACCTGGCAAGTTCAAGCCTAACTGGCTAGGACCATTTGTTATTATCAACTCTACTCACAGTGGGGCATTCATACTAGCAACACCTGAAGGAGTTCAGCTCCCTGGCTACATCAACAACATGCACCTGAAGAGGTTCTACCCTTAAAGGTCTCTATGGTTAAGGCATTTATCTACATATCCAAAAAATACCAAAAAAATTAAAAAAATACAAAAGTTACCTTGGTGAAAACCTGGCGATCAGGCCCCTTGGCGACAACCAAAAAAAAAAAGAAAAAAAAGCAAAAAAAAAGCAAAAAAAAGTAAAAAGAAAACAAAATCGCAATCTTAGTGAAAACCTGGCAATTAGGCACTATTGAGTAGGTACCTTGGTGAAAACCTGGCAAAAAGGCGTCGAGTGTTAAAATTCTAGCTTCACCATCAATGAACTACAAAAGCTCGAGCAGATTTCAAAATGCAAGACTAATTACCCAAGGTAGATCCAGAAGCACAAATCCCCTCTAAGCACCAAGCACTTACCCATGGTTAATACTGGTCCACCAGACTAGGGGGCGATTCTAAATGTCCTGAAAAATCCTAAAAATTGGAAAACTCATCAAAAATCCTAAAAAGATAAAAAATCAAGAGAAAATCAATCTTCATCAAAAACATTCAAAAATTGCAAAATCCCGAGCAGTAAAACCCACTCGGTTATCAAGAGAGCAAAGGGTGATCATGCCCAGTCAATTAATGTCACAATCATGAGCTTTGAGAATCAGCACTGGGCTCATCTGACATGGCTTTATCAATCTATCAATTCAACCAACAAGCAGTTGGCGACCAAGCCAGACTATCAATTGTCACAATCGTGAGCTTTGCAAACTAGCATGGGGCCCATCTGACATAGCTTGATCAGCTGCCAACATGATCAAAGCAATCAAATCTATCAATGAATACTATCACAATCATGAGCTTTGTGAACTAGCATGGGGCCCATCTGACATAGCTTGATCAGCTATCAACGCGATCAAAGCAATCAAAGCAATCAAGCCTATCCAAAGAGTTTGAGCCAATCAAGAGAATCCAACTACATCAAGGAACCATACAAAAATGTTGACTAGGTCAGTCAAGTCGGTCAGTATCAGTCTATATTTCACGGTTATGTTCTTACGCTACTCTAGGATCCACCATGTGAGGAGAGTAGCTATGATAGATCATGACTTATTTTCTTTGATTGCTATCTATTGAATGTTCACTTCGATTTCAGGGCCATGATGATTTAGGATAAATGCGGTAGGCGCTGTCACTTATCTGGCAGCCATGCAGTTCCACGATCTGAGCTTAACCCTAGGAAAGAATTGAACATTCCTTCTATTTTATTTTTCTTGTTTGGTTTATAGAATCAAGGGCTCACAGCACTATTCAGATGGACTCTGAGTTTGCTTTGGAGTTCTATCTTGGTTTCTATGGTCTTTCCCTTTATTTTGCAAACAAGAGCTCACGATGCTATCCATATAGACTCTAGGGGTGTAAGAGTTCTATCTTGTTTGCTTGGCTTTCCCTTTCGAAAATCAAGAGCTCATAGTGTTATCCAGATGGACTCTGGGTGCATAGGAGTTCTCTCTTGGTTTCTTTGTTTTAGATTAATTTAGAGGACAAGAGGTATCTAGATGGTCAATATCTGGGTGCTTTTGGCTCTCTTTCTTTTCAAATAGGGAACATAGTTGAACCCAGATGGTCAATATTTGGGTGCACCATGGGTCTGTTTCTATTCAATCTCTCTACTCCTTCCGCTATCAAGAGGTCATGGCGGTATCTAGGTGGTATGTGATCTGGATCATTCGACGCTCTTCTAGAATATCAAATAATACAAAAAAAAAAAAAAGATGCAATAATGACAAATATTGGAAACAGGGGCAGTGACTTGGGACATTCATCCTTTCTATCAGATCATATCTATCCAAATATTGCAAAAATAACATCTTTCCTATTAGATCAATCAAAGAGAACATCTATCCAAACTAACTTCTTTCTAACTAACACATGCATTACTCAGATATTTTTTACATAGTAGATTGCTTTCATTCCATTAAGTACATCAGAAAAGAAAAAAACATGGTAGTTGCATACATGATAAATCATAAAATCATATACATCCATAAGAACCTCATATAAACATGCATCTCATTAACACCATCCTGCATGACATGTCAGTATCATAGGAAAAGTAAATCATCCACATACGATTCTGCATAATAGAAACACATTGCATATACATCTCATCATCTAAACCACCAAATCATGTAGAATCATACATATAGCAAAGTAAACCATGGCACATCATATCAAAAATAGTAGCTGCATCTCATATAAATCAAAATATCTGAGTACTATGAAGAGTCACAAGTCTGATCAAAGAAGGTAATCAACATGTATATCAATAAAAATCAGTGTATCGGGATACAAAAATGGTACTACTCAGAGTATATACAATGGCATCACTGCAAAAATAGTACATCATACATAATGGAATCAACATGTAATGCCGCCACCCTCGCCAGGAGGTGGATGAGGGGGTGGCATATCAGAAGGTGGTCTATGATATGAACTGGGCGCTCCAATACCACTACTCTGGGATCGTTGGGCTCGGCTCGATCTCTGGGAAGCGGTGTAGCTAGGCACTCTCTGCTCGGTCAGAACTACGCCCTCATAATGTCATCTCCAGTAATCAATCTCCCTCTGAGCATCTCACCCAGATCTGTAATACCTATCTAGAATATCTCTGTGTGCAACATCCTGTACACTTTCTATGAATGAGCGGACCTCAACTCGAGCCTGTCTCTCTTGTGACTCAGTTGTTGTAACCCAAGCCTCTAAAGCAGTATCATGTGCATCAGATAGGGCAAGTCAGGCCTGAAGGTCCTGAACCTGCTGGGTGAGGCACTCCACCTCCAAGGGATCATCGTCCATACCACCCGTAGCCACATCCATGTCCCCCTCCTCTGCCTGGCCTCCCAGTCCCTCACCTCCTCTTTGCTTGAGAACCAAAGAATCATCCAAACTCTCTGAACTCTCCCCTGTGCTGCTCCTAGTACTCCCACTATCCCCAGAGGAACCTGTCTCTGCACTCTGCTCATCTAGAGCCTCAACGTCTATATCAACAATCTCCACATCTATATCAGAAATCTCCACATCAACATCCTCAATAATAACCCTATCCTCATGTCTGAGAGCCAAAACTGTAGCTGTCCGCCTGTACACCCTCCGAACTAAGAAGGGTGCCTGCTCCTCTATGGCCTCCTCGTCCTCCAAAATGGCACCCATCCCAACTCTAGGAGTACTAGTACGACCCCCACTCTGGCCACCTCTAGTCCTAACCCCACCACTAGCACCCTCGGGACTAGGATCGTCACCTCCATCATCACCCCTACCTCATCCTCTGTCTCTCCCACCATCCCTCCCACACCTACCACCATCTCTTCCCCCATCCCTCCCCCCCCTGCCACCACCTCTCCCGCCATCACAACCTCCCCTACCACACCGTACCCATCAAACCCTCCTCATAACAGTCCTGGGAATAGGACATGAGACATTTGTTAGTGCAATCAGCCGATGTTGCAACCAATGGGCATTATACTGTGGTGTAGTGCCTGCAAAAGACAAATTCAACTATCAGTACCATATCGATTAAATATAAGTATCAAAATGAGATATGAGCAATAACCAAGAGCATAAAGGAACTACATAAGAAATCAGAAACAAGACAAACCTGGGTCTACAGTGGCAGAGCACCAGGTCCATGCCACAGGAAGTAAACCTAAGAACTCAGTGTGAGAAGCATCAAGTGATACTACAACACCCCAAACAACAGAATCCCTTGACCTCTAAGAAAAATATGTATATGAATCAGATACATCCTGTTGCTCCCCAAACTGGCGCAACACCCTATCAATGTTGTGAAAATCTATCATATGAACATGATCGGTCATGCGACCAATCAAGTATCTCCGTTGGCGACAGAATGGTAGATGAATATCCTCTTGATTCTAGACGGGACAATCTCTATACAGCCTCCATATGAAATATGGGATCATATCTAACTGTTGTCACCAATATGACAAGTGACCCATATGTGTCTATACAATGGCTCCATCATACATGAAGACATACAGCCTATCTGCTGGAAGAGCACGGGCACCAACAGGATGACATACAACAATATGTTCCCATGCCTAGATCTGCAAGAGAGTAGCACCACGGCCGAGTGACGTACCATCAAGGTAAGCCACATACAACATATGAAAATGCATGTGGGCCAACATGCATGGACCCCAAGAAAAGACGGTATGGTCCCGGACCATACTCTGCAAGACACTACCAAAGTCGACAGAAAAACCATGCTATCGACAATCAGGGCATAGAATCCCACATATACAACTACCCAGCAACATGGACAGTCTATCAAGGCCTAACCTGAATCTAGACCAAGGAATATCATAGTCACCAGCAAGCCTGAGCTGATCTCGGGGCAATCCAGAGAGCTCGGTCAATGCAACAAAACCATTGCGTGTGGAATACTCCACAATCTCGCCCTAGATAGGGAGTTGGAGGATGTGATACACATCCTCCAAAGTAACGATACACTCCCCAGTGGGTAGCCAGAAAGTGCACGTCTCTGAATGCCATCACTCTACAAGAGCGGAGATCAGACCCCTATTGGTCGTGATCTCGGGCATATAACATAACTAGGACAAACCAAGATCATGAAGCACTGACCTCTCATCCTCGGTCAGCTCAAATCTATAAACGAGTCCCACCGGCCTGGACTCCTGACAGTGCAAAATCTGCCCAGTGAACTACACATAGAATAAAATCAGATAATTATCAGTTTCAGTCATTGAGGAAAGTAACAGAAGCAAGAAAAAGTAGATAAAAGACAAGGACATCAGGTAAACAGTGCTAAAAAGTCAATTGCGGTAATAAATCAATGCAAATGTGGTACTTTTAAGCAATTACGAAATACAACCTGCAAGTGCGGCAAACAAACTGCAAATGCGGCATTTTAAATGTACAAGTGCGGAACACTTATCAATTGCGGTATTTAACAGTCAATTACAACATTTAAACCGCAAATGCGGCAAAATCGCACCTGATTGCAGCACACATGGCTTTTTTTTCAAAAAAGTATGATTTTTAAAAGGATTAAATGCAAGCATTAATGACATGCAAAGCAAGAAAACTCACCGGACGTCCAAAGCCAGCTGGTCTGCGGTAGGTCTGAACTTGGTCAGAGATGTGAACAACACCAGGAAGGCCAGCCATCGCTCGAAAATAGAAGAAAATAAGATAGAAATCAGAAAGCCAACTCACCAGATTATCAGAGCTCCAAGATCGCAAAGTGAAAAATGAAGAGCTCTTTTTGCTACTTATAGGGGTTCCGAAAAACCCTAATTTCATTAGGAGCTCCAAAAATTCTTCCCGGCCCCCGAAAACTTCGACAGTCAATTAAAGGGGAATATTAAAGTATTTTTCAAATCCGTCAGCTACTCAGTTCCAAAAATTACAATTTCAAATCAACGCTCATCTCATGAATTTTTGATCAAATTTGTTGAGGGGGCATAAATACACCTACTACTACCAGGGCAAGCTGGGGAAAAATAAAGAATCTTTGACACACTGTGACAAGTCACATCGCATCAAAGAGGGGCAAATGTAGACACCCTAAAATGGACAGGCTTGCGACTTTACATCAAAAACACTAACTTTCATCTATTAATTAAGGGTTTTTTAATCATTAATTAATCATCTATTTTCCTCTCAATTCATTCCCCAAATCATCTAATCAAATTCTCAAAATTAATTAAATAATTAAACTCAATTTCCTATAGTTTAAATTCAAATATTTAAACTTACTAATTAAATTCTTCCAATTAAATTAATTTAATTTCATCAAATAAAACAATTCTTAATCAAAATGAATTCAATTATCTCACATGTTGAAAATAATTATTAAATAAATGAATTAAATATTCATTTATCTTCAAAGAGATAACTCCAATCAGATCACATGGGTTACTCCACCCATCTCTCTAGTCCACATGGGTAACTTCACCCACCTCTTCTGTTCAAAAAGGTAACTCATAATTAGCTCTTTAGTCAACCAAACTCTATCTCCTCTTTACCAAATGAAAATGTGGAGTTTACTAAGGACCTCTCTAGTTCCTTTTGATCTCAACCATTCATCTCTCTATCTCTGAGATTGATCTCGACTGTTCATTTCATCACCAATTCCTATATAATAAACCCTTCGTAACCATTTGAAGGATCCAAGATTTCAAGCTCTCGTGTGCCATTACTTCGTCAGTTTGGTTCTAGCATTCAAGCCATCTTGCGATCACACACCCATTTCAATTAGCAACTTCTTGACACTTCTCAAGTCATAGACGCTGCCCCGCCAATACTGAGCATCAAGAACAACGTTTTGGAAGGAGTAAAGAGAGACAATAGAAGCTTCAAGCATCATGGGGTTTGCATTCATTTGTTTTCCTTTCTCTTTCTTGTACATTTTATTGATTACATTTCATTGTTATTCATTTTAGTGGTATTGAGTATTTAGTTTAGATCATTTGTGAAACCTTTGCTACTAACCATTGCCTTTGGAAAGCTTGGGAATCATGGATCACGAAAGAAGAGAGGTGTACAACAACATCTGAGACAACATCACTAGAATCACTATTAGCGTGATTAACCTGAGAAGGGAAATCAGACGTGCCCCCATCCCTAGAAACTTTTTCAATAGTGTAATGGTGGTTAGCGGCGCCCACCCACCAAGAAGGCAATTTCTTCAGTTTTACCCTATCTAATAAGCATTGGGTAGAAATATAGCTAGTCTTGTGGCACTTTCTACATCTGAATGGAATTCCCTCATAATTAAGAGTCTAGATCCGAGATCCCCGAGGAGACGCCAAAACTATCTTCTCAGGGAGACCCTTAGAAACATCAACCTCCACTCGGATATGAGCATACGTCTGGTGCAAAATATTAGTGGAGGCCGCATCAGCCATCTGAAAATCCCCAATAGCCTCTCCCAGAGATTCCAAAATAGGATCCATCCAAAGATGTTGGGGAAGATTCAGATGCTGCACCCATAAGGGCATTTTATTAAAAGACTCGGTAAGAGGATCAAAATCTTGATGCTAAGGTTTTTCCATTAGGGGGAAACACTCCTCCCAAGTAAAATAGTTATCACACAAAATAGTGTTCCTATCTTCAACACTATCAAACTTCACTATAAAAAATCCTTAGCCACAGGGAATATCTCAACAGTATAAGATAAAATAGGCTCTGCTAGAGAAGGCTAAAAACCCCTAAATCTAAAAATAGTATCATTATTGGTAAAAGGACTAAGCCAAATGAAAGATCTCATCTACTATATCATTTTCTAGATTCACCACTATGGGTGCACTCACAGAGATAGGTGTAACAGAACCAGAATGAAGTTCCCCTCTCCCATAAGTAGGAAGAGCAAGAGTCAAAGCACCATTAATGTTTGCTTCAAAAGCAGCCACATCTGCATAAGAGGGAGAGCCACCCACAACAGATGGTGGAGGCACAAGCCCTCCCTCGCCGCTAGCCCCAGAATTAGCTGATATAGGATCCAACACTAGGTGAGGAACACGCACCAGCAAAAACCTTTAGTCTTTTTGAGTAGGAAACAACAGTGGACGAAGACATTTCAAAAAGTCACTCCTGATCAGGCCTTGTTGTCGGGACCCATTTTCCTGCTTTCAGTAGTTGTTTCTAGGTTTTTAGCTTCTCCCTAAGTTTATCTTAATGGGGGTGTTAGAGTAATAAAGTGATTTCACTTATTAATTAAATCATATTGATTTAATTATTAAGTCACTTATTATCTCTATTTTACTTAAGCTAAAATTTAGGCATATAATAATTAATTCTTTTATTAATTATTATTATGCAACTTATATTTTCCCCTTTAGGGTTTTGATCAACTTCATAAGGTTTGATCTCTTTGTATTTTGTATTCCCTCTCTGAATGAATACTTTGTCTTTCAGAACATTTTTGTCTCCAAGCTTCGCTTTTATAACAGGTTATCTTGCATGCAGATGATCTTGGCTTATGAATTCTTTGAATTCTAACAACTAGGACCATCATCCTCATCTACATCCTCACCTCCAGAAAGCTCAGATTTTGAAATCCCACCCCCACTCCTCTTCCCGCATAACTATTGTTAACTTGGAACAATGTACTATTTATTTTACTAGTCCTGGGTGTACCTGATAGACCCTTGACCTAAGAGAACTCCTTTCCAAGGCGACCATGATCATCATCCTCATCTACATCCTCACCTCCAGAAAGCTCAAAATTTGAAAACCTACCCCCGCTCCTCTTCCAGCACAACTATTGTTACCTTGGAACAATGTACTAGTTTTTTTACTAGTCTTGGTTGTCCATGATTGTCCCTTGCTTTGTTTATCTTGATTGTCACCTAAGAGAGATAAAAATGTCTATAATTATAGATCACCAAAAGTGCAAAATTAGAGTAATTTTTGAAGTGTAATATATATCTTCATATTTTTTTTAAAGTTAAGCATTTATATAACATCATAAAAGATTTTACAATCATATCTACAAAAAAAAGTGCCAACACAACCAATAAGATACATGAAATAATATTTATTTCCATGGCTTAATATGACACCTAGTGAGTTTGAACTACGAAGAAAGGTAGATTATTTGAGGGAACTACTTAACAAATATATATTCATATCAACTACAAAACATATTCAAGATGTTCATGTGCACCTTCTCCTTTCTGTAAAAAATTCGAGTTACACTTATATAGATGACTTTGATAGCTCATCCTATTATGCCATTGGATAATCTAGTGATATTGATAGTTATTTTAACATTAGCATTAAGGTTTAAAAATGTTTTGGGTCATGTAGTTAAATTCAACTTTAGATTATGGTTAGAGTTCAATTTGGTTTGGTGTTAGGTCTAGGGTTCAATTTGACATAATGTTCAATTAGGTTTAGTGTTAGGAACTTAGTTTAATGTTATGATTATAGTGTAAGGTTTAGGGTTACAATCCAGTTTGACTTAGTGTTAGGGTTAGGGTTCAATTTGGATTAGTGTTCAATCAGGTTTAGAGTTAGCCTTAATTTCACTTAGTGTTAGGTTTTGACATAAATTTGGTTTAAGAATTCTAATTTAATTTACCTTAGAGATAAAGATCTATTTGGTTTAATGTTCAAGTTAGGGTAAGGTTTAATTAGGCTTAGTCGGGGTATAGGGTTCAATTTTATTAAGAATTTGAATTTAATTTAGTTCTGTGCTAGGATTTAATTTGGCTTCATGTTCAAATAGGTTTACAGTTCAACTTGGGGTAATTTTCAATTAGGTTTAGGATTAGACTCAAAAAAAATTTATGTTAGGTTCTGGGTTGAATTTCATTTAAGAATAAAAATTTAATTTAGCTTAATGATAGGTCTATTTGGTTTAATTTTAGGGTTATATTTTAATTTGGAATAGGGTTTACCTTCAATTTTGTATGGGGTTAGAGTTAAGATGGAGTTTTTCTTTAAAAGGGGTTTGATTTCAATTTGCATTAGTATTTTCTATGGCGTAGCATTCAATTTAGATTAGGGTTTAACCTTTCTAACCTTTTAATTTTGGTTCAATTTGGTCTAGTGTTTTTTTTATTACATAAAAATAGGTTTTAGGACCCGAAACCCAATACATCAGAGTTATGCAAAGATTGACATTAACATCCAACAAAAAAGGAAACTATGACTAACAATCATCAACAAACTAAGCTGGAAGAAAAAGAGACAGAACCAACACATGACCAAAGACCAACAAAAAACCAATAACAAGACACAGAATAATAGACATAACTAAACAAATTTTTTATGAAGCTTAGCTGTATCCAACACCAACTAATCCATGTTGGCAATCGCACTCTTCAGATCTTCATTGTCTTTGTTTGGCTTAATTTCTTCCTTCTTCGTTCTTTCATGAGTCCTCTTACCAGGTCCAACGGTCACCTCTGAGCTTGTATCCTTGTCACCTTTGATCTCCACAACGTCTTCTCTAGCTTCCCAACAATGATCTTCAAGTGTTATGTAGAAGCCTTTAAGATCTTGTAGCTTTTCTCACCTGTTTACTTCAAAGTGGACTCCAAATTAGAAACCCTAGGCTCAATTTCCAAAAAATTCTTCTCATGATTAGTCCTCAGGGTTTTGAAAACCTTAACCACTTTGGAAATATCTCCTAGAGTAGTAGTCTTCTCATTGGTAGTCCACAGATAATTAGTAGTGGCGGGCATAATTCTACCATATTTTCCCACACCAGAGGTAAGTAATTTCTCTAGATTACTGGAGAGAGCCCTTTGTTTAATGTTGATATCCTTGACCTTGTGAAAAACCCACCTAATGAGTCTATAAAAATCCACAACACCCTCTTTGGCCATTTGCAGGACATCAATGGACAATTCTTTATTATGCCAGTCCAACTGACTCAAATCACAAATTTCTCTAGAGTCTGTGTTTTCCTCTTCAATCTCCTCATATCCAACATGGGAGACATTACCCTCCTCAAAATGTTCATTTTTCAAATTTATCTCTCCAAGGGGCCATTAACTTCCTTCTCAAAGTCCATATTTTTATTTTATTGTTGTCACCAGGAGGGTTTTTCCTCTCTTTTGTTATTCAAGGAGGGCGTGAGGGATTTTCCCACCTGACTAACAGGGGAGCCACCACTTCTTTTTAACTTCTTTGGGGGGGTTAAGGTCCATATCAGTGTCCCACCCCTCCTCCTCATCTTCTTCCTCCTCAAATAAACTATCCTCCTTCTCCACACTTTTATGCTTTCTATCACTCAATTAGGGTTTGGAAATCTTCTTATAAGAGGGCTTAGGAGCAGAGGGGCCTTTACCCTTCCCTAACTTCTTAGGGTTCTTCTCTGGAGTAGAAGACCCTAGAACCTCCTCAACATCAGTATCCCACCCACCATCTTCATCTTCTTCCACATCATTCTTCTCATCCCCAGAGTTTGAATTCCCCAAAACATGATGTTCAGAAGCATTAGCATTAAAATATTCATAAATTAACAACATGAACCCTTCATGGAGAGCATGATTACCATGAGGTTTTTCTTTGAAATATTTTATACTAGAATTCATAGAGAAAAATAGATAATATGGAAGAGAAACTTTGGCATCATGTTGAAAATGGTTCAGTAAAACAAAATTGTACCCATAGACTGTCGTGTACCTACCATCAAGAGTAATTTACTGCATAATAGAAAACATAACTTGTCTCCATACTATTTTTATGGTCTTTGATGCATAGTATTTCTTATTGATTTTAACAAGCTTATTATTTTCATCTTCCTCCTTGGGAAACCTCTTAACAACCGAGTCAGTCAGCTTCTTGTCCCTGTAGAAATTTCTTAATCTAGGGGCAAACCTTTAATTTCAAAAATCACACCCTCGCCCACTTTACAAACCTTCCACCAATGGTAATTTTACCATCAATCCACTCTCTCTTGAACAACCAGGTGAATGCAAGGTTTTTCCTATGAAGACGCTGCATGTTGTCAGTAAGATTGCCCTCGCTAAGGAGACACCATACCATAGGGTTATCCTTCCATTCATCACACTCAAGAGGCTCAAATCTCTTCCCATATCTCTTCATGATTCCTTTCTCACAATTTTACAGATTATCCCAGGTACTATCCTTTTGAAAACAATGTAAAGCACTGAAACCCCAGAAACTAACATTCGCAAAAACAATAGCGACACTCAACACCCATAAAATGTGCGAGGCCTTGTGATTTTTGAAATGTAACCTATTAATCAAACAACTTCCATTTTTAACCATCATTAATCAATCAATTTGTGTATTCATTCGAACTTGTGGAGATTTTATCCACATTTTCATGGGTTTGATAATAGTTGAGAATGACCTTCACATTAGCATTGAGAGCCACTTCACCCATCCATGTAAGCTTTGAGTCAACTTTGACTCCAATGTTGGCAAGCCAATCAACCATACAATTAACTTCATGATAAGCATGAGAGATATAACATTTATCATAGTATTTAATTATGTTTATAAATGAAAAAAATAAATTATTAATGGTCCAAGAGGCCTTACTAAGGCCCTTAAGACACATTAATATGTTTTTTGAATTACCCTCTATCCAAACCTTATGACAATTAAGCTTTTTGGAAAGGATCAGTGCTAAGTAAGCTCTCATAGCCTCAACAAGGTGGTTGGTCTGAGATTCCAAGGGGAGTGCCATCACTGCCACACATCAGACTTTATCATCTCTTATCACTCCCCCACACCCACCCTACCCAGGATTACCCTTGGCCACCCTGTCAAAGTTAATTTTTGTTAGAGTAGTCTTAGTATAGCTAATAATTAAATCATTTAATTATTAGTCTATTTGCTCTTTGCATAAGTTATACTTAGGCAAATTTCTAATTCTTTAGGGTTTCCCTTTAGGGTTTCGTGATTCCTTTTATAAGGATTCACCTCTTAGTTTTCATTAAGGAGATTGTAATCTTTTCAGTTTGTTGATAATAGAAGCTTTTTTCTATCAACATGGATTTCATGTCTCTAGCTTTTTGGCCTCCATAGCTGTTCTTCTGTCTTCTGTATTTTTCTTCTTCTTGTGATAGTCATGCATGCAGGTGTTCTTGGGAGGTTTTGTGTTTATCAAATCTAACATGGTATCAGAGCTCTCCTGCTGCTCGCTGTTCTGGTTTTTTTGAAGCAAGCTCATCGCAGTTCGAGTTTTTGGAGTTCTCCTGTCTTTTTTAGCATTTTTCATTGGTTCTGGGGGGTCTCTATTTTTTGGGGCACTTTGGACCAAAACCAACCTCACGATTACGTTCAGAAGGCCCAAAAACCCCAGAATCCATATAAGGCTTGTCCGATTTCGACACCGGAGCCTCGGGGAGAAAATTTTGGCCTTCTAGGGCCGTACGGGCATAGTTTCCGAGAAATTTTCAAAAAATAAAAATAAAAAAAACCATTTTTTTAATGGTTTTGGGCGCGCGCAGTGTTTTTTTGAAAGGCGCCACCGCCGGGCCACCACCGCACCACCGGCGCTCGGCCCCAGCCGGCAGCGCCTCCCTCAGACCTGCGGCCACCACCTACTTCCATCGCCCTCTGCGGCCCCTCCGACGCCGCCACCCAGCCTTGCTGCCACTGCGCCCGCTGCCCCGCCGGCCTCCCGGAACCCGCCACCTCTGCACCGCGTTCAGCGGCCCCCGCCGCCCCGCCAGCTCCCCTGCGCCGCTCCGCCCCCGGTGGCACCTTTTTTGTTGGCCCCCGCGAGCTCCTTTGCATAGAGGCTGGTCATATGAATGACCAAGGGCTGCGGCCCAGCCCCCTGAGCGTGCCTTGCGCCCGGGGGCCCAAATTTTTTAGCCCCAAGGGCTTATTTTCTTATTTTTGGAGCACTTGTGACCCCCCGGGACTGTTTTCGCTCTATCTTGAGCATCCGGGGGTCTTTTTCTGACTTTCATATACCGTCAAAAAGCTCTTTCCGAGCACTTTCTGATGATGGTAGTTAGGTTTTTGGGTTCTACCATTTTGATAGTGTTTTTTTCTGTTGAAGTCTGATGTTTGGTTTTTCCTTCCGGGAGTCATATCTGGCTCATCCGGACTCCATTTTTGGCAAACCAGATATCGTCAGAAAGTTAGTTCAGTGATCTATTTAGTTGCAGAGGTTTTTTTTCTAGATTTTTCTCTAGGTTTTCTCTCCTCTGAGTTTGGCAGTTTATGCACTCTGGTGGATTGCTTGGTTCTACAGGTCCTGGGATCTCCTATTATGATTTTCTAGCTCACTCATATTTCTGACTTCTGAGCTTGTATGCTTCTTCTGATACATCTTTATTCTATAAATGCACTGAGATAAAGTGCCTACTTCTACATTTCTGGGATCTTGAGCACCTTGTATGGTTTTTGTACTCGCACTCTGTTATAAAGTGCCATGGGGGGTTATGATGATTATGCCATTTTAGGTGCATCCACATTTGTCAAGTGAGCGTACCTTCCATGACATTAGCCCATGCTGTGTGTTGGTGACACCACCCTTTATCCTGTGTGTGTAATTTTGTTGCACTGTTGGTGTCCCTGGTTCTGTCTTCTGTAGATGTTTCTGGCATTGCATTTCAGTGTTCCTGTCACCTCTCCCAGGTCAGCATTATGGGGGGGTTCACCTGTTGGTTCTATTGCTTCCTGGTTCCATTGATCAGCTCTTTAGACATTGTCTTCTCTACCTGGTCATGCACTTCAGTGGGAGTTCCATCAGTCTCTTCTGACAGAGTTTTTAGCTCCATGCTTCGGAGATGCTTCTTGCTCATTCTTGTTCCTTTCTCTGGGACATCCTTTCCCTAGATTGAAGACTTAGTTTCCTTCATCTAGTTTGCTTTCTTGTTTTGGGTACCTGATCAGGCCTTGTTGCCGGGACCCATATTTCCTGCTTTCTGCAGTAGGCTTTAGCTATTTTTCTTCTCCCTAAGTTACACTTAAGGGGGGGTGTTAGAGTAGTCTTAGTATAGCTAATAATTAAATCATTTAATTATTAGTCTATTTACTCTTTGCTTAAGTTATACTTAGGCAGCTTTCTAATTCTTTAGGGTTTCCCTTTAGGGTTTCGTGATTCCTTTTATAAGGATTCACCTCTTAGTTTTCATTAAGGAGATTGTAATCTTTTCAGTTTGTTAATAGAAGCTTTTTTCTGTCAACATGGATTTCATGTCTCTAGCTTTTTGGCCTCCATAGCTATTCTTTTGTCTTCTGTATTTTGCTTCTTCTTGTGACAGTCATGCATGCAGGTGTTCTTGGGAGGATTTGTGTTTATCAAATCTAACAATTTTAACCCAACTTGAAGGAGGAATGGACAAAGTGCATCTATCTCTAGCATTTTTTACAACATAATTAGAATTTCTAGGTGTAATCATCAATTGTTGTAGGATGCTAAGATCATACTGACTGTTGGGAGGAGGAGGAGAGATACCCAAAATATGAAAATTTTCCCTAACCACTCTGAAGAATTTTTCAAACACAATATCAAGAAGGAGAGTCATAAATCTAAAAATGTGGTTGTTTATTTCCTTTAAAACCACCTAAAGAAGATGAGGAAGAATAAAAGACCAGATAATCCTAATATATTTGTTGGACGAGGGACAACACCATTATTAAAAGAGATCTTGAATAGAGAGGGGATGAACCCGGGGCAAATTTAGACTCTACAAAACTTTACTCCAGATGTAGGAAGTGGAGGTGAAATAGAGAGAAATGTGAGAAACTGTTTCCTCACCATCCATGCAAAGATAAAATTTGTTAGTATATTTTAGATGATAGAAAATTAACTGAGGACACCTTGATAAAATAATTAACCGTGTCTTGGGGCCACTACCCCCAAACCTCTGATGAATAATTTGGGGAGAAATCACACTGATAAAAGAAGGGAAAATGTAACCTCTGAGTCTGATAATTAATTAGGATCCATATAAAAATAATGGTGAAATGATGGTTTCTAGGTATGTGTGCATTTCACCGTGATTTTCTTCAATAATGAAATATTTGCTAGGATTTTATAGAATTTTCATACAATTGAAAAAAATGGGTAGTACAAACTGATATTTTTTCCTTTCAAATTAAAAAATTTCACCAACAATATTAATTTTTTCTCCCCAAAATAATGTAGGATTCGCCAGGATTTTACACCTTTTCCTAGGAGGGGGTTTCTTAAAGTTATTCCTACCCGATGCCATAGAGAAGTCCCTTGAAGAGGTTCCTGTCCAAATCACATTATCTTCTAACTTAGGGGCCAACACCATAGAAAAAAGAGAAGATTGAAGGGGATGGAGATTGGAGCTCACGCACTTCAAATCAACCCATAAATCATTCCTCCAATAATCAACAACATACTCTCCAAACCTAGCTTTGCAGAGCTGCATGAAGGGAGCAAAGGAATCAATTTGATAGAGGGGAACCTTCATCAACCACTAATCTTCCCAGAATATAAAATTTTCCCCATTTCTAACTCTCCAACCAACTCCCAAAGCCACATTCTTCTTAGCATTTAACACATTATTCCAAATGAAGGACTGCAAAGGGATCTCAACAAAGAGGAAGAAGTTGTCCAAGGCCTGATTAGCAAAAAGGTACTTAATTCTCCAAATAACACTCCATTCTCCATTCTTATTATATGTCCGCCAGATTGTCTTGGCTAGGAGAGGCTTGTTAAGAGTTCTAATGTTTCTAATACCGAGCCCTCCCAAGCACTTAGGCTTTCAAACACTATCCCAAGCAATGAGAGACAACAACTTCTTCTCCTCCACCCCAGACCAAAGGAATCTCTTTGGGATTTTCTCTATGATCTCTAAAAATTTTCTCATAACCTTAAAAAGACTCAAAGCATACATAGGCAGGCTTTGGAGAAAGGATTTGAAGAGTTGAATTTTACATGCATGGTTTAACAAAGTGCCTTTCCAATCCACTAATTTTTTGTTGAACCTGTCAACCAAAGAATTTGAGAAAGAGTCCAGAGGTTTCAAGCATAATGGGAGACCTAAATAGGTAGAGGGGAGAGGACTAAGCTAACATCATAATAAATTAGAAATTATTTATCGTCTCTCTGAGCATGAGTATTTATAAAGAAAAGAGAGTTCTTATTCCAGTTAATCAATTGTCCCAAAGCCTCGCTATATATATTTAACACTTTCTTTAGAGCTCTAACTTAACCTATAAAAGAGGACCCTATAAAGATGGCATCATCAAGGAATTGTTGGAGTGAGAAAACTAAACTTGAGGAAGAAGGCATCAAACCCTTAATTGACCCATTCTATACCAGCTTACTAATGTATCTCCCTTATCATTCCTCCATAATGATAAAAATAATAGGAGAGATAGGATCCCCTTTGCTAAGTCCCCTAGATAACTTTAATAAATGAGATGGAGAACCATTGACAATCACCAAAAGAGACGGTGTCAAAATAAGTTGACCAATAAGTTGTAGAACCCTATCTCCAAATCTGAATCCCTTAAGAATTTTCAAAAAGAAGTTCCAATCAACTCTATCATAGGCCTTAGAGAGGTCCAACTTCATAAGGAATCCCTCTTTCTTAGACACTTCCAAAGAGTGGATATTCTCATGTTGTAATAATGGAATCCATAATCTTACGCCTCGGAACAAACCCATTCTATTGAGGCGAGATAAGAGATGGAAGAATCACAAGAAGTCTAGAGGTGAGAACCTTAGATAAAATCTTGTAGAAGGAATTGAAAAGTATGATAGGGTGGAAACAGTTCATAGAATCAACACCTAGAATCTTAGGAATCAAAACAAGGAAAGTAGCATTTAGCTCCTTAAGCAATGATCTAGGTCCAAATAATTCTTTGACTCCATTAACCACATCATTTCCCACAATATGCCAAAATAACTGAAATAAGAAAATAGGGAACCCATCAGGGCTAGGGGCCTTATTACCATCAAAGGGGAAGACTGCAACTTTAATTTCATCCAAGGAAGGGATAACTGAGATAAATTTGTTCTGGTCCTCATCCAAAACTGAGCGAATAGAGTCCAGAAACAAGTTCTAGGAGCCCTCATTCAAATTGTTAGCAAAGAGGAGAGCATATAAACATGAACAAATTCCTTTCTAATATCATCCTGATTCTCTGTAGTCATCCCACTAAAGACTAAACAAGAGATTCTATTGGACTCTTTATTAAGTTACCATATCATAAGAAGGAGAAGTTAAATGGGTGACAAATACAGATCAGACAATGATGAAGTAATATTGATATAGTTGTTTGCTACTATATATTTGATGGTATCAAGTTGGTATATTTAATTGATTAATTCAGAGATTGTAAAGAGTTGAGTTATGACTAAAAAGAGTTACTAAACTGAGCTAGACAGAGTCGCTCAGTATAGAGTTGTGTTAGTGAGTTTCAGTAAATGAGCACCGAGAATGATTTAGGCATTGAGAAACGAATGAAGATAGTTACTGAGTTGAAAATAAAGTTACCGAGTATAGGACATTGATTGAGAATGATGATAAGATAATATAATACGAAGCTATGATGATCTAGATGTTGATAATAATTAAAGGAAGTTTTTTATAATATCTACAAGTGAGAAAATGCAATAAGAAGATCTAAGGAGAAGATTAAGTGGTTAAACCTGATTATTAGAGTTCCAAGAAAAAGTTCAAGTTACGAGGTAAAATTTAAATGGTTTACCGAGCTAAGATTTGTGAAAAACATGATCGAACAACTGAGCACACATGATGGAAAACATAAGAAAGGAGATTAAGAGGAAAAAGTTTTTCTATATAAAGGATGATAAATAAACAAAGACAAGATGCTGATGAATTGAATTAAGAAGCAGAAGAAGCTGAAGAACAGAAGTTACCGAGCATAACAGAGAAGCAGAAAGAGAAGAATTTGCAGTGTAAGATCAGAGACAAATGGAGTATGTGATGCCAGTATTCATGTGAGCATAAAGGATATAACCCAAGGAGAGGTAGTTTCTATATTTAAAGATCAAATTTTTACTGTTTCTTATTAGCATTTGTAACAGAGAAAATATCTTAACCGAGCTGATTTAACAGTCCTATTTGTAAATCCTAGAAGTAGGTGACATTCCAAAAGAGTGTTTAAAGACCTCTAACAAGCCCACTCCTAACAGGGTGAGGATCTTAACAGATCTAAGGTAAATCCCTTAAAAGGGTCAAATCTAGCAAATGTGTTTGTAATCTTTAATAGGATAAGGTCTTAACTAAGCATACTTCAGAAGGGTACATTTTTATTGTCGGTCACAATTCCCACAAAGGTTTTTCCCATATTGGGTTTCCTCATTAAATCTAGTTTTAACTGAGTTTGAATGATTGATTTTCATATTATGATATGTATAGTTGTTTAATTTATTAAGTTATTTGGTGAGTCGGTCATTATTGTATTCAGTTCTACCTAGTGAATCAATGAGTTAAGTTTTAAGTATTTAAGTTTATTTTGTCTAATTCATCCCCCCTCTCAGTGGACCAAAAATTGGTATCAGGGCGCTGGTTCTATGAAGTGTTAAGTTTAAAAGTACTTGAGTCAAGATCTAAAGATGTATAAGAGGGAAGCACCAAAGTTGAATAGGGAACATTTATCTACATGGAAAAGAAAAATGAGATTGCATGTGTCTGGTATAGGAGGATATGGACTTCATTTTCTTGATAATGAATATGTTGCACCTACAACTGCACCTTTGACAATTAGTGGGAAAAGATAGAAGCAAGAACACACACAAGTCATGATTGAGATTGCTTCTACACTTAGTGACCAGGAATATGATGAAATTTATGGATGTACTACTTCGAAACAAATGTGGGATAAGCTTATTTTGACCTATGGTGGAGATCAACATGTTCAAAAGGCAAAAGCAAAAAGTATGAGAGGTAAATTTGACTCAATTAGAATGAAAGAAGGAGAAAACATAATACAATACAACACTAGACTTAAGGAGATTGTTAAATATATTAGATGAGCTGGTGGAGCCATAATAGAAGAAGATGTTTGTTGTCTGACTTTCAGTCACCCTTTTTTTTTTGGCATTATTGGAGTCATATGGTCATGTCAAGTCAGTCTGGTCAGTCTGAGTCTAGGTCTAAGTCTTTCTTAGGTAGGCTATCTTTGTCGGGTTTCCCTGTCATTGCCTTTCCTTCTCTTAGCCGGGCGGGTTGTTCTGAGGTCTCATTATTTTGGGGAGTTTGTAGATCCTAACCCGGAAAAGATTTGTGCTCCAATCGATGTTCTTTCTCAGGAAGAGATCGAAGACTGGTATGGATCGATTCTACAGGTTTCAACGATCCTAATGCAACAAATATCGAGCAATTTGGTTAAGAAATGAGCGAG
This sequence comes from Thuja plicata, assembly GCA_018584345.1. Taxonomy (NCBI): domain Eukaryota; kingdom Viridiplantae; phylum Streptophyta; class Pinopsida; order Cupressales; family Cupressaceae; genus Thuja; species Thuja plicata. The sequence continues at coordinate 2,897,553 of MU227515.1, forward strand.
AACGAGCTCGGCGGGATTTTAGAAATCATCTTCTCCATGGCAGAATTCTACCTAAGAAGGTAATTTTCCGCAAAGGCAGAAAATAACTTTGCACTGTGCGGGTTTTGCACCTCTCAAGTGATTTTCCGCAAAGAAGAACTTTGCACTGTGCGGGTTTCGCACCTCTCAAGTGATTTTTCGCAAAGAACTTTGCACTGTGCGGGTTTTGCACCTCTCTGGTGATTTTCTGCAAGCTTAGTTATAATAAGGTGGGCCCAATTTATTAAAAATGAATATTATGTTATTGTTTTAAGAGATCAAATAAAGCATGTACTTTAAGTTAAGTAGCCCGCGCACTTAAAAATGATGTGCGGAAAGACAGGTAGTGGCTTCTCCATATTGCGGGTTTCGCACCCCCTCATACATTTTTCATAATGGAGAAGCTCTTTTCCAATTTTCCACCAAGGAGAAGCTTCAGTCTCATTTTCCGTGAAGAGAAGCCAAGTTGCAAATTTCCGCCAAGAGAAGCTTCAGTCTCATTTTCCGCAATGGAGAAGCACTTTTCCAATTTTCTGCCAAGGAGAAGCTTCAGTCTCATTTTCCGCGAGGAGAAGCTCTTTTCCCATTTTCCACAATGGAGAAGCTCTTTTCAAATTCCCGCAATGGAGAAGCAGATTTGGTATTTTTTGCCGGCCGATATATCCATGGTTTCAAAGTCTTTTAAGATTTTGATCACATGGGGCGTTTTGAAATCATTCAAAGAGTAAATGGTGTTTTGAATCTGTGGTCCAATGGATTCAGCTCGATAATGCTGGTTGGAGATGAAGAGTTTCAGATTCTATAGTGACTGTTCAAGTTCTCAGATTTGAAAAGTCTTTTTCTTTGCATTCTGTCTCTTTGTATTCGAAGAAGAGG
>MU227515.1:2951463-2964180 GCA_018584345.1 Thuja plicata
CACATTGCATTCTTAGGTTTCTTTAACTTAGGCAGCCCTCTAACCTTTTTCAATTTACTTATTCTTACCAAGTTATCAAATTTAACATGACATAGCCTCTTATGCCATAACCAAACATCATTATATTGTGCAAACAAACATGTCTCTTTAGCTAAGTCTAGATAAAATAGGTTACCTCTAGTCTTCTCACCACTTCCAACTAATTCTCCAGTGGCATCATAGATCTGTTCTTTCCTGTTATGGAATTCAACTCTATAACCAAAATTGTTCTGCTATGCAACACTCAACAAGTTATACTTAAGATCATCAACCCAATACACATCATCACATCTAATCTTGTCAGTCAATTGAATTGATCCTTTCCCTTTAACTCTACAAGGTGTATCATTATTAAACTTAACATATCCACCTTTACATTGATCTAAGGTTTCAAATTTGTCCTTATCACCGGTCATGTGATGTGAAAAAACAATGTCAATAATCCAAAGATCACCTTTACTCTTATAAGAAATTAGTGTAGTTTTCTCATCATCATAAGAATCATCTTTCATTGCAGCATGCACAACTTCTATATCATTTTCATCAAATTTATCAGATTCACTGTCTGAGGCTTCTTCAGCTATATAACAAGATTTCTTACCTTTGTCTTTGTAATCCTTGTAATTTCTATAGTCTCAGTCATCCTTTCTATCTTTTTACTTGTTGTCTCTTCTTTCATCTTTCTCATTCTTATCAGGACATCTAGCAGTAATATAACCACCTTTGTTACAAGAAAAACAAATAATAGGAAGTTTACCTCTGAATTTTCCTTTTCCTCTAGCTAGTCTCCTTGCCATAAGTGCCTCAAGCTCTTCTAGATCATCATCTGAAGTGTCACTATTACTGCTCACACATTTATTTTCTTTCCTTGATTTACTGATGACCATCTGTGACTTGAATGCAGATTCAATAGTTTGTGGAGTATAGCTGTCAAAATTTGACATCTCAAATGCAATAAGTCTGCCTACCAAACTTTCCAGAGTCAAATTGTTGTTAGGAGTACATCTCAGTACCTTTCTCATGATAGTGTCATCATCAATGGTTCCCTTAGCTCATCTAATCGCATTTACAACTTCCTTTATCCTACCATAATATTGCACTATATTTTCTCCTTCTTGCATTTTTAAATCATCAAAATTACCTCTCAAGCTTTCAGATTTGGCTCTTAGTACATTTGTATCACCTCCATAAATGGTTTGAAGGGCATCCCACATCTGCTTTGCACTTGTACAATCCTTGATGTCCTCAAATTCATGATAGTTTAGGGATGATGTAATTTCCAACATTGCTTGATTATGTTCATGATTTTCTCTTAATTGTGTAGCATTCATAACTCCAGTAGGGGCTACATATTCTTGTTCAATATGTCATTTAGTAGAATCACCAATACCAACCAAGTGAAGTTTCATCAAACTTTTCCATGCAGGAAAGTTGTCCTTGTTAATCTTCAGTCCATCCCTTTTATACATCTTGATCTTTATCTCCAAGTACCTTCAAACTATTTCAAGAGAAAAAAGCTCTGATACCAATTTTTAGAATGAATTTAGAATAACTGAGATGGGGGTGAATCAGTTATTCTCAGGTCCAGATGTTCCCATATAAAACTTTATACCACTTCAACAACTCAGATATGCTCGGCAGCAATAAACAACAAAAGTGTGCAGTTTATAGTACTAATGAAATAAGCTTACAAAAATTTAACAGTAAAACACAACATAAACATTCACACATTTTGACACCATAATTTAACGTGGAAACCCAAGATGGGAAAAACCACAAGTAAAATGCTACCCAAATTTCACTCTTCTGAAGTGAGCTCTGTTAGGAACCAACCCTATTAAAGGTTATAAAACACACTATCAAATGTGACCTGGTTAAAGGATTTAATCACCCTGTCAGGAGTGGCCTTGTTAGAGGACTTAGAACATTCCAATCTGAATGTCACCTTGTTCAAAGAATTTATACAATGAATGCTAGGTCAAACTGGTTAAAGGATTTGAACTGATACAATGGTTAGAAATTAATCAGAAGGTGTGATTTGATACATACAACTTACTTTGCAAATCCAGATCCAATTTCAGCTCTAATGCTAATTCACTGAGTGGCCTCCATTTTCATCTCAAACTTCAGATCTTCTTGGAAATGCATCAAGCAATCTCTCTCTACTTCTCTGCTCAGCCTTCTTTGCTAGGTCTTGCCAATCAGTCAATTAACCATGCAATACTCTTTCATACAACTTCTCCTTACACTTGGATACAATGACAATAACCTCTGTAGGTTATATTATAACTTTTCATCAAGGTTAGATAGATCTTTTGCCGCTTAATCAAGATCGTAGATCTTAGGTTAGGTCAGATCCAATGGATCTTTCCATCATTACATTTTATTTATTTCTCCAATACAATCATTAATTAAACATTGAATCCATGCACTAATAACAGTTTCCCATGCATTAAATGAGTGTGGACCAATCTTAATTAACAATACATATCCCAATAAAATAAACTATGTCAGCCAGAAATCTCAAATCTCATCAATTACTAAAATACTGCTACTTGGCTTTCTCTGTCTCCCTCGGCATTTCACTAGCGCTCGGCATCATCTTTTCTTTTCTTGGCATCACCTTTCACTTTTCTCAACATCAACTTTGCTTTTCTCGACATCGACCTTCTAGTGAACTGTCAATGAAATATAAACAACATATCACTTTGCCAAAATGCCAAATGATCAAGTACCCTGGTGTATACTCATAACTCAACCATTTCCTCGGTCTTCTTGTTATCCTATTCTTCAAATCTTCATCAATCAATATATATGATACTCAAACATATAGAAATAGTCTCACCAATTAAGGTTTGACATCAGTGACAAAATAACAATTGTCTACATTGTAGAAATCTTTCCAACAGGTTTGACCCTCTTAATCTTATTGATTTTTAAAAAAATTAGTATTTTAGAAACTAAATTAAGAGTGCTACAATTTTTATTTTTTTCACATATTCTTATTTTGAGTGCATGACCCTCAAACGCCTATTCCAAGTTCATGTTTACCCAATTTCAGAAAAAATGTGTCCACTTATACCCCCTTTTTGGTCCACAACTTGGTGCACATACCCCATGTTTGATATGTACATTTGAGCCAAAGAAAGTTAAAGATGCACTAGATAATGAAGATTGGATGAAAGAAATGAAAGAAGAGTTTGATCATATTGAAAATAAAAATACATGGAATTTAGTACCTAGGGCAAAGGATAAAAATGTTATTGGTACTAAATAGATTTTTAGAAACAAGATGACTGAGAATGAAGAAGTTATCAGAAACAAAGCTAGATTAGTTTGCAAAGGTTATGCACAAGAAGGTATTGATTATGGAGATAATTTTTCACTTGTTGCTAGATTGGAAGGAGTTAGAATACTTCTATCTTATGTGGCTTACAATGGATTCAAATTTTATCAAATGGATGTCAAGCCTACATTTCTGACTGGGATAATGGAAGAAGTTTACATTGAGTAGCCTGAAGGATTCATTGAGAGCACAAATAATAACAAGGTATGTAAATTACATAAATCTCTTTATGGTTTGAAGCAAGCATCCCAAGAATGGTATGAGATATTTCACTCTTATCTAATCAAAATAGGATTTCAAAGAGCAAGTGATAAAAATAATGTTTACTTGAAGTGTGACAATGACAACAAGGTTTTGATTGTTGAATTTTGTGTTGATGATATTATTTTTGGAGGCAATAACACCTTATGTAAGGCATTTGCTAATGAAATAAGAAAAGATTTTTAAATGTCAATAATCAGAGAGATTAAGTTCTTTCTAGGTCTAGAAATACAACAAGTTACAGAAGGGATCTATATTACACAAGCTAAGCATATCAAAGAGATCCTCAAAACTTTTGGTATGGAAGATTCCAAGCCTGTTGGAACATCGATGGTCAGAGGATGTAAATTTTCAAAATAAGATGAGACACAAGATGTGGATAATATTCTTTATCGATCCTTGAATGGAAAATTGCAGTATGTTGTTCACATCAGACCTGATATAGCACATGCTGCTAGGATTGTTTCAAGATTTTCTTCTAATCCTAAGGAAACACATATGTCTGTAGTTAAGAGAATCTTTAGATATCTGAAAGGAAATGAAGATTTTTGTTTATTGTACAAGAAAGGAGGTACTTTTTATCTACAAGTATATACTAATGCAGATTGGTCTGGAAAAATTGATGACAGGAAAAGTACCAGTGGAGGAGCATTCTTTCTAGGTGAAAGATTGGTCACATGGCTAAGCAAGAAGCAGAGTTACATTTCACAGTCTATTGTTGAGGCATAATATGTTATTGCTTCCATGAATTGTACAAACATTGTTTGGATCCAACAGCTACTTGAAGGTATGCAAGAGATTATCTTAGATCCTACAACTATTTTTTGTGACAACACAAGTGTTATCAACCTATCAAAGAACCTGGTTATGTATTTAAAGACCAAGCACATTTCTATCAGCTGTCACTACATGAGAGAACAAGTTCAAGAGAAGAATGTGGTATTGGAATATGTGAATTCAAAGGAATAACTGGCTGATATCTTTACAATGCCACTAACAAAGGATACTTTTGAGTATCTTAGAGGTAAACTAGGGTTTCTTCCCCTATCCAATATTCACTAAGGAGCATGAGGCATGTTGCATCAATTCTATACTTTATTAGAATATCTATTCTTGAATTGATGTTAATATGACACACTTAAGTTGATTCCTGAAGTTTTGTGAAGATTTCTGTATGCAATGAATATTTGTACATGTAAGGTATAATCCACTCTTGAAACAATTTTCAGGAGTATGACTTTTTGGCATTGTTGTCAAAGAGGGAGATAATGAATTGATGATATTTATCCATAAGGGAGATATTGATGAAAGAGAAAGAGAATGAATTTCTACCATTTACTCATGAGTGACAGTATATGCTATAGTATCAAAATATTTGTCCAAGAGGGAGAACAGTTTGATGATCATAAACAAAACTATCAACTTAGGGGGAGTAATGACATAGATTACCAGTATTGAGAATTTCCATCATTAATTGCTATAATAATACTATAGTGTTTCCATCGATGCCAAAGAGGAATATTGTTAATCAACTGATGGAGATGATGAAGACCGAGTGATAATAGGTATACATATTTTTAGAAATGGTTAGATTAGTTGTTATTTTGTCATTGATGTCAAGCAATTGATTACTGATTTTTATTAAGTTACCAATCATAAGAAGGAGAAGTTAAATGGGTGAAAAATACAAATCAAACTATGATGAAGTAATTTTTTTTATTACGGTATCTACAAGTTTTGAAGGGACCCTGGAACCCCTTAACAAAGTTGAAAATAGAAAGACAAATCAAGCACAAAATGACAACATTATGTCATAATATTTGATAGAAACCAAAAGGGCTAAACCCCAAATTACATAGAGAAGAGCATGAACAAAAAATAGGGACACCCAAAACAGAGACACTGCCAGAAAAATGAGCGCAAAAAAACCTTCCAGCACCAGAATCAGTCCAACAGTTTAACAAACTCTTCAGCCTCCACCATCTGATTCTGAATATTCTGAATTGACTTCAAAGTGGTGATATCTTTGGCTTGGGAAGCAATTTTCTTTTTGGTAGTAGATCTAGTTCTGGAACCAGGGCCAGACAGCTGAATATCCTGTTTCCCATATTCCTCATCATTAACTTTGTTAGGGTTGCTCCCTTCCAGCAGAGCACGTAGGGCATTCAGATTTTCAATAGTAGTTTTTATTCTCACATTGTTCATTGTGATCAGCTTCTTCATCACAATTTCAGTATTGTTCACTTTCTCTTTGATTGGTTTAATAGTATTTTCAATTGGATTAGAAATAATTTCTTCCAACTTGGTAGTATTATCAGTTACCATCTCAGAAAAATTCTTTCCTTTATAATACTCCTCAGCATCATTTTGCATTTTGACAATGGTCTCCTCCAGCATGGAGTCCCTTGCCTCCAATCTTTTAGCCTAGTTCTAGTTTCCTGAATATCTTCTTGAACCCATTTGGCAATGTTATAGCCATACATGGCTTTATTTCTCATATCTTGCAACACACTAATGTTTGTAACTCTCTTGAATTTGAATTCCTGGTCCCATAGATCTTCCTCTATGCTTTTTCTATTACTACATTTTCTTTCATGTTTCTTATTTTCTCCCTTAGGGCTATCAAGGTGAGTAGGGATAATCTCGCAGTCTACATATTCTTTATCTAAATCAAAAGTTTCTTCATCCTTACTCCTCTGAGTATCATTAATATTATCCTCCTCAACATTATTGATATTTTTTTCTTTGTTAGCTTCCAAATCATCAGATTCTTCAGCATACTACTTCATAATGTTATCCAGGCTATCTGCTTCAATCTCCTTATTCTCAAGATAATCACCACTATTATTTTGAATATTATCAATGTAGACTTCCATAATATCATTGATTTTCTCGGTGACCTCCTCAGGTATTTCCTTTCCAAAATCATCCATAACCTTAGCAGACGGGATATTCTTCTCATCCATACCTATTTTAGCTCCATTATTAGGAGTAACAAAATGAGAGACATCTCTGTTACTTGAATCCCCTTTAGCCATCTCTTCTTCCTCAGAGGAGACCTCTTCCAGATCTTCCTCTGAATTCATACCTTCTACCTCATCAAAGATAGACAAATTGGTATCAATTTTAATAGGGCTCACCTTTCAGGACTTTTTGTTCGAACCAATGCTAGCTTTCTTCCTAGGAGGAGTTTCAAAGATATTTATTTTGGTGTTAGAAATCTATTTTGGAATTGGCTCTAAGATATGGTCTTTGGCATACTCTATGATAAGCATAATAAGCCCCTCATGCAGAAAATGGGAAGCCCTAACTTTATGATCTATAATACTCTGGTTAAGAGAACCAAGGAGAAAGAACAGAAAGGAAACCCTTATATTATGTCTGAAATGGTCCACCAACACAAAATGATAATTGTAAACCATCAAGTACCTACCATCCAGGGTAAAGTATTCCATTATAGTCCTAAGGACACAAGCCCAGATACATTTGGCATTAGCCAGGTTTACAAAATCAACATTACCTTTCACCAACATTGCTCTCTCCTCATCAGTCTTTGGGAAGACTTTGTACGCCTTGTTTCCCTCCTTGTCTTTGGAGAAGTGCATACCCTCAAGAGGGAGCCGCGTTATCTCAGCTAGAAGTTCAAGAGTCAGAGTGAAGGACTTCCTTGCTAAATTCACCTTGCCATTATTCTGCCTTGTGACAAAGGCATTAGTATTATCTTTGTCATTACCATGCAACCGTTTCAAGTAATGGTGGACTTTACCCTTCTTCAACTTTCTCCAGACTTATTTTTCATGGATCCACTTACATTCTGCCAGTTCCTCCCTCTTAAGATCACCATCCATCTCAGCTTCCTTCTTTGTATTACTATGGACATAGGTTTTCTTAAGTTTTTTTGTCAATTTTTTTTCTCTCCAAATGTCTCAGACTGAACTCAAAATGCCTCGAATAGTTGTAATTCTACAGCTTCTCAATTTTTATGACCTAGAAAGCATGCGGCATAAAATAGTAATGAATGCATTTAATCACCACTTGGCACTTCACCTTGAAATTACATAAATTAAAATTTAATTCATGCATTGTGATCATTACTACTAATAATTCCATCCTTTTGATTGATTCTGTCATGATTAATAATAGAGTCGATCTTGTTATTAATCTTAGATGCTTTGTGCCACTTACAAATGACATCACTTCTAACCCCAAGGTTAGCCAAACTATCCAAAGAATGGTTAGTTTCATGGAAGTTGTGGGTTACATGGAAAGACTCAAATTTTGAAGCAATTGGATTTATTTTATCAATGATGTGTTCAACGGACCGAGACAATTTTCTTGTGCCTTTTATGTTATTGACAATATTAAGAGAATCTCCTTCCAGCCAAACTTTTTTACATCCCATCTCATCTTCCAACATAACAATATTGAGAGCAGCCATTGTTTTGGCTCTATGATTATATTGAACTCCCAGAGGGACTGCCACCACACCAATGGAAATTCCCTTTCAATTTTTTATTATACCACCTCCACCAGTCGCTCCTGGGTTTCCCTTAGTTGTACCATCAAAATTAGCTTTAACCCAGTCAAAAGGAGGGGAAGTCCAAGTAGAAAGAATTCTCAGATGAATAGAGTTAGAGACTTGGGTACAAAAGTGCCACTTTCTTATGTCCTCCTAGGAGATTTGAGGGGAGATCTTAGAAGAGTTGTTGTTGATAGAAGAATTAAAGTTTTCCTCCAACTCTCTACTGATAAGATTGCTAACCACTTCGGGTTTAGAGTACTTATCCTTGAACACTCTATTATTTCTTTCCTTCTAGATATGCTTGCAAAAATGAGGAAGAAGAAGCTTCCAGAATTCTTTAGCCAAGTTGTCCAATAGAGGGCAGCACCATTGCTTGACAAAGTCCTGTTGATATAGTTGAAGTATATTTTATGGTATCAAGTTGGTACATTTGAAGTAATGTTGATATAGTTATTTGCTACTATATATTTGATGGTATCAAGTTGGTATATTTGATTGATTAAGTCAGAGACTGCAAAGAGTTAAGTTATGATTGAAAAGAGATACTCTATCGAGCTAGACATAGTCAGTAAGTATAGAGTTGTGTTAGTCAGTTTCAGTAACCTAGCACCAAGAATGAGTTAGGCACCGAGCAGTGAACAAAGTTGGTTATTGAGTTGCAAAGCAAGTTACCGAGTACAGGATATTGATTGAGAATAATGATAAGATTGAATTTAATATGAAGCTATGATGATCTGGATGTTGATGAGAATTAAAGGAAGTTTGTTAGGAGATCTACGAGAAATAAAATTCAATAAGAATATCTAAGGTGAAGATTAAGCGGTTAAACCTGATTATTAGAGTTCCAAGAAAAAGTTCAAGTTACGAGGTAAAATTTAAATGGTTTACTGAGCTAAGATTTTTGAAAAAGATGATCGAACAACTGAGCGCAAATGATGGAAAACATAAGAAAGGATATTAAGAGGAAACAAATTGTCTATATAAAGGATGAGAAATAAACAGAGAAAAGATGCTGGTGAATTGAATTAAGAAGCATAAGAAGCTAAAGAATAGAAGTTACCGATCAGAACAGAGAAGCAGAAAGATCAGAATCTACAGTCTAAGAGTAGAGACAAATGGAGTATGTGATGCTAGTATTCATGTGAGCATATAGGATCTGACCCAAGCAAATGTAGTTTCTATATTTACTAATCAAAGTTCCACTGTTTCTTATTATCATTTGTAACAGAGAAAATCTCTTAACTAAGTGGATTTAACAGTCCTATTTGTAAATCCTAGTTGTAGGTGACATTCCAAAAGAGTGTTTAAAGACCTCATAAGGCCACTCTTAACAGGGTGAAGATCTTAACAGATCTGAGGTAAATTGTTTAATAGGGTCACATCTAGAAAATGTGTTTGTAATCTTTAACAAGATAAGTTCTTAACCGAGCGTACTTCAGAAGGGTACATTTTTATTGTGGGTCACAATTCCCACAAAGGTTTTTCCCATATTGAGTTTATTCGTTAAATCTGGTGTTAACTGAGTTTGAATGATTGATTTGCATATTATGAGATGTATGGTTGTTTAAGTTATTAAGTTATTTGGCGAGTCGGTCATTACTGTATTCATTTTTACTGAGTGAATCAGTGAGCTAAGTTTTAAGTATTTAAGTTTGATTTTGCCTAATTTGCACCCCTCCCCCCGCTCTCTATGGACCAACATAAAAATATGCATTTAAAAATAATAATAAAGTGGCTTTATTTGTGCAACTTTGGACGTATGTTAATTGAATGAGGACCAGTTGTGGTTCAATTTTTTTAATTTTTTTTATCAACTATTTATTCATGATTGAACATGTATTGGGGGTCAAATTATTATTTTTGGGTTAATTATGTGTTTGTATTTCTATGCAGGGTTATTTATTTTTGGGGGTCACTATAACGAAAAGTGAATGTTTATTGGACCTGGATTTACTATTGGGTATCTTCCCCTAGATGGAAGAAAACAAAATTAGGAAATGGAGAACTATATTTTTCAAAGAAATTTTTTTCTAAAATTTTCCAAGTCTTTATACACATGAAATATTATAGTCATAAAAATGGCATTTTCAAAGTGTCTCCTGATACCCACTATGTTCTTGTACCAATACTCGTTTACTCAAAATTCTAGTACTTGTGGCCAAATGTCCTAGTAGTCATTATAAAATGTCCCAATAGTGTTGCACAAATGGGCCAATTACCAACCAAAAAAGGTAAAAAATGATCGACGATTAGTACATGTGTGATCGACAATTGGTGCATGTGTTTTCATTTTTGGGGCTCCGTTAGTATTAGTAATTGGGGGGTCAACATGACAAAAATGTCATGATTTTTAGACCCCCTAATAGCTACTGGGGAGTTTCCCCTATGTGAGACAAAAACAAATATTAATTTTAAATTAATTATTCAATTCATACAGCTCAAAGAGCATTGATAGGAAAATTTATTTTTTATTTTTATTAATGTTAACACTCTATCTCAATTAATGTGGTAATGAAATAATTAATGGTTAGTATTTTCATCTTTTCACGTACACTTAAAAATACCCAAAACTTGTTTAGGCTTAAAAAAATAAAAGCATGTACATAACCTTTGCTCACACTAATATATAAAATTGAAATTAGTTATTACAGTAAGTCACCCACCTCTTCTTCTATTTGAAATTCTAAGATGTGAGTTTTCCCCATTTTTATTCGAAGGAATGTACAATTTATTTGATCTCTTTTGTTGGCCTTGGAAGAACACCCAGGCTATAGGATTTGATAATGTAAGCTATACAACACCCAAAGCTGCATCCATCATCCATCCAGCTCATCGTCTTCCATCATGCATATCATCAACAACTTGAATTCAGTGAGAGGTCATCCCAGTTAACTCTAGTTTATCACCTTAATTTATGGTTTTTTTTCAACTCCCCTACACTGCTGATTTGGGGTTGTTTTCATTTCTATATTACAATATGCATTGTTTTTATTTTAAAACTTTTGCAGGGTTTGAGAAATAAAGTTGCAGCTCCGTTTTTAAATGGATTGCGCATGAATTGGCCATTTTGTTGAGTTTTAGCTTCTGGATCTATTTTTTATTTTTATTTTTAAAAAACACTTGTGTAGGGTTTGAAAAATGAAGTTGCAACTCCATTTTTAAATGAATTGTGCTTGAATGGGCGGTTTTGTTGAGTTTTAACTCTTGTAAAGTGTTAATGTTTGTAGCTTCAGTCGTATGATCATTTAGAATACATTTAATATATGTTGATTAATAATAATATATTATATATGTTATATTATTATATTATCATTAATCATATAAAATTTTAATATTAATCTATTATATTATTCTAAGTTAATAATTGATTGATCAAACATTATAAGATTGATTAAACTATAATTAATGGAAATATTTAAAAAGGCATATATATATAGCATAATGTTATTCAATCTGAGAACACATAGAATTCCAATAATGCAAGTATTAGATTGAATCCGACTTGATCATATATATTAAAATATAAAAAATACCTCAAACTTGCAAAACAACAACATGGTATCAAAGAAAATCCTGAGAGTTGATGGTTTGAGGTTGGAAATCCTGGCCATGTTTTGAAAGAGACATCCAACAAAGGAGAATCAGTCCAAGGATATCAACAAATCATATTTAAATAAAATCACTGCCCAAGATCCCAACTTGAGAAGTGTCGCGTTTGAGGAATAAACAAGCAGGAATATTTAGGGAAAAGAAAATATAAAATAGAGGATATTCGATAAATACATTTTGTTAATGCACAACGTAGACAAAATACTCGATGTTTATGATCATGCAGAGAGAACTGAAAATGGTTGTGCTAGTGTGGGTGTATGTCAGTATCTAAATCACACAAAAGACTTCTCTGTGTATCGCCAATGGAAGATGATGTCGGAGAACTATGTCGCTACTAGAGATTCCTCGCAGATGGTGATGGTGCCAGATGAGTATGCAGGTCATGAACAGGCACAAAATCTATATTGTATGTTGTTTTGGTTCATGGCACTAGTAGAATTTGGCAAATAAATGACTACGTGACTAAAACTTTTAGTCACATGACTAAAAATTTTAGTCACATGACCAAAACTGATCATATTTGACAAATAAATGACTAAATAAATGACCAATTTAGTCATCGGGTAAAATCACAACTAAAATGACTAAATAAGTGACTAAATAAATGACCAATTTAGTCATTGGGTAAAATGACTAAATAAATGACAAATTAAATGAAGAAATAAATGACCAATTTAGTCATCAGGTAAAATGAGTAAATAAATGACTAAACAATTAGTCACCCTTATAATAAAAATGACTAAATGAATGATTAATACTCCTTTACACATTAACATTTGATAATATCATATACTTATATTTTTAGAAGTTGCATTTCACCAATAATGTGTGTTCGCCAATAGACTTATTGTGCAAACATTATTCTGGGCAATATTTGTCAATATCTCTAAATGGTAACAAATGTAAGGCATTACAGTCTTGTAGACGACTTCTAATC
>MU227515.1:2964280-2985780 GCA_018584345.1 Thuja plicata
ACTAGCTCAATGGAAGAGCGCCTACTTTACAAGTAGGAGGATGGTGGTTCGATTCCATCGTGCCCTAATATGACTAAATATATGACTAAATTAATGACTAAATAAATGACTAAATATATGACTAAATGAACAACCAAATAAATGACCAAATAAATGACCAAATATATGACCAAATATATGACTAAATAAACGACTAAATAAATGACTAATTCAATGACCAAATCAATGACCAAATAAACGACCAAATAAATGACTAAATCAATGACCAAATAAACAACCAAATGAATGACCAAATAAATGACCAAATAAATGACTAAATCAATGACCAAATAAACGACCAAATAAATGACTAAATAAATAACCAAATAAATGACTAAAATAGTTTAGTCATAAATTTGGTCGCGAGATAAATGACCAGCAATAAACTACCACTGATCATGTGACCAAATTTGGTCATTTATCTATAATTTTTGGTAGTTTATTTGGTCATATATAATTGTTTTTGTACTAGTGTGGGATATATAACTACAGAGGTCGCGAGTACTTTCTCTGTCATGAAGTCTTCTTTCTTGATCAGCCCGCATATGAGGAGCTCCACTAGAATCAATGGCAGTGATTAGGAGAAAACCGTCACTGATCTGCTACTCCTTGTGAATGGTACATGGACACCTAAGAAGTTTTCCCAATGGGTATTGAGATCACATTCATGAGAGATCTGCGGGGTTCCAAATATAAGTGTTTTTACAGAAAGCTAGAAGCTGTGAAGGGAGGTCTGCATGTGGGGGGTCGGGATTTAGACCCTCATGCATGAAAATATGAAACTTAGTAGCTTTGTTGTTAACACCCAAGGATATAAAGTATTGTCATGGACTATAGGATCACCTTACGGAAATAAATATTTGAAATCTATAAAAGGTAAGTATCTCATGTTTTATTAATGCACATGAATTTTTGAGTTTGTAATTCATGCTATAATTTTATTTAGTAAAATTGTGTATGCCTCTATCATTGGTATTTATGGTCGAGATAGTTTAGTTTTATGAGCTATTTGTAATCTCTCTCTGACACATCTTTAGGATGGAAGCACAAGAAAATTGTATTCAAGGTAAAAAGAACTTGATGTTTTCGGAGGGAGTCTGACATTTCAAATGAGGACAAGAGGTTGATAAAAGAACTTGAGCTTTAGAGGGAGTAGATAGAGGATATGATTAAATCAACTTTTGATATTCTCGGTCATATTGATTCAAAGGGAGTAGACCATATCAAGATGGAATCTCTAGTGATCAATAATATATAATAGTCAGATGACTATGAATCATGAATGCCTTTTCATGCCCTTTGTAAATCATGAGGAAGTGACGACTTCCAAATGATTATCACCTATATTTGTTAAATTTATTGGAAGGTGATGATCTTACAATAACTTGATCTTCTATCATGATAGACATCTTATGATGATTGAAACAGATCATGATAGATGATAACTTGCATGGTGGATTGATTTCCTTAAAGAGGTCATGATCTTATATTGTAATAGACATCTAATTATGATGGCTGAAAAAAATCATGATAGATGATATGAATGTTCCTATGGTAAGTGCACATTACCTATGGATAGTTATTAAGTACTTGGTGGACATCATGAGACTTGATGTTGGTAGGCCATTACTTTGAGCACTTGGTGAATATCATGCAACTTGATATTGATGACATGTAACTCATTGAATGTTTGAAGATGTTAAGTTGATCACCAAGATATAGAAGGATAATGCAAGACATTAAATCAGTTAATGGATTGTATTGTCATTGATGTCAACTTGATATAATCTAATCGGTTATAATCAAAGTGTCAAAAACTTTAGAGAATCAGAGAGAGAAAGATTATACTTTCAGTAATGCATAGAAGACAAGCATTCACTATGTGACTTCAAACACTGACGGTTAGTGGAACACCGATGAACAAAGATCACCGAAAAAAAAGTCACAGTGATGCCCAAGCTAGAACACCTATGAGCATTACCGACGAGTAGAATCAAAAGCATAATCGATGGGGAGAAACATAGTGTAATCCAACAGAGAAGCCCGAGGGGAAGCTACTAAAGAGTTAAACACCGGAATTAACTTGAGTTCAGAAATGACAAAATATCTAGCTGGAAGAGCTAAATATGGACTTAACTGGTAGTTATCTTTGTTTTCATCGACAAGATAAAGCCAGAGATAAGTAAAGGATTTAAAGTTGTTTTGTCCAGTTGGAAAGAAGATCTCTATAAGATAAAACATGAGTTTTTCTTTAAATCTAATAAGCGATAATTATGGATCACGCCAAGATTAAGAAAATCAAGAACCTAACAACAGTGATATCATCTCTATAAAGAGACAACTCAATTCATTACGAATTGTGGTGGGTGAATGAATGAAAAGAGGATGCTGAAGAGAAACTGATGAAGAACAATTTCATTCAATCCTGATCAATCAAGCTGAGGAAAGAGCTAAATTTTTTTTGTGAACACCAAGCAAAAGAGCACAACATCACTGAGCAGAATCAAAGTGGAGCAAAGGTATAAAAAGAGATATATTGATCAGAATAGTTTTATGAGATTACAATAGATCTGAAAATCTACAAGTATAAGTTGTATATGTGAACATATCATACTATTTCAGTTTAACCATTGATTCAGAAAGTCTCTTAACCGAGCAATATTTAAAGATACTTTCTATATTGAGATACATCCCAGGGAGTATCAAAAAGTTTGACCATGAAGATAGCATGAGATGCCAGATACCTATTGATAGGCCAAGTGAGTGTTTGATCAAGGATGGTAGCATAGAGATGCCCGATATCAAGTGACAGACTAAAATTTTAAATCCTCTAGCAAGGTCACACCTAACAGTGTGTTTGTAACCTTTAACAGGGTTAGCTCTTCACCGAGATCACTTCAGAAGAGAGAAAATTTTGGGTTACTGGTCCCAAGTGGTTTTTCCCTTAACAGGGTTTCCATGTTAAAAATTCATGTGTCAATGTGTTTATGATTCATTACTTTAGTGTTTTTCATTACACATAGATAATTTGGATTGATCGGTATAATCTAGATAATTTACTGTCTTTTGGTAAATTAACAGACTGCTATTTGGTAAACATACAGTAGAAGGTTTAGCAAAGCATTCCGAGCAGTAGTATTTTGATAATTGTATTTGGAGGCATTCATCTTATAGGACTGAAGATAACTTGACGCTTAATATTGTGGTACTAAGTTTTTGGGTTGATTATTGAAATATTTTTGAGGCCACTGATTCACCCCCTCTCAATTATTACTAACAATTGGTATCAGAGCTTGTGTGCTTAGAAAGGTAGTTTAACAGCTCAAGCAAAAGATCACAAGATGAACAAACAAGATGTGCCCAAGTTGAATAAAGACAACTTTTCATCATGGAAAAGAAGAATAAGACTCCACCTATCATATATTGGAAATGATATTGTTCAATACTTAGATACTGAATATGTGTTGCCTACAGGACCTCACACTCTTGAGAAATTAAGAGTAAAGCATGAGCATAACTGCGTGATGATATAATTTGCATTATCACTCTCCAATGCTAAGTTTGAAGATGTCAAAACCTGCACCTCTGCAAAGAAAATGTGGGATAAGTTGAAGCTTGTACATGGAGGAGATGCCAATTTACTAAGAGCAAAGGCAAAAAGCCTAAGAGGGAGGTTTGATGACCTAAGGATGAAAGAAGGAGAAAATATCACTCAGTATAGCTGTAGAATCAAAGAGGTAGTAAATGTTATCTGAGGAGTTAGAGGTGTACTTGAAGAGAAGACAGCAGTAAGTAAAATCTTAAGAACCTTACTTCCTGTATATGCTATTATATTTTCTACTATTAAAGAAATGAGAGTAGTTGCAAATAATACAATTACTTTAGATAGTCTGATTGGTAGACTAATTTCATTTGAGATGAAGAACTTTGATAATAGTGTCTTACAATCTATAGAATCTGCATTCAAATCTTCTTTAAAGATAAGAAACTCAAGTCATAGACATGTTAGAAATTATAGTGACAGTGATAATGAGGATAAAGAACTTGATGAAATTGAAGCACTAATGGCCAGAAGATTGTAGAGAGGCAAAGATAGATACAAAGGTAAATTACCACTTGTATGTTGCAATTGTAAAGAGGCTGGAAACTTTGCTCCAAGATGTCCAAATAGAAGAAAAGATGATAGAGGAAATGACAGATCATATGAGAAGAAGTTTGATAAAGGTGATAATAGAGATTACCGAAGCAACTGACAATCTGACAAGAGAGATACCTGAGAATACAAGGACAAAGGGAAGAAATCTTGTTACCTAGATGAGAATAGAGTTGATGACACCAACATCGAATCAGAAGAAGACATCGAGATGGTATTTGTAGCCATGAAGGATGATTCAGATGAAGATGAAGAAAGGTATGTAGAAACTGCACTCATATCTAAAGTTGGTAAAAATGATGTCTGGATCATAGATAGTGGCTGCACTCACCATATGACTGGTGATAAAAAAAATTTTGACACTTTTGAATACTATAATGGTGGTTAAGTGAGAATGAGAAATGATACACCTTGTCCAGTTGAAGGTAAAGGAACCATAATGTTAAATAACTGATAAAATGTGAAAATGTTTACTGGGTAAAAGGACTGAATTATAATTTGTTAAGTGTTTCACAGTTGAACAATTCAAGTCAAAGAGTAGCATTTGAAAATAAGAAGGCAAGATCTTCAATGAATTAGGAAGGTTGATTGGAACCAATGAGAAGACAAAAGGTAAGCTTTTTTATCTTGATGACACTAACACCACTTGTTTAATGGATAGCAACAAAGACATATGGTTGTGGCACAAAATATTGTGTCATGTGAACTTTGACAACATGATAAAGATAAGAAACAAAAGGAATGTTAGAGGCTTACCCAGCATGACTAAGCTCGAACATATCATGTGCAAGAACTGTCAAAAAGGTAAGATGACAAAGTCTAGTTTCAAGAGTAAAACCCATACATTTAATGTAATTCTAGATTTAGTCCATACATATCTATGTAGACCCATGAGGACATAGAGCTACTATGGAGATAGGTATTTTATTCTCTTTGTTGATGATTATTCTAGAATTATGATAGTCATGTTCTTAAAAGATAAATCAGAAGAATTTAAGATGTTTAAATGGTATAAAGCAATGGTAGAAAACAAAGTGAAAAGAATTAGAAATGTTTAAGGTCAGATAGAGGAGGGGAATTTACTTTAGAATAATTCACTGACTATTGCAATGAGCATGGAATTAAAAGACATGTTTCTGCACTGAGAATACCACAACAAAATGGAATTGCTGAAAGGAGAAATAGATCAATTGTTGACTATGCAAGAACATTGATTATTGAGAAAAGAATCACTCAAACCTTCTGGAGGGAAGCTGTCAGTACTATTGTCTACACATTAAACAAAGTACAATTAAATAAGGACACAAAGAAGACACCCTATGAGCTTTGGTATGGTCATACACCCAATGTAAGTTACCTCAAAATATTTGGTAGTCAATGTTATATGTGGAAGGATGATAGAAATGGAAAATTTGAATCCAAAAGTGATGAAGGTATCTCTCTAGGGTACTCAACCAAAAGCAAGTCTTATAAATGTCTTAACAAGTCATCTAACCAAATCATTGAAAGTACAAATGTAAAAATAGATGAATTTGTAGAAAAGAATGATAAGGAAAGAAAAAAGGAACTAGAGGACTATAACAAGTTTGTTTATACATAACTTGACACTCTACCTGAGCAACATTGTGTCACTCCCAAGCATCAAAATATTGCACCCAAGCATTAGGCTACAACTACCAAAAATCAGGAAAATCCTCAAGATGATGTTCTGAACAATGGAGGTGAGAACGAAGGTCAAGAAGATGATCAGAATGATGAAGACAGAGTTGAACCAAAACTTGCCAAGTATGCTAGAAGACATCACCCATAGAATCAAATCATAGGAGACAAGAAGGTTGGAACAAGAACAAGAAGTAAGTCACTAAACACTAGATGTTTACTTTGTGAGTTTGAGCCTAAATCTGTTAATACTACACTTGAGAATGAAGAAAGGGTCAGTGCTATGAATGAAGAAATAGAAAAAATTGAGAAGAACAGTACATAGACACTAGTACTGAGACCAAATGACAAGAATGTCATCGGTACCAAATGGATATTTAGAAACAAGCTGAATGAGAATGGAGAAGTCACAAGAAATAAAGCAAGGTTAGTATGTAAGGGATATGCACAAGAAGGTATTGACTATGGAGAAACCTTTGCACCCATTTTTAGACTAGAAGGAGTTAGAATTTCACTTGCTTATGCTGCATTTAAAGGATTCAAGGTATTCCAGGTGGATGTCAAATCTGCATTCCTAAATGGAATACTGGAAGAAGTATACATTGAACAACCAGAAGGGTTTGTTGAACCACACAAGAGAAACATGGTATGTAGACTACATATAGCCTTGTATGTATTGAAACAAGCACCGAGAGCCTGATATGAAAGACTTCACTCATATCTCACTAGCATAAAATTTGTTAGAACAAGTGAAAATAGAAATCTATACTTAAAAGAAAATACTGATGGTAACATTCTGATTGCTGAAATTTTTGTTGATGATATCATTTTTAGGGGAAATGAATTGCTATGCAAATCCTTTGCTAATGGAATGAGCAAGGAATTTGAAATGTATATGTTTCGAGAGCTCAATTTTTTTCTTGGTCTACATATTCTTCAACAAGATGTAGGCATATATATCACTTAGTCCAAATGCATCAAGGAAGTGCTGAAGATATTCAAGATGGGAGATTCCAAACCAGTTGGAACACCTATATCTATCAGATGTAAGATGAAAAAAGAAGACAAATCCAATGAGGTAAATCAGACCTTATATAGATCAATGATTGGCAAAATGATGTATGTTGTTCATACCAGACCAGATACAACACATGCAGTTGGAATAGTTGCAAGATTCTCTGCTAATCCCAAAGAATCACATATGACTGTTGTTAAGAAAATTCTGAGATATCTGAAGAACACCGAGGACTATGGCTTATGGTATAAAAGAGAAGGAAAATTTGAGCTACAAGTCTATACATATGTTGATTGGGCTGGAAACATTGATGACTGAAAGAGCACAATTGGAGGGGCATTCTTCATGGGTGAAAGACTTGTCACATGGATCAGCAAGAAGTAAGGATGCATCTCTCAGTCTACTATAGAAGTAGAGTATGTGGATGTTGCTGCAAATTACTCCAATATTGCATGGATCAAACAATTGCTGGAAGGTATTACTATGAAGATTCTTGAACCATTAATTATCTACTATGATAATACCAGTGCAATTAACATTTCTAAAAATCCATTCATGCATGCTAAGACTAAACATATTGCTATAAAGTATCACTATCTAAGAGAACAAGTACAATAAAAGGAGGTGGTACTGGAATATGTTCAATCAAATAAATAGTTAGTTTTTATATTCACCAAGCCATTCCCAAAGGATACATTTGAGTACCTGAGACAAAGACTAGGGGTCCAACTCTTGTCTATCGGTTAGTAAGTTGAATAGGAGGTTGCATCAGCCTATAAATTTTTTTAAAATTAGTCATGTTGATGCAGACACTAAGATGGACAGAAACATATACATCTATATAGAGCAAGGTACAAATCTACACTAAAAACTAGAGACATTGTATTGCTGATGGATAGGGAAATTCAAGGAATATATTATGTAAATAATGGAAGATGATCAAAACAATGAGAAGTGTTTTTGTTTGGCACTGTTGTCAAAGGGAGAGATGATATCATTATCATCAGGGAGAGATTTGCATTATCTTAAGGGAGAGATTATCTAATCATCATAAGGGAGAGTTTATCTCATTGATCAGAAAAGATTATATCATTATCCATGAAATGAAGTTCCTGATAATCAGAAAGAAAGATTTAATCAATATTCAAAGGGAGAGAAATTGATTACATATGAAATATCCATCTAAGGAAGAGAAGTAACAAAGGGAGAGAGTTTAGACAAAGAGAAAGATTGTTTTCAAAGGAAAAAGAGATTATCAAGAAGAGAAACAGTCAAGGCAAAGCACATATTAGAATAGAGATATCAGATGATACATCTATCCAGTGAAGGGATTGAATATTGAAAACAACCATTCTGCATGAAACAAATCCAAGCTATTTTGAGCTTACCAATAGCCAGACATTTGCAATAGTTACAATAGGGAAGCTTGATGAAACTGCTATATTTTATATTGTATTATTGATAGTATAGTATGATAATGTAGTATGTTGTCATCAATGCCAAAGGGAGAGAATGATGACATGTAACTGATTGAATATTTGAAGATGTTAAGTTGATCACTGAAGTGAAGAAGGATAATGCAAGACATTAAATCAGTTAATGTATTGTATTGTCATTGATGTCAACTTGATATAATCTAATCAGTTATAATCAAAGTGTCAAAGACTTCAGAGAATCAGAGAGAGAAAGATTATGCTTTTATTAATGCATAAAAGACAAGCATTCACTATGCAATTTCAAACATCAATGGTCAGTGGAACACTGACGGATAGAGATCACTGAAAAATAAGTCACGGTGATGCCTGAGCTAGAACATCGATGAGCATTACCGACGAGAAGAATCACAAGCATAACCGATGGCCAGAAACATAGTGTAAACCGACGGAGAAGCCCGAGGGGAACTGGAGTGTTGACCGAAGCTATTAAAGAGTCAAACACCGAAATTAACTTGAGTTTAGAAATGAAAAAATATCTAGCTAGCAGAGCTAAATATGGACTTAACTAGTAGTTATCTTTGTTTTCATCAACAAGATAAAGCAAGAGATAAGTAAAGGATTTAAAGTTGTTTTGTCTAGTTGGCAAGAAGATCTCTGCGAGATAAAATAGGATTTTTGCTTTAAATCTAATTGGGGAGAATTGTGGATCACACCAAGATCAAGAAAATAAAGAACCTAAAAACGGTGATATCATGTCTATAAAGAGACAACTCAATTCATTACGAATTGTGGTGGGTGAATGAAAAGAGAATGTTGAAGAGAAACTGATGAAGAACAACTTCATATAGTCCTGATCAATCAAGCTGAGGAAAGAGCTAAAGTTTTCTGTGGACACCAAGCAACAGAGCATAGCATCACCGAGCAGAATCAAAGTGGAGCAAAGATATAAAAAGAGATATATTGATCAGAATAGTTTTATGAGATTACAATAGATCCTAAAATCTGCAAGTATAAGTTGTATATGTGAATAGATCATACTTTTTTAGTTTAACCTTTGATTCAGAAAGACTCTTAACCAAGCAGGATTTAAAGATCCTTTCTATATTGAGATACATCCCAAGGAGTATCAAAAAGTTTGATCATGAAGATAGCATGAGATGCCATATACTATTGACAGGCCAAGTGAGTGTTTGATCAAGGATGATAGCATAGAGATGCCTGATATCAAGTGACAGACTAAACATTTAAATCCTCTAACAAGGTAATACCTAAAAGTGTGTTTGTAACCTTTAGCAGTGTTGGCTCCTCACCGAGCTCACTTCAGAAGAGTGAAAATTTTGGGTTACCAGTCCCAAGTGGTTTTTCCCTTAATAGGGTTTCCATGTTAAAAATTCATGTGTCAATGTGTTTATGAGTCATTACTTTAGTGTTTTGCATTACACATAGCTAATTTGGATTGATCGGTATACTCTAGATAATTTACTATCTTTCGATAAATTAACAGACTTCTATTCAGTAAATATACAGTAGAAGGTTTAACAAAGAATTTCGAGGAGTTTTATTTTGATAATTTTATTTGGAGGCATTCATCTTATAGGACTGAAGATAACTAGAGGCTTAATATTGTGGTACTAAGTTTTTGGGTTGATTACTGGAATATTTTTTAAGCCACTGATTCACCCCCCACTCTCAGTTATTACTAATAGATATTCTGCAGGCCAATGCTCCCGATATCATGAGATGATATCTTCATAAACTTTTGAGTACTTGGTGGGCATCATGAGACTTGATGTTGGTACATCATTACTCTGATTAGTTGGAGAATATCATGCAACTTGATATTTTGTGACCAATACTCCCAATATCATAAGATGATATTTTTATGAATCTAAGAGTTATGGTGAATATCATGAGACTTGATATTCCTGGTCAGACCATATCTATGTATCTCTGATATCACATTAATGTGATATCAAAATAAACTTTCACAATTAACTTTGTGTTCTTATCTTAGATTGATGGATTTTATCTTCTCTAACTAAAGAGTGAGTATTGATGTTTTGTGTAGCTATTTTGAGCGTCATAAGTGTTGACATGAGAGATCTCTACACATTTTGTGTGATCATCCTCCCTAGCTAAGAGGGAGTGTTAATGTTTGTAGCTTCAGTCATATGATCATTTTGAATACATATAATATTTGTTGATTAATAATAATATATTATATATGTTTATTATTATTAATCATATAAAATTTAAATATTAATCTATTGTATTATTCTAAATTAATAATGGATTGATGAAACATTATAAGATTGATTAAATTATAATTAATGGGAAAAGGCATGTCTTGTCGAGGATATGTCTCTCCACACACACACACACACATATCATAGTGTTATTCAATTTGAGAACACATAGAGTTCCAATAATGCAAGTATTAGATTGAATCAGACTTAATCATATATATTAAAATATAAAATAATACCTCAAACCTGCAAAACAACAACACAATCTATTTAAGATATTTTTTTTTAAAGTTCCATTGTTATTTTTATTTTTAAAATCTTTAAAAAAAATTTTTGTAGGGTTTGAGGAAATGAGCTGAAGCTTTATTTTTAAATGCACTTTTATGAATCAACTATTGTAGAATATTTACAAGTTGCATTGCTTATTGTCGCTTCAATATGATTTATTTATTTATTCTTCTATTCTTTAATTGTATTTGTATTCTTTGTAAATAATAGTACCAAGATGCAAGTACTTTGATTTATAGGTTTTCTATTAAAAGAAACTACTTACTAATTTTTTTTATTTTTGTTTTTGCTTTTACTTGTATGTTCATTGTCTTATAAAGTCCTTTTGAAAAGTTTGAATGATTTTTATAAGAGCAGAAAAATCTAGATTTTTATTACTTATGTTCATTCAAATCTATTTATTTAAGTAACGATTTCTTTAATTATTCTAAAGAGAACAAAGTTTCTAATCTAAATTTTAAATCTTAAGATAATATCTTATAATTTGTTCCATGTTGGTAAAATTTATGTGATCTTTTTTTCTTTGAAAAAAGTATTCCTAATTTTATATCTATGTATGTTCATTCTCATTTATGGATTCTTATCCCATGTCCCCATGCAGCTGCTTAAGAGCCAAATCTCCTTAATTTTAAGCAGTTAGAGTGTTCCCATGTAAATTTTTATAACTTAAAATTAAGCTTTGAAAAAAAGGGAGGGGCTGAAAATAAGAAGCTTATTGAGAAAAAATAAGAAAAATGACACTTGGCATCACCATTTTAGTTCATTCCTTTTATTTGCATAAATTTTTTTTCCACAATTTAAAGTTTTTATATAAAAATACTATTTACAAGCAGTAACTACTAGCCAAAATAAGCTAAGCAGCAAAATGGGGACATGCGATTAGTGGTGTCACTATGTTGGTTAATTTGATTGACTTTTTAAACCTTTATATCTTATAAATCAATCTAAGTTTTGGTCATCTTGGTGGATTATTTTTTTACTTTAATAATTTCATCCAAATTTTAAGTCTATAGTAGTTATGTTTATTGCCAAATCTACCCAATAGCAAATTTGGTGAACATTTATTTATTTTTGAATGAAATTTCACATATGCAAAAGTGTATTCATTCCTACATCTATCCACTTAAAAAGAATTAAACCTCATTTAATAAATGTGATTTTTCATATCATTTTTTTTTTCTTGTTTTACCATTTTCTTTTAACCTTTTTGGGTTATTTGAGATGGTTTTGCCTGGTTCCTTTTACTTGTAGATTTACTAACACATATTCTAACATATAACAATTAATTTTAAAGTAAAATAATTATACATTAGGGTAAAAGTAAATGTTAGAGTTAATTTATTATATCATAACTATAATCTTAATTAATATTCTTTTAATTTATAATTATTTTAAATTTAAACAAATAGAAATTATATAACAATATTATAATTAAAATATGTTTCTAATTTTAATTATTATAATTTAAAAATTAATATAATAATAATTAAAGTTTATAACTATCTTATTTTTAGATTTGAACATGTATAAAATATACCTTAAATTTATTAATTTTTTCAAATTTAAATAATAAGAGAATTACAAATATTTAGGGGTGTATCTACAATCAAAATATTAATTATAATCTTAATTTTGTATAGTAATGAAAACATAACTCTAATCTCAATTATTATTAATTAGTTTTAAGTAGATTAAGATTATTATTAAGATAAGGTAATAATTATGCAAAAATTTATTTAATAATTAAATTTCAATATTAAAGAGACAAGTACTAGTCATTGGTGACCATTCTTATATTGTTATTTTTTTATTTAATAAGAATTAACTAAAATTTTGTTTATATATGAAAGTAATTTTATAAATGTAAATAATTTATATTTAAAATATTGATTATTTAAAATTTTACAAAAAATAAATTAGTGAACTTATAGTTTAATTTATATTTTTAACTTTAAATATTGTAACACTAATAAAACTTACTTTAATACATAAATTTGTTAAATAACTGAGAGGGGGGGTGAATCAGTGGCCTTAATAATATTCCAATAATATGAACCCAAAATTTTTTTACCACACTTATATTCCTCTAGTTATCTTCAGTCCTACAAGATGTTCATGCCTTCAAATAATCTCAACAAATAACTACTGCTTGGAGTTCACTATTAAACCTTATTCTTACTATTTACTGATTAACAGTATTTTATTTACCGAAATGCAGTAAATAACTTAGAGTATACCGATCAATCCAGATTAGTTATGTGTAATGCAAAACACTAAAGTAATGACTCATAAACACATTGACACATGGATTTTTAATGTGGAAATCATGTTAAGGGAAAAACCACTTGGGACCGGTAACCCAAAATTTTCACTCTTCTGAAGTGAGCTCGGTGAAGAGCCAATCCTGTTAAAGGTTACAAACACATTGTTAGGCGTGACCTTGTTAGAGGATTTAAATAGAATAGTTTGCCACTTGATATTGGGCATCTCTATGCTACCTTTTATGACCAAACCCAGTGTAGTTTGTCAAATGTTATCTAGCATCTCATGCTATCTTCATGATCAAACTTTTTGATACTCCTTGGGATGTATCTCAATATAGAAAGGATTGTTAAGTCTGGCTCGGTTAAGAGACTTTTTGATCTAATTGTTAAACTGAAACAGTAAATGATCTATTCATACATACAACTATACTTTGTAGATTTTCACATCTATTGTAAGCTCATAATACCTTTCTGATCAATGCATCTTTTCAATGCCTTTGCTCCACTTCTTTCTTCTCAATGATGTTGTGCTTCTCTGTTGCTCATTGTCCGCATAAATCTTTAGCTCTTTCCTCTGCTTGATTGATCAGAACTGTATGAAGTTGTTCTTCACCAGTTTCTCTTCAACATCTACTTTCTCTATTCACCCCTAATTCAAAATGAATTAGCTTGTCTCTTTATATACATGATATCATTGTTTCTATGTTCTTGAATTTCTTGTTCTTAGCGTGATCCATAATTTTAGCCAATCTTGCTTTAAAGATTTACTTCAGTTTTATCCTGTAGATTTATCTTTGACAACTGGAATAAAACAACTTTAAATCTTTCACTTATCTCTGGCTTTAACTTGTCGATGAAAAAAATATTAACAACCAGTTAACTCCTTTATCTCTTTCTAGCTAAGTCTTTTGTCATTTTTGAACTTTAGTTCCTTTCCATGTTTTAACTCTTTGTTAGCTTCAGTCAACACTTCAGTTCTCCTCAGGCATCTTTGTCGGGGTTGTCTGTCTGTCGGGGTTGTCTTTCTGTCGGGCATCACTGTGAAGTTTTTCTCGTCGGTAATGCTTGTAATTCTACTCTTTAGTAATGCTTGTCAGGTTTCTTTCTTGAGCATCATTATGACTTTTCTCTCAGGTTTCTCTATTTTTTGGGGTGCACTCCCTGTCGGTCTTTGTAGTCACTTAGTGAATGTTGATCTTTAATGCATTACTGAAAGCATAACCTTTATCATTCTGATTCTCTAAAGTATTTGACACTTTGTATATAGCCAATCAGATTATATCAAGTTGACATCAATAAAAATACAATCCATTAACTGATTTAATGTCTTGCATTAACTTTTGGTAGCTTGGTGATCATCAACTTAACATCTTCAAACATTCAATCAGTTATAGTTCATCAATCTCTCCTTTTGGTATTGATGGCAACACACTACATTATCATACTATATTATTTCTAATACAATATGAAATATATCAAGTTGTAGTTCATCAAACTACCAAATTTATTTCTCTATAACTTATACAAATGTCTGACTCTCAGTAAGCTTATATAGATTAGATTTGTTTCTTGCAGATTGATTTCTTCAATCTTCAATCCCTTCACTGGATAGATGTAGCAGCTTCTGATGTTATCTCTCCCTTTGACTTTTCCTCTCCTTGATCATCTCTTTTTCCTTTGACAATAATAAGTCATCTTTCCCTTTTGATATCTTTCTCCCTTACACGTTACATCTAATATCTTCTCTCCCTTGTGATAGTCATGATGGATATTTAATATGTAATCTCTCCCTTTGGATATTATAGATATTCTCTCCCTTTGGATATTGATAAGCTCTCCCTTCAAATCCTTACGAACTTCTCTCTCTTTGACAACAATGCCAAAGTAAGCTTTGATTATTCTAAAGTTATATCCTTTCACCTTTTTATAATATACTCCTTGAATTTCCCTATCCATCAGCAATACAATGAATTTGGTTTTTGGTGTAGATATGTACCTTTATGTGTACTGGTGTATCTTTGCAGTCCATCTCTGTGCTTGCATCAACATGAATGATCTTTTCATTATGTGTGTGCTGATGTAGCCTCCTAGTTAGATTACTGACCAATAGACAAGGGTCAGACCCCTAGTCTATTTCTTAGGTACTCAAATGTATCTTTAGGCAATGGCTTGGTGAATATGTCAGATAATTGTTCCTTGGATTGAACATATTCCAGTATCACCTCTTTTGTTTGGACTTGTTCTCTTAAGTAATGATACTTGATAGTAATATGCTTAGTCTTAGCATGTATGACTGGATTCTTAGAAATGTTAATTGCACTGGTATTATCACAATAGATAATCATTGGTTCAATAATTTTCATATTCATACCTTCTAGTAATTATTTGATCCACACAATGTTAAAGCAGTTTGCAGCAGCAACCACATATTCTGCTTCTATAGTAGACTGTGAGATGTATCCTTTCTTCTTGTTGATCCATGTGACAAGTTTGTCACCAATGAAGAATACTCCTCCAGTTGTGCTCTTTTGGTCATCTAATTTTCCAGCCCAATCAACATCTGTAAAGAATTGAAGCTCAAATTTTCCTTCTCTTTTATACCATAAGCCATAGTCCTCAGTGTTCTTTAGATATCTCAGAATTCTCTTGACAACAATTATTTGTGATTCTTTGGGATTAGCAAAGAATCTTGCAACTATTCCAACTGAATGTTCTATATCTGGTCTAGTATGAACAACATACATTAGTTTTCCAATCATTGATCTATGCAAGGTTTGATTTACCTCATTTGATTTGTCTTCTTTTGTCAGCTTACATCTGGTTGTCATAGGTGTTCCAACTGGCTTGGAATCTTCCATTTTGAATATCTTCAGTACTTCCTTGATGTATTTGGACTGAGTGATATATATGTTTGCATCTTGTTGAAGAATCTGTAGACCAAGAAAGAATTTGATCTCCCCAAAAATTGACATCTCAAATTATTTTCTCATTTCATTAGCAAAGGATTTACATAACATTTCATTTCTCCCAAATATGATATCATCAACAAATATTTTAGCAATCAGAATATTACCTTCGGTATCTTGTTTTAAGTACAGATTGATATTTTCACTTGTTCTCACAAATTCAATGCTTATGAGATAGGAGTGAAGTCTTTCATACTAGGCTCTAGGTTATTGTTTCAATCCATACAAGGATTTATGTAGTCTACATACCATATTTCTCTTGTCTGAATCAACAAACCCTTCTGGTTGTTCAATGTATACTTCTTTTTCCAGTATTCCATTTAGGAATGCAGATTTTACATCCATCTAGTATATCTTGAATCCTTTGAATGTAGCATAAGAAAGTAATATTCTTACTCCTTCTAGTCTATCAACGGGTGCAAAGGTTTCACCATAATCAATACCTTCTTCTTGTGCATACCCCTTGCGTACTAATCTTTCTTTATTCCTTGTGACTTCTCCATTCTCATTCAACTTGTTTCTGAATATCCATTTGGTTCCGATGACATTGTGGTCATCTGGTCTTGGTACTAGTATCCATGTACTATTCTTCTCAATCCGTTCTATCTCTTCATTCTTAGCACTGACCCATTCTTCATTTTTAAGTGCGGTATTAACACATTTAGGCTCAAAATCACAAAGTAAACATCTAGTGTTTAGTGAATTACTTCTTGTTCTCATTCCAACCTTCTTGTCTCCTATGATCTAATTTTGTGGATGATGTCTTCTGACATACTTGACAAGTTTTGGTTCAGCTCTTTGTCCATCATTTTGATCATCTTCTTGACCTTCATTCTGATCTCCATCGCTCGGAACATCATCTTGACGATTTTCTTGATTTTTGGTAATTGCAGCCTGATGCTCGGGTGCAATGTTATGTTGCTCAAGAGCAATACAATGTTTCTCGGGTAGAGTGTCAGGTTCTTCAGTGTAAACAAAACTGTTGTGGTCTTCTAGTTCTCTTTTTCTTTCCTCATCATTTTTCTCTACATATTCATCTATTCTGATATTTTCACTTTGAATGATCTTGTTAGAGGACTTGTTAAGACATTTATAAGCCTTGCTCTTGGTGGAATACCCTAGAAAGATACCTTCATCACTTTTGGATTCAAGGTTTCCATTTGTATCATCTTTTAAAATATAACATTGACTACCAAAGATTCTGAAGTAACTTACATTGGGTGTGTAACCATACCAAAACTCATAGGGTGTCTTTTTGGTGTCTTTCTTCAATTGTAATTTGTTTAATATGTAGATACCAGTATTGATAGCTTCTCTCCAGAATGTTTGAGTGATGCTTTTCTCAATCACCAGTGTTCTTGCACAATCAATAATTGATTTGTTTCTCCTTTCAGCAATTCCATTTTGCTGTGGTGTTCTTGGTGCAAAAACCTGTCTTTTAATTCCATGCTCATTGCAATAGTTAGTGAATTCATTAGAAAAAAATTTCCCTCCTCTATCTGATCTTAAGCATTTCAATTCCTTACCACTTTGTTTTTCTACCATAGCTTTATACCATTTAAACATCTTGAATGCTTTTGATTTATCTTTTAGAAACATAACTGTCATCATTCTAGAATAATCATCTACAAAGAGAATGAAATATCTATCTCCATAGTAACTCTTTGTCCTCATAGGTCCACATAGATCAATATGTACTAATTCTAGAATTTTATTAGATGTATGGGCTTTGCTCTTGAAACTAGACTTTGGCATCTTACCTTTTTGACAATTCTTACACATGATATGCCCGGGCTTTTTCATGCTCGATAAGCCTCTTACTTCCCTTTTATTGCTTATCTTTATCATGTTGTCAAAATTCACATGACATAATCTCTTATGTCACAACCATATGTCCTCATTTCTAGCCATCAAACAAGTAGTGTTTATATCATCAAGATAGAAAAGGTTACCTTTTGTCTGTTCACCAGTTTCGATCAACCTTCCTGATTCATTGAAGATCTTTGCCTTATTATTTTCAAATAGTCCTCGGTGACCTGTGTTATTCAGATGTGAAACACTCAATAGATTATAATTAAGTCCTTTTACCCAGTATGCATTTTCACATTTGATCAGGTTGTTCAACATTATAGTTCCTTTACCTTCAAATGGACAAGGTGTGTCATTACCCATTCTTACTGATCGACCATAATAGTACTCAAAAGTTTCAAACTTTTGTTTATCACCGGTCATGTGGTGAGTGCAGTCACTGTCTATAATCCAGACATCATTCTTACTATCCTTAGATATGAGTGCAGTCTCTACATACCTTTCTTCTTTGTCTGAATCATCCTTCATGGCCACAAATACCATCTCAATGCCTTTATCAGATTCTGTATTAGTATATCCATCTCTGTTCTCAGCTAGGTAACAAGCTTTCTTCCCTTTTTCCTTGTAGTCTGGGGTGTCTCTTCTGCCAGATTGTTGGTTGCTTCGGTAATCTCTGTTGCCACTTATATCAAACTTCTTTTCATATGATTTTTCATTACTTCTGTCATCTTTTCTTCTGTTAGGATATCTTGTAGCAAAGTGTCCAATCTCTTTACAATTAAAACATACAAGTGGTAATTTACCTTTGTATCTATCTTTGCCTCTCTACAATCTTCTAGGCATTAGTGCTTCAATCTCATCAAGATCTTGGTCATCACTATCACTTTCACTATCATTTCTAATAGTGTGTCTATGACTTGACTTACTTATTTTCAAAGAAGATTTGAATGCAGAATCAATAGATGGTAAGACACTATTATCAAAGTTATTCATCTCAAATGAAATCAGTGTACCAACCAAGATATCTAGAGTGACATTATTATTTTCTACTGCTCTCATTTCTTGTATAACCAATACTCTAATAGCATATATAAGAAGTAAGGTTCTTAGGATTTTACTTACCACTGTCTCTTCTTCAAGTATGCCTCCAACTCCTCGAATAGCATTGACTACTTCTTTTATTCTGTAACTTTACTGAGTGATATTTTCTCCTTTTCTCATCCTTAGGTCATCAAACCTCCCTCTTAGGCTTTCTTCCTTGGCTCTTAGTACATTATCATCTCCTCCATGTACCAGCTTCAATTTATCCCACATTTTCTTTGCAGAGGTGCGGGTTTTGACATCTTCAAACTCAACATCAGAGAGTGAGAAAGCAAGTTCTATCATCATGCAATTATGCTCATTATTTTCTCTTAATTTATCAAGTGTGTGAGGTCCTGTAGGTAACACAAATTCAATGTCTAAGTATTGAAAAACATCATTTCCAATACCTGATAGGTGGAGTCTTATTCTGCTTTGCCATGATGCAAATTTGTCCTTGTTCAACTTGGGCACATCTCATTTGCCCATCTTGTGATATTTTGCTTAGGTCTTGAAACCTTCCTTCTAAACACACAAGCTCTGATACAAATTATTATAATAACTGAGAGGGGGGTGAGTTAGTTGCCTTAATAATATTCCAATAATATGAACCCAAAAACTTATTACCACACTTATAAGTCTCTAGTTATCTTCAGTCCTACAAGATGAATGCCTTCAAATAATCTCAATAAATAACTACTGCTCGGAGTTCATTGTTAAACCTTATTCTTACTGTTTACTGATTAGCAGTCTTTTATTTAAGGAAATGCAGTAAATAACTTAGTGTATACCGATCAATCCAGATTAGTTATGTGTAATGCAAAACACTAAAGTAATGACTCATAAACACATTGACACATGGATTTTTAACGTGGAAACCATGCTAAGGTAAAAACCACTTGGTGAAATGAGCTTGGTGAAGAGACAACCTTGTTAAAGGTTACAAACACACTGTTAGGTGTGACCTTGTTAGAGGATTTAAATAGAATAGTTTGTCACTTGATATCAGGCATCTCTATGCTACCTTTTATGACCAAACCCAGTGTAGTTTGTCAAATGGTATTTGGAATCTCATGTTATCTTCATGATCAAACTTTTTGATACTCCTTGGTATGTATCTCAATATAAAAAGGATTGTTAAGTCCTGCTTGGTTAAGAGACTTTTTGATCCAATGGTTAAACTGAAATAGTAAATGATCTATTCATACATACAACTATACTTTACAGATTTTCAGATCTATTGTAATCTCATAATACCTTTATGATCAATATACCTTTTCAATCCTTTTCTCCACTTCTTTCTACTCGGTGATGGTGTGCTTCTCTGTTTCTCGGTGCCCGCAAAAATCTTTAGCTCTTTCCTCAGCTTGATTGATCAGGACTGTATGAAGGTGTTCTTCACCAGTTTCTCTTCAGCCTCTACTTTCTCTATTCACCCCTAATTCACAATGAATTAGCTTGTCTCTTTATAGACATGATATCACCGTTTCTCAATTCTTGACTTTCTTGTTCTTGGCGTGATCCGCAATTATAGCCAATCTTTCTTTAAAGCTTTACTTTAGTTTTATCCCGTAGATTTCTCTTTAACAACTGGAATAAAACAACTTTAAATATTTCACTTATCTTTGGCTTTAACTTGTCAATGAAAAAAATATTAACAACCAGTTAACTCCTTTAGCTCTTTCCAGCTAAGTCTTATGTCATTTCTGAACTTTAGTTCCTTTTAGCGTTTTAACTCTTAGTTAGCTTCAATCAACACTTCAGTTCTCCTCGGGCATCTCTGTCAGGGTTGGCTATCTTTTAGGTGTATGCACCCTAAAATGGTCGTCTAGACTTTGGACCCCATTTATCATTTTATCAAATTTCCTGAATCAATGCTTTGGAATATTTTCAATTCAAATCAATTTCCTTGATCAAATTGTAATTAATTCAATTATTTCAATATTTCTTGAGGTTTGATCATTTTTATCTAATTAAAAGATTTAATCTCTCTTTTAATTAAATAAAATTCCTCTTATTTAATTAAAAGATTTAATCTCCCTTTTAATTAAACTTCTCTTATTTAATTAAATTCAATTCCTCCCATTTAATTAAATAAAATTCTTCTAATTTATTTAGTTGAAAGAAAAACCCCTCTTTTAATTAAATAAATAAAAATCTCCACTTAAAACACTTTATTTGTTGAAAAATTAAATGAATTAAATTAAAAATTAAATAAAAATCCCCTTTTCAACACCCCCTTTTAAGTGGTGGGATTTTTGCCTCTTAATCATAGCCTTTGATCTTTTGCCTCTTAATCTCAATCGTTCACTTTTCTTTAAAAGGAGACCTCTCCTTCTCACTTTTATATTAGAATTTTTAGTATTGTTATGTTGCAGGTTTGGAGAGCAATTTTGGAGGAGCATTTGAGCATTTGAACTTGGATATTGCAACTTCTCTCTTCTTGTCTCATTCTTCTTGCATCCATGGCTACTCATGTAGATTAGATTCATGTTTATTTTCATAGATTAATCTTGCATTTGCATTTCCTTTCATAGATTAATAT
>MU227515.1:3030038-3043415 GCA_018584345.1 Thuja plicata
AAAGATGAATGAGAAGATGCATTAAGGAATTTTAATTCTTTATTTTTTAATTTCTTTGAATATGGTGTGTATATATGTGTATATATACACACATACATGTGCATGTATATACACATGTATATATATATATACGTGTATATGTGTATATACACACATGTATACACATATACACACATATACACACGTGTTTTTATACACACATACATGTGCATGTGTATACACATATACACACATTTATGTATATATACATACATATACACACATGTGTATATATATGCACATATACACACATGTGTGTCTACACATATACACACATTTATGTATATATACACACATACACACACCATACATATACACATACAAGTGTGTATCCATGTATACACATATACACACATACACACATTTGTGTATATATACACATATATACACACGTGTGTGTATACACACACCATACATATGTGTATATATACAGACATATACACACATACATGTATGTATATATACACACATGTGTATATATACACACATGCGTATATACACATGTGTGTATATACACACATGTATATATATACATCCTTATAGCAATATAATATACATCTTTATAGTCATGGATCCCACGAAATATTAAATTTGCTTTTGTAAAAATTGGATATGATTTCTAATTCCAAAACCAGGATATGATTTCTAATTCCATCTATTAGTAGGAAGATGATGCCATTCATTTTGGTGTCTAAACCTGGTTTTACTTGACAAATCCAGAATTGCAATTTAGAGAAACAAACAGCGGATTTGCAAAAACGAGAAGTGTCACTCCCAAAACCGGGAAGTGTCACTTCCAATTCCTGCAAACAAACGGAGCCTAAATGAAGATTTTAATTCTTTTCTCATTTAAATGTTTGGGTTTACTTCTTTGCATAGACGTCTAGAAGGGCAGTTGTCAAATGTCCATACCCAGTTCCAAAGCTCCCATTTTCGCACAGGCTGGGAGGATGCTGACAAAGTTTGGGGAGTTTGGCTGTATACCTGCCAAACACACTTGGTTGAAAGTTTATGAATTATTTTTAACAAATACGTTTTATGCATATCCTACAATCAAAGCGTTCCACAAAACAACATTTTTTTGAGGCTCCGCTCAAACAGTTCGCATGCTTCCACATTTTGCAGGAATGTCTACTCAAGCATTTCCAACTGTAATATCTGACGATAACTCCCTCTCGATTATAGTTTGATGAATGCCCATACTCTGCTTTGAAGCCTCCATTGACGCTCCTATTATGGGGTCAGAATGTGAAGCACCAATGTTTTATGCCATCACATACAATCCACTTGATGTCGAGCGGGAATAGGCCGAATTCAAACTTAACGACGAATACCGTTTGAATGCAAATAGACGCTGGCGCTGGTAACAGGAACAGAAGCTCACGACATCATCGGGCCCACACAGCTTCCACTGAACGCTCACGGAAACGGAAACGGAAACGGGAACGGATGGAACGGGCGCTGGTAAAAGAATGGGCCCACAACAGCCACACGCTAAGCCGTCAACGCTTAGTGTGTGATGTTTAAGCCGGACCGATTCTGATCACACCCACACGACTATGACCAGTGCAACCGGTGAGGGGTGTAGCAGGGGCAGGCTGATTTGACCCATGTAGAAGTGCAAATTTTGAGCTGCTTAGCCATTGCCCCGTTTTGGGGCTGTCTGGACGTTGCCGGATTTGACCACTTGTTGCGTGAGATACACGCTACT
This sequence comes from Thuja plicata, assembly GCA_018584345.1. Lineage (NCBI taxonomy): Eukaryota > Viridiplantae > Streptophyta > Pinopsida > Cupressales > Cupressaceae > Thuja > Thuja plicata. Next base: position 3,031,789 of record MU227515.1, read on the forward strand.
TAACAAATTATCATAAAACACCCGTGTGCAATGTCACGTGTCTTCTAGTAAGAGAGGGGGGAAACTTAACGAAGATAAATACGCGGCGGCCCCGACGTTAAAAACGCAAAAGATGAAAGGCAACATCCCACAACGGAGAACAGAGGAAGTTTAGGAACGAGTTAAACGAAAGCAATGTAAAAAACGCGTAAATTGTTTACTTTTTTAAGATTTCTCCGTCATGATCTGTAACCACTCTGCAATCACAATTTCCTATAAATGCAAATACAACCTGCCACATGAATAATTAATTAAGCTATCTTTTATTCGGAAACTTGTCCTGTTCCTCCAAAAACATCCTTATAATGAACGCTGGATAGCATTTCCATAGCAATCATTTCATCAGAGAAGACGCTTCTTATTATTTGCAGGCTTTGTTTCTCGTTCCTTGTTTCCTCAGTTTAGAGAGAATGAGTTATAACAATCAGCAACAAGCCCCTGTTGGAGTTCCTCCTCCGCAAGGTATTCCTCATCTCATTTTTTGGTTTTTTTATGTTCAGTCTTTTCCATTGTCATTTGGGTTGTTCGACACATTCGATTTATTAGCTAAGATTGTTTTATTCGATTGATTGGAAAACAAACATAGTTTGAAATTCAGAAGCAATCTTATATAATCTAATATTGATTGTCAAAAACTCATTGATAAGATTTATTCAATATTAGTTTTCTGGATGGAAGATTTCATATCATTCACAACCCACATAGGAACATGAATCTATGCTAATTTTGTTCCAATCTTTGCGTTTAATGATTTTTTCCCCTCTTTTTAATGTAAACAGGGTATCCTCCAGCTGGGTATCCACAGGCTTATCCTCCACCACCACAAGGTTATCCTCCAGCTGGGTATCCTCAGGAGGGTTATGCTCCTCAGGGAGGACCTCCACCCGAGACCAAATCTAGAGGGGATGGCTTTTGGAAAGGATGGTAAGTTTTCTGGTTTTTTTGTTGTGCTCAATGGGTCATTTTTATAACTGATTTTAATTCAAAACAAGAATGAATTGAATCTCATTCTTAATTGGGTAGTTTCAATCTATCCCTCATCTGAACATTCACAATTTAGTGCTTGTTTGAGAATAGATCATTGAAGGAATGGTTGGATTAGGAAATGCCTAATTGTTCCATATTACCTGCAGGAGTGACTAATTATTTCTTCTATTTTTCTTTGTGCTATGCAGTTGTGCAACCCTGTGCTGCTGTTGTGTGTTGGAAGAATGCTGCTTTTGAGTTGGAACACAAATTTGCCAAGATGGGATGACTGAATTTGGATTACGTTGCTCAAATCCTTTTTTTTTTTAGAGCTTGGCTTGTGGCTTATTTGTAGCCATGTTCATTTTATTGTATTGAATTTGCTTCGGTTGGGCTCTGAGTCTCTAGTGGAGTATTGATTGTAATATATATTTTAATAAATATAAATTTTATTGAAGACATTGCCTCTCTGTTATAAATTTTGTCAGATGCCATTCCTGCTACACACGGTTTGCACAACGCATTTTTGCCTTTTGCCAGATTAAATTTATTGAGTGCGTATACCACTACTCACATATTTAATGCTAAAGTAATCCAGTAGATTCATGTTGATGGTAGATCAGAACTCAGTATGTGATAAAGAAACTTAAAAAACTGACGTCCGATTTAAGCATTTCTAGCAAGTGCAGTAAAGGAATCAGAGTCTACTGGAAACACCTCAGCATGCACGTCATAAAGATCTTCATGTCCGATTTAAGATTTCTTACAAGTGCAAAAGGAATCAATATGCTCCTTCTCAATACTAATTGAAAACTGTAAGGATAAGATTGATCATCTAGAATTGAATCATAAAGTATAATATTGTTGTAATTAAACTTGGCACAACTATTGTTAATTTGGCAAAATGTTCTAGAGAGGACCTGGTAATTGAGCACCCTAACATCGCGGTTCTCAAAATTCTATATGGAAATATCAAACCACTCCCATTTTTTTGCAGCAACTTATTTGGCAAGTCCCCTGCTTATAACTAAGGTTTCAGGGCCACATCATCAAATATGATGCCACATCAGCATGTTTTTTTCCAAGGTGTCCAAAACAGCCCAATAAAAAGTGAGACCAATCGTAGTGCATTAGGGACCCCATACTTGTACAATTGATGTGGCATCACACTATTGGTTGCTTTTTAGAAAAAGGGACACAGTTCATTCAATTATGGGTAGTCATTATTAGCAAAAGAAACTTTAAAGTCATAACTATTGGTACAATGTTAAAAATATTGGATATTAAATCAGGAAGTGTGGGTATTTAACTAACAACTGCTATCACAACTATTAGAACATGTTCAAGTACTGGGTCCTCTCCCCTAGCCCTTGTTTTTTTAACTGGTTGTCTATTATAGCCCCTTGCTTTCTTTATCTTGATTGTCACCTAAGAAAGATAAAAATGGTTACAAACATAGATAATCAAACATGCTAAATTAGAGTAATTGTTGAAGTGTAATATGCATCTTCATTTTTTTTTGAAGTTAAGCATTTATATAACATCATAAAAGGTTTTACAATCATATCTGCAATAAAAACTGCCAACACAATGAATATGATACTTGAAATAATATTTATTTTCATGGCTTAATATGACACCTAGTGAGTTTGAACTATGAAAAAGGTAGATTATTTGAGGGCACAAATATATATTCATATCAAGTGCACCTTCTCCTTTCTTGAACAAATTTTAGTTAAAATTTTATAGATGACTTTGATAGTTCAGCCTATTATGTCATTGTAGAGTGATATTGATGCAAGAAGGACTAACCTTAGCCTTCAACAATCATAAAACTAACAGGAAGATTACAATCAAGTCAACATATGATATATAATTATCAAGTATAGAATACAAAGTTCAACAATTGCAATCATACTTTAAAAATGATCATGGCAATCCAAAATAGTTCCTCTGCTCATGACATAAAAAAAGGTTCCTCAAACACATATGTCCATCATGGAGGAACAAAGACATATCCAAAATATGCTAGGACATGACTTTAGTTATTTACCATCTACAAGAAAGGAAAATAGAATGTTTGTGTTCAATGCACTTTGTACACAAAATGAGAAGACATTTTTACATGCAATATCAATCAAACAACTAGACTAGATTGAAGCAGCATGATTGGATTGAGAACTATTGAAATTAACGAATAAGTTGAATAGTTACTCATTAGGTACACATCTTTGATGTTGCCCAAACAAGATTCCTTAATTGTAGACAAAGATTATTGGTGTAGTAAGACAATAATGTTTTTTTTAAGTACTGCAAAAATAGGTTTTGAAGGGATCTAAAACCCTTTACAAAGCTTTTACATAATATTCAGCATTAAAACACCCAAACAAGCATCAGAACACCCAAACTAGAGGTAGTAAGACATTAATGCTATGTACACTTGAGTAGTAAGTTATGAAGCATGATAATCAATAGTCATAAAAAGTGAACCATAGGAACTTGTTAAGTAAGACATTAGTTTTGTTGAGGTTAATTCTATAATAATTGTTTAACAAGCTCAAAAGGTCAACTTAGCAATGAAGTATGTCTTCTTGGTTGCTCATTGACTCAAATAACCTTCAGTAGGAATATCGTTCTCCAAATCAGTAAGAAGTTTTATGAAGGAATATTGCTTATACATGTACATATATGATAAAAAAATTTAGAATTTTGACCACCAAATTCATTGATTTATTAGAAACCTACAAATTTTATGGGCATAAACTATGCTAACTTTAAATTTTAAATTGTAAAAAATTTAAATAAATTGTTGAATATAACCATCATGAGCTCATAAAAATAGGATATGTCGAAGTATATAATTTATCCTACACTATGATTAGATATAGAGATAATTTTATATATTGTGAATGAAACTAACCCTAGCACGGATATATAGAAAACAAAAAGATGTTACAGAATCTATACAAAAAGAATTGACAAAGTTAATTCACTTTGTCACACATTATTTTTGTTGTAGCATGGACATTTTTTAGGCATCAATGGTAGGCTCTATTTCATTCATACAACCTTACAAAGAATGTCTTCAAAAAGAATTTACAAAGTTAATTAATTTTCTTGAAAACTTCAAAGATTTTATAGGTATAACTAGGCCACATTTAATTTAATGAATTTTTTTTTTAAATGTTGTTGAATTCAAACAATGCAAACACAAAAATTAGGTTAACAAATAAACAACTTATTCTAGCAACTAAGCAATTAGAAGTAAGCAAATCTAACTTTATTAGAAAGATAAAAAAATACATTCTATGTTGAAGTGTACATTTTTTATTGTTTTGGATTCATTATCAATGCTTCTCTTCTCTATTGCCTTAGAGCTTCTAAAAATAGTAGAATCAAGAGGTGAAAGATTCTAGCCAATCATATTGTAGATAAATAATTTGTAAATTTTTTTAAAATTTAAATGTTTGATTATTTAAAAGATAAATAATTATAAATATTAGTTTGAATTTGAAAAATTATATCCCTTGATTGGATGGAAAGGACAAGCATTAATGCAATGCTATTTGGCCAAAGGCAAATATTAGAAGATTAAGAGGGGCGTGGTCGACATTCAAGAATAATAAAAGATTTAAGGCAACGTCAAAGAATGGAGAACAAAAGAAATTTGGAAATGAGGTAAACCAAAGGATTGCAAAAAAAACTACATAAAAATAATTTAAAATTTAAAATATACTTAATAAAAAACTAAAATATTAAATATAACTCTTACGCCACAAGTGTTAGTTGATATCTTTAGATTTCTAAGTCTATACAGACCATCACAAGAATATGTTGGGAATATGTCGTATAAATAAAAAAGATTTTGTTGCAGTTACAATCCAAAAATAATTTAAAATTAAAAATATATTTATTAAAAGATTAAAATATGGAATATAACTCTTAAGCCACTTGACAGTAGAGTTTAAAAAAATTAAAAATAAATAAAATGTGGCATTCCTGTAGGGGGTGCGCTTTGAGTGATTTAATCACCGTAGCTTTTTTTCACTATAAATCTGTTGCTCCACTCAAACTTTCAGTAACCCACATTTGTGAATTGCAGTCACAAATTCAAGATGGGTGACGATCCGAAATGGGCATCTATGGTTTCAGATGCTTACGATGTGATCAATTTTCACAGATTGATTTGAGAGTGAGAATTACACATACATGTTTTTGTGTTACTGTTCTATTCATTTTATCTTCATGGTTTTAATGTTGCAAGCCATTTGATATGCGTTGATAACTCAAAATTGACCAATGTTGTGAACAGTTACAAATGCAGGTGTGCAGAGAATATGAAACACATGCATGGAGTGGAAGAGTCTTCATTTACCAACACATGCATGGGAAAAGGTATTCCAATTTTATTTATATATTCATCATGGGATTTATCTTCCCAACTCCCAGATTTCCTTGACCTTCTGGCCTACAAAATTTGTTTGTAAATTCATGATATGTTGACTTCTTATTTTCAATTTTTTTTTTTATTTCAAGCAATTTGTACATAGGCAATGACAGAATGATCATCAGCGTGGCTCTCATTGATGGTGGCAAGGAAATATGCGACCATCAACATAACTTTGAATATTTTAGTTATTATGTTTATCAGTGAGTCTTTTTACCTGTTTTGATGTGATGAAGGTCATGAAGGCACACGATTTCTTAATTTAAGAAAATGCTTTTCTGTGGAGATTTGTTATGGTCATCATTTTGATTTATTGTGTTTGTTTTTATGATGAGACCTATACCTTCCTATATGAATTTTCTGCAAAAAACCATTTAGGTCTTTGCTTATGTTGAAAGCCATAATATTTTTTTTTATTGAGAAGCATGCTCAGGTTCTGTTCATGCAAATAAGATTATTCCCGAGCTGTGTGTCACAAAAAAGAATAAGATGATCTCCAATTTTTTCTTCAATCTGGATTAAATACAATCGAATATTTTTAGTGTTGCTTCATTTAAGGAGATGTATGCAATTTAGAAAATTGCACAAAAAATTTGAAAGGAAGTAGGCGTAGAAAATGAGGAGCGGAGGTGTGGGAAGAATGCAGGCATTGGGAAAATTTGTCCAACAATTAGGAGGAATTGGCCAAAATGGGAGGAAAAACAATTCCCCAAAGCCAGATTATTTAAGACAATGAAAAACATTGTGCATGCACATGCATAATTAGGAAACATTTAAAAAAAAAAACTAAAAAGAAGACTAACCAGGCTATAATCTTTTTAAAACATATTCCTATATACTATAAGGCTTAGTTGGGTTAAATATAGTGAACAGTGGTATTGAACATTCATTTAAAATCTTTATTCATGCATCTTCTGTGATGTGGAATGCTCAGTTCATGACATCTCACAGTTTGATATATCTATGTAGTTTTTGTAGTTTGATATATTTTCATTATTCAATTAAAGAATATATATTAGTTATTTTATAGAAATTATCTTTAAAATAGATTATTAATATATAATACTTATAATTTAATAGAGATATACATATAGATATTGTCCTTAATTTTAGATCTTTTAGAAAAATATATTTTAAATCAATTTTAAATTTGATTTTCGATAGTTATTTTAGTAACTATCTATAAAGAAAATTTATTTTAAAAAAAACACATCTTTAATTTGATTTTAAATTTTATTTTTATAGCTATCCTTAGAAAAACACATCTTTAATGTGTTTTTTAAATTTTGGTTTTATAGATATCTTTAGTAATTTTCTATAAAGAAACTTTTAAAAAAATCATATCTTTAATTTAATTTTAAATTAATGTTTAATGGCTAGTTTTAGTATCTTTCTATAACAAAAATCACTTTTTAATATAAAAACTTATTAAGTACACATTAATTAGTTATTTATTATACTATTTACTTAATAAAAAATTATCTCAAAAATAGAGTATTAAAAGATTTTGAACTTCAAAATTATACTACATAATATAATTGAAACATCACAGATATATTATCTTTATTTCAATTTTAACTTAAACTTATTAAAGAAAATGAATCACTTTTCATTAAAAGAAAATAAATTTTCATTGAGGACACATTAGTTATTTACTTATTGTATTGTTCAATATAATATAAATGATCTTAAAAACATATAATTAACTAATTTTGTTGAACTTCTAATTCATACTATATAATATGTTATGGGTATAGTGCCCTTTATTAATATTAATATTGCAAACTTGCTTGAAAACTACATGCAATACATTCCACAACAATAAAGATATTATTTTTAATTTACTATGATTTTTTAAAAATAATTTAATGAACAATTTTATATTTCATATTTGATAACTACCTTTAATCTTTCTATAAAGAAAACTTTAATCTAATTTATTAGGGTCAATGGAGCTCAATAAAAGTTATGTTTAGTGTTGAGTGCTATGATTTAAAGAGGGTTAGTGTTAGGATAGGGTTAGGGTGTAAAGATGGTCAGTGTTAGTTAGGCTTAGGATTAGTGTTAGGGATAGAGTACAATTACAGTACAACTAAAATTGTGGATATAATAATAATAATTTTTTAGTTAGAGAGAGAGGGATAGGGTTTACATAAGGTTTAGGTTAGAGATTTATTTGGGTTAGCATTAGGGTAGGAATATATTTAATAATAGATTAGGATAAGGGTTAGAATTATAATTAGAGATAGGCTTTCAATTTAAGTTGGATTAGGATTAAGTTTCAATTAGGGTCATAGGAGAAATCATTTATTAGGATACATTTTTAATATTGGTAGAGATAATATTAGATCGGGATTAAGGTTACCCTTAGGGTTCAAATTTGTTTCTAGGGTTAATGTGATATTAGGGTTTAATCAAGGAAAATAATTTAAGTTTAGAGTTGAATTAGGTCTATACTTATGGTTTAGGATTAGAGCTAAAATTAGAATTAGGGTTATGACCACACTATAATTGGGTTATGGTAATGTTAGGGTTATAAGAAAAATATTTGAATTACAACAAAGTTGTGGTTTGGATCTGAATAAGGTTAGTGTTAGAGATTAATTAAGGTTAATCCTAACACTAATCAAAACCCCAATACTAACCATAATACTAAACATGATTCAAACACTCACCCTAAACCTAACATATAATCCTAACCATAAACCTAAACTAAACATTAAACTTCAATCTTAACCATAATCGCCTTATACAAGATCATAACTCAAACCCTAAACCTAACCCTAACCCTAAAAATGATGTAGACCTTAATCCTTGTCCTAACCCTAATCTTAATGGTAAACATAATCCTAAAATTTATATTCTAATCCTAATTGTAACCCTAAATTCTAATGTTAATTGAAATTTGAACCCTAACCATAACAAAAACCATTTTATAAACATATTCATAACCCTAATCCTAATCCCAACCATAACCATAACCCCTAACTATAATGCTAAACATGAAATAAACCCTAATCCTTACCCTAATTATAACCCTAATCTATAATCCTAACCTTAACCTAAACCTTAACTTAAACGTTAAACCATAACCATAATCACAATTAAAACTCTAACCATAATTACAATCATATCAATATAAACATGAAAACTAACCATAATCCTAATCCTAAACTATATTCCTAACCCTAATCCCTATCCCTAATGATAACACTAATCATGATGTAAATGTTAACCCTAATAACAATCTTAACTATAATCTTAATCCTAAATATTAAACAAATTATAATTCAGACAAATTATAATTAAATCATATATATATATATATATACATGGAGATATTTATCCTTGTTTCAATGAAGATTATAAGAAAAATATTTGAATTACAATAAAGTTATGGTTTGGATTTGAGTAAGGTTAGTGTTAGACACTAATTAAGGTTATTCCTAACACTAATAAAAGCCCCAAAACTAACCATAATACTAAAATTGATACAAACACTCACCCTGAACCTAAAATATAATCCTAACCCTAACCCTAAACCAAAAATTAAACCTCGACGTTAACCATAATCCATGTCCTATACAAGATCATAACTCAAACCCTAAACCTAGTCCTAACCCTAAACATGATGTCAACGCTAATCCTTGTCCTAACCCTAATCTTAATTATAAACTTAATCCTAAATGTCATATCCTAATCATAATTATAACCATAACCCTAAAAGTAATTCTAATCCCAAATAGTAAGCCTAATCTTAATCCTAGCTCTATACAAATGCTAACCCTAACCCTAATCTAAATAACCTAGGTTATCATAACCCTAATTAGGATATCTTAGTTATATGTAATCCTAATTATAGGATAATCATATATTGTAAATACTAGCTTATAAATATTATCATGCATATCTTATAATATATAACGTAACCCTAACCTTAATTATAGTGTAACCCTAACCCTAATCTTACCTAAGCCCTGACCCTAATACTAACCCCTAAACATAACCCTAAATATAACACTAACTATGCTAATAATCCCAACTCTAAACCCTACATCCTAACCATAACCATGACTCTAATCTTAACCTAACCCTAACCCTAAACCTAACCCTAATAATAAACCTAATCCCAACCCTAATACTAACCCTAACCCTAACTCTTAACATTTACCCTAATCCTAACTCTGACCCTAACCATGATACTAATCCTAACCATAACCATAACCTTATCCTAACCCTTACCCTAACCCTACACCCCTAACCTTGACCCTAACCCTAACCCTAACCCTAACCCTAACCCTAACCATTAACCTGATTCCAATCCTACCCCTCACCCTACACCCTATTCCTAAATCATACATCCTAACCCTAACCCTAACTCTAACCCAAACCCAAACCCATAGTTGTACATCCAAACCATAAAGCTTACTGTAACCCTAACCCTAATCCTAACTATAACCCTAACTCTAACCATAACCCTAACTCTAACCATTAAGATGATACTAACTCCTACCCCTCACCCTACACCCTATTCCTAAACCATACATCCTTACTGTAAAAATCACCCTAGACCTAACCATAACTCTAACCCTAACTATAACCTTAGCTCTAACCCAAACCCAAACCCATAACCATAAATCCTAACTGTAAAAGATTATTGTAACCCTAACTATAATGCTAACCCTAACCCTAACCCAAATTATAACCCTAACCCTAATCCTAACTCTAACCATTAAGATAATACAAATCCTACCCCTCACCCTACACCCTATTACTAAATCATACATCCTAACTGTAAAAATCACCCTAACCCTAACCCTAACTCTAACCCTTACCTTAACCATAACCCTAATCCTAACCCTAACCATAAAAATTATCCTAACTCTAACCCTAATCCTAACCTATAATCGTACATCCTAACTATAAAAATCACTGTAACTCTAACTATAAATCTAACCCTAACACTAACCTAACCCTAATTATAACCCTAACCTTGACCCTGACCATTTCTCTAACTATTAAGATGACATGAATCCTACCCCTCACCATACACCCTATTCCTAAACTGTATAGCATAACCCTAACCCTAACTCTAACTCTAACCCTAATCCTAACTCTAACCCTAACACTAAATGTTAAAATCACCCTAACCCTAACCCTAACTCTAACTCTAACCCTAATCCTAACTCTAACCCTAACACTAAATGTTAAAATCACCCTAACCCTAACCCTAATTGTAACCCTATCTCTAACCCTAACCCTAACCCTAACTCTAACTCTAACTCTAACCCAAACCCAAACCCATAACTATACATCTTAACCGTAAAAATCATCGTAACCCTAGAACAATAACCCTAACCCTAATTAAAACCCTAACCCTTTCTCTAACCATTAAGATGATACTAATCCTACCCCTCACCCTTCACATTATTCCTAAACTGTACATCCTAACCCTAATCCTAAGTCTAACTCTAACCCTAACCTTAACTCTAACCCTAACCCAAACCCATAACTGTACATCCTAAACATAAAAAATTACCCTATCCATAACTCTAACACTAACCCTAACCGTAACTCTAACCCTAACCCTAACCCTAACCCTAATTGTAACCTTATCTCTAACCCTAACCCTAATCTTAAATCTAACCCTAACCCTAACTCTAATCCTAACCCAAAGCCATAACTGTACATCCTAACTATAAAAATCACTATAACCCTAACCCTAACCCTAACCCTAACCCTAATGCTAACCCTAATCATAACTCTAACCCTAACCCTAACCCTAACTGTAACCCTATCTCTAACCCTAACCCTAATCCTAACTCTAGCCCTAACCCTAACTCTAAGCCTAACCCAAACCCATAACTGTACATCCTAACCATAAAAATCACTATAACCCTAACTATACCCTAACCGTAACCCTAATTAAAACCCTAACCCTGGGCCTAAACCTTTCTCTAGCCATTAAGATGATACAAATCCTATGCCTCACCCTACACCCTATTCCTAAATTGTACATCCTAACCCTAACCCTAACTCTAACTCTATCCCAAACCCTAACCGTAACTCTAACCCAAACCCATAACCATACATTCAAATTATAAAAATCACCCTAACCCTAACTCTAACTCTAATACTAACCCTAACCCTTTCTCTAACCCTAATACTAAACCTA
>MU227515.1:3044615-3061227 GCA_018584345.1 Thuja plicata
TATATTTTAAAAATTAATTAGTACGTAATACATGGATAACTATTTATAAAAACAAGAAACAAGTACCTAAATCAACTATAATAACTAAAATACAAAGTGAAAAAGTTATTGCAAAACACTAAAATCAGCATAACTAATTTTTTTTATAAAAAATTAAAAGAATTACAGTATTTATATATACTTGTAGGAACTTTCTCATAAGCTTTGCATGGAGTTAGAGTATTGTATTAAATGTGATCTCAAAATATTGTTCTCTTTAGAATAATAAACATGAATTAGATGGCTTATGGGGTATGCTAAAAGACTGATTGGGACCTATGTAAGTAATTATTGATCTAGAGGTGTGTGGACAGAATTCACACAATGTGGAAGGGCTAACTCTCATTTCAGGCATAAAATCATTGAATTACAAGGGATGATCAGCAGGACTCGTATCTCTATGTTTCCCAGAGATGATACTTTTATCTGGAAACTTGATTACAAAGGTGAATTCATTGTAAGCTTTTCTTACATACCACTCTCAAAAGATGAAGTCTCCTCTAATTTTTGGGAGAAGGTCTGGAATCCCTACCTCATTCCCAAGATATAATTTTTTTTGTTGGACTGCTCTCCACAGTAAAATCCTTACTCAAGATAATCTCATGCGTAGGGGATTCCAACTTCCTAACATATGCTAGCTCTGTAAGCAAGAGGGGGAGACAATTCCTCACTTGTTAGTCCACTGTAAATTTTTTGTTGATCTTTGGTAGAAGGTGTTACACAAGCTTAACATGGATTGGGTCCTAAAATTTGGTCTCCATCAGCTCCCTAATGAGTGGATTGGGATCTTTGCCAATCCTTACGTTAAATAATTATGGAAACCCATCCCTCCCCATATGTGTTGGAGCCTTTGGAAGGAAAGAAATAAAAGGGTCTTTAGGGACTGCGAATATTCTATGGATGTGGTATTTCAATCTTTCCTTAATATCCTCCCTAATAATCTTTCTGTCATGAAACTCCACAAGTCGGATACCCAACCTTCCTCTCTGGATCATCAAATAGCTAAGAATTGGAAATTGCCTAATGGTTATGCTATGGTTGAGAACACTAAGAGACTATTGTTAAGAAAACATAGTAGGTGGAAACCACCTGATAGGGGTTGGGCGAGGCTAAATTATGATGGTTATCTAAGGAATGGGAAAGTTGCTTGGACTGGTTTAGTCTACAATCAAGATGGTGATTTGATTGCTTCTTACTCTGGGTTTCTTCTAGAGTTGTCTAGCAATTTGGCAGAGTGCATGACACTCTTTTGGGGCATGAGGATTTCTCTATTTATTGGGATTAGGACTCTTTTTGTTGAAGGGGATTTGAAACTAGTCGTGGATGCTTCTAAAGGTAAGGCTAGAATAAACTAGTCTTCTATTATTGTTATGAATGACATCCAAAGGATATTGTTGGGGTTTGAAGGCTTCTCTATATGTCGTATTTATAGAGAAGGGAATAGGGTGGTTGATTCCTTGGCATCTTTTGGGCACCTCACTACAAGTTTGAGATGTTGGAGGAACATGGAGGCTCTTCCTTCTACAATAAAACTTCTGATTGAAGAGGATTGTATTCACCATTTATCCTTATGATGACAACTTATATTCACCTATTTGGCTGGCTTATGGCTTATAACATGTTCTTTATGGTTATAAGGATTTTTGAATTTAAATCTTTTAAGGCAAGCTATACTTTGGAGGTCACCTTGGCTCTATATTCTACTTGGAGGTTCTACGTGGCTAATGACATGTCATTAAACTCTTCTCCTGGATAAGTCATTATGAGTTTGAACATTGGAAATTATATTTCTTGTCACCTTTGAACGATTTTGAGGTGTATTGATTTCCGCATTAATGAAGATACAACTTTTATGACTTATGATGTCCTTTCCCTTTATGGATAAGGATGGGGGCACAAGCGAGATGTCTTGATGAGGTATGACATGCTTTGGATAATGCATATTAATAATTATGTTCCTCATACAAATATTTTAAGGGGTTTTTTCATCTCTTTGGTGTCGATGTGCTCTACAAATTTGTGGGTGATTGTTGTGGTTTTTTCTGGTCCTATTATTATGGGTGGAGATAGAGTGTGTATTGAGCCAAGTAAACCAGATGAATTTAAAAATGATGCCACTATGTGGCATATTTGTAGAGAGGGTGGGGTTTTTCAATTCCTTGAGAACATGATAGGCTACGATGAGAATCTTTCTCTTCAGTTTACCAATTTGTGGGTAGAGATAAGGGTTTCGATGGGAGGAATTAGTTTTTATGTGAATGAAGAGACAATTTATAAGGCTACGATCCTTCTGACGACTAGTGGAAAATAAAATAAAAAAGTAGGGTCTCGGATACTGAGAGCATGAACTAGTTCTTCCAGCTGGACAAGTCCCTATTAAAATGAGCGGTGGTTATGAAAGAGAGAAACTCCTCGAACCTTGGGACCAGGTATGCATTATAGTTATGAAATATTTCACATTGGAAGGTTGGTTCAAGGTTTATTATTATTACTACATGCCTGTTTTGAACCATTTTTTCAATAGAAGCTTAATTTCCTTCTTATTCTTTCTATTAAATTCTCTTCAGAATTTTGTGAAGGAGGTTGTTGAGTTTGCTACTTGGGTCAGAGTAAAAGATATATGCCTCTCCACCAGGGGTTTATTTTTTTACTATACCAATTTCACCTTTCTCTTTTCCCTCTGCATCAAATTTTTGTGTAAGAAACCCCTATGGCTCTCTCTCTCCCCCCTTTGTGAGAATTATTGATACCCCTGGTCCTAGTTCAAAACAATGTCTACATAACCCTAGCCTCAAGGGTGATTCCTACCAACCTATCCTTGAAACCCCTAATCACTCCACCACTATCATAAAGATTGAACCTTTGGAGAAAAAAAAGGAAAACCCCTTCTAAGCTAAAGATTAAATTGGGAGGTAAAAAATCCAATTATATCATTCAAGAAGTGGTGTCTAATGATGATGTGGTTGCAGAAATGAGTACCCATAGGTGCTCTCACAAAATTGTTACTCGATGTATGGGCAAGCACAAGTATAAGGATGTGGAAGATCCTAATGTTGAGGCTACTAAAGGCCTTGAGAAGGATGGTAATGAAGATGAAAAACAAAAAATAACAATGGAGAGAACATGCAGAATAAAGAAATGGATAAAGATGAAGCTATGGAGGTTGAGAGATTGGATGATAACTCTTCTACCTATGATTTTGAAAGTGACAATTTAGAGCCTATAGACATTACTAATGACATGGTGACTGAGGAAAAATGAGGGCATGGGGACCTTTCCAAATAAAATTATTGGGATCTATGATTGTTGCATGATGTTGAAGGATGATCTAGAGAAGATAAAGACAAAGGTGATGGAACTGGAAAGGAAGGTCACTAGAGCATTTCCAGGTTTACTCTAAGGGTTATGCATAGCTTTGCCACCTCTATCTTTTTTCTTCAGAAGAAGATATTGGGACACAATGTGGAAAAAAGTAAATTACAAGGAACTCTTCAAGTTCTTGACTAGTGATTGGGTTGGGGTTATCACCCAGTCAGGTAAAAACCTTACTTAGTTTTTATGATTTCCTCCTTAGTTGCTAGTTTAAGACTCTCTAAGGATTGTGGTACGTATAGTGTTTTTATTATTATGATGCTTTTAAAGACTCTGTTGTTGTTAATTCCTGGTAGTTGTAGAAGTATGTTGCTGACTGGATAGGGTTATTTTGTCATAGTAATTATATGACTGGTTATATGGCTTCTATGTTGGCCATTTTTATTTAGATTCTGAGCTCTTACCGCAGTACAAGTTTATGTTTTTGATATTCTTGGTGTGTTGTTAACATGCTCTTATATTTCTTTGCTAAGCCTTTGTGGCTTATTTGTATGGGCTAGCACCCTTGATTTTTTTTCTTATATATACACAATGTGAATTAGAAGAGTATGTTGTATTTAGGTTTGTAATGCTTGATGGGGCTCTTCATATCTTTTAGTCTATCTTTAGAGAAAAAACATAGCTTTTTATGAGACCTTATTTATTACAAGAATCAAACATGTTAAGCTCAATTCATCAAGAGCAAACCTAACACATAATCCACATTCTTAAGAATCATGAACTCAATTCCTTATGTCAATATTTATAATTATATTTTTTTCTACAACCTCAATTTTAAAAATGTACAGAAAATAAAAGAAAATTCATTGTAAATTATAATTTATCTTTTACATGTTCACAAACTTTTAATAAAATATATTTTTCTTGCATACTTGCAAATAATAACAAAAGTTGATTTATTAGAGAAACATGTCACCCATCCATCAAATAATTAAATTACCTCCTCTCTCTACTACTACTCTTGACCTTTTATGATTGTGGTGTTTTATATTTTAGACTGCAATTTGATTGGATTTTTTCTTAAGGAAATTTGTTTTCCCAAATTATTTTTAATATGAGTGACATTATCCTTTAATCAACGACACCAATATGCACTATTATTTTTTAAGAAGATTAGATTTTCCTTTATTGCATAGAAAGGGCCCTAACCCCTGAAATAAAACAAGAGTTTAAAAAATCAAATTGAAGAAACAACATCAGGCTAAGAAACAATCAGAAGCATCAAACCACTAGTAACCCAGAGTATTACTTTTCCTTATACAATCAAAAATATTAAAACCATGACCACCATACACGTAGAGATCCACAAAAAAAAACAACTTACTAGTGCACTGTCCTATATTGAAAACATCTATAGTTAGATGCTCAATTAGGCCCCATTTTTTCATTCTCAAGTTTTCATTTCTATTATGTTTGATCTAGCTACCCACTGCCTAGATTTATGGATTTATTTCCTGCTTCCCGACTTCCGATTTCATTTTTCACTATTTTTGGTGGGAAGAGGACACCCAAGGCATCCTCTTCTTGGGAAGAGGATGGAATAGGATTCCCAAGTCATCCTCTTCCCTGATGTTTTTCCCAAAATTGTAATCGGGGGCCCATCTTGTGGCTTTATCAAGATTTCTAAATTCATGTCAGCCTCCTCTAAGTTTTGAGCTTTGAAATTTTGTGAGAGGTATAAAAGAAACCTATCTCTCCTCATTTGGACATCCATAATATCCATGATCAATATTTTCAAGTGCTCTCCTACAATTTTATATCCAAGAATTCAAGATCAAGGTTTCAAGCATTTGTCAAGCATCCAAAGCATCTTTGAAGGAATTCTTCTCTATTATAAAAATATTCTCTCCCATGATGGCCAAGCAGAGGAGATCTTAATCTAGAAAGAAGATCCTTTGTCCTTCTACATGCATTCATCCATTCTTCAAGGCAAGATTCCATTAAGTATAGAAACATTGAACTCCTTTGAGGAGTATTCATTGATCTATGCATTTGTGAAAGACGTCCTTAATTCTTGTTTACATTATAAGATTCCAAGTCAACATAAAATTACATTCAAGAAACATTAAAGCATTTTCATAGACATCAGTCTTAATATCAGTTTATGGAGGTATATACATTTACAAGGTAGATATAATATTTACCTTACATTTACATGCTTTCCTTTCATACAATTTTATTTCTATTTCAAGGTAAATTCCTCAACCGAGGTTCAACCAAGGAAAATCCCTTTCAACCCAAAAATTTCCCCATTTTTATGTGTACATCAATAGGTGGAAAACACATCATTTTAGATCTAGGCAGTACAAGATCAAATGAACACTGGTCTACAGTTAATTTCAGTCAAAAGTACTAGGATTAGGACTCCTTTCTCGCCGTATTCTTGAGAACAGGATGCCCTTGGCAGCTTCTTCCTTGAAAAACAAATTCAAATTGAAACTACAGGTCAGTGGTTCTCTCTGGTTTGACTTTCTTTTCTCTGTTAGTTTGTATATTCTATAAATTTTCATGTGTACCTATTTTATCTTTTATCTTGCATTAATCAATCAAGTCTCCCCAATCAATTCTCATATTTACAACAAAAATGAAGGATCATTGTACATTCCTAGCACTCAAGTCTTACTTGGGCCTAGTGGGTTATCTTCCTTTTAATTCTGAACCCTATGTTTTTTCCTAACCACCTTTTTCTTATTATATCGCCATAACTAATTGCAAACCTACATAACATTACGATAAGAATG
The DNA here is from genome assembly GCA_018584345.1 of Thuja plicata. Classification (NCBI taxonomy): domain Eukaryota; kingdom Viridiplantae; phylum Streptophyta; class Pinopsida; order Cupressales; family Cupressaceae; genus Thuja; species Thuja plicata. Next base: position 3,050,768 of record MU227515.1, read on the forward strand.
TGCATAACCTTAAATTTATCAAAAAAATAGTAGTCAAACCAAAAATTAAGATAAAATATAAGGAACATAAGCCAACAAAACCTAAAGAGAAAAAATAAGCCAAATCATAAGGCCTTTTTATTGGGACTAGAGATGAGTCCCCAATTTTTAGCCAACACCTATAAATTTTCCTTTCAATTGCCCTGTAAGGAATCATGGCCTTGGTGTCTTCCTTATATTCCTCAATTTTCCCTACATTTTTCTTCAACTACTTCTTAATTCTTTTATGACAAAACACTGTATTAATGGCTTCCCTACATGTAATACCTTCAATAATTACAAGAAGGGCATTCACTACATTCCAATTTGTATTTTACCATCTCTGAATTCTTCATATCTAGTTTCAAAATCCTTCGACCAAAATTGCATGTACACCACTTGGGCTTTACGGTTCTCCACCATGTCATTATCACAAATCATCTCCCATAGGTCTCCAATACTAGTCTCTTAAAGGTCTCCAGTCATTTCTTGGAGCTCTACATAGGTCTTTCTAATGACACGACCTTTGTCCCCAAGAGTTTTAATGTCCTGATCTATTAGGTCCTCCTCAGCTTCATCTACATCTTTAGGAACAACATTCTACCCACAAAAATCCCATATTTCCTCTTCTTCAACACTATATTTTGATGAACTATAACTGATTGAATGTTTGAAGATGATAAGTTGATGATCACCGAGCTGCAGAAAGTAAATGCACGACATTAAATTAGTTAATGTATTGTATTGTCATTGATGTCAACTTGATATAATATGATTGGTCATATACATATTGTCATAGACTTCAAGAAATCAAAGAGATAAAGTTTATGTTATCGGTAAACATAAAAATCCCATGTACACCAAGTGATAGTAAACATTGACGGACAGTGCACACCAATGGATAGTAAACCCCGAGCAGTCATAGTGTATACCAAGCACCGCAACACCGAGCATAACTAAAGTGAACCCCGAGCAGTTCATAGTATTGACTGACAGACAGACAACACCGGCAGACAGTGTTGATGCCCAAGGATAGCTGAAGTCAATGACTAAGCAAACAAAGAGTTGATGACCAAAATCATCTGGAGTTAGAAAATGACAAAACACTTAGCTGGCAGGAGCTATAATTAGAGTTAACTGATTGATTGATTTTTTTTCATCGATCAGTTAAACTAAAGATTTAAAGCTATTTTTATTCACAATTGTCAAGGATAAATCTACAGAATAAAACTAAAAGAAAAGCTTTAAATATTAAAGCAATGCATGGCGAGATTTGCAGATCAAGAAGCAATCTACGTCAAGAACAAGAAAGATAAGGAGATTGAATGGTGAAATCATGTCTATATAAAGAGACAAATAATTCATTATGAATAGAGGAATGTTGAATTTAATTATGGTGAAGATAGAAGTCTTCATGGATATCTGATCATACAGGCTGAAGAACAGAGCCAAGAATTCTGCAGACACTGAGCAACAGAGGACAAGAGCATTCACCGAGCAGAAAGAAGAAAGAAGGGGAGCAAAGGAATTGAAGTGAACATTGATTAGAGAGGTATTATGGACTAACAATAGATCTAGAAATATGAAAGCTAAATTTGTATTATTGAACACATCATTTACTATTTCAGTTTAATTAACCATTGATTCAGAAAATCTCTTAACCAAGTAGGATTTAACCATCCTTATTGTATTGAGATACTCAAGAGTATCAAAAGGTTTTCATGTTGACAGCATAGTGAATGCTAGGTCAAATGATAAACTGTTAGTTTTAAATCCTCTAACAAGGTCCCATTTAACAGTGTGTTTGTAACCTTTAATAGGGTTGGCTCTTCACCGAGCTCAGTTTAGAAGAGTGAAAATGTTGGGTTACCGGTCCCAAGTGGTTTTTCCCTTAACAGGGTTTCCATGTTAAAAATACATGTGTCAAATGTGTATATGGTTCATTGCTTTGATGTTTTTATTTACACATTACTAAAGTAGGATTGGTTGGTAAACACTAAGTTTATTTACTGCTATTCGGTAAAGGCTAGAAAAAGATAAACAATATACTCACCGAGCAGTATATATTTGATAAGATTACGTAAAGGCATACATCTTGTAGGACTGAAGATAACTGAAGGTATTATATTTTTTATATAAGTTTTAGTTGGGATTATTGGATTAATTTTTGAGGCCACTGATTCACCCCCCCCCCCTCCCCCTCTCAGTTATTCTAATATATTCCTTATTTTCATAATCTTCACTAGAATTATTAGCTTTAGAAAGAAATTCCNGGGATTATTGGATTAATTTTTGAGGCCACTGATTCCCCCCCCCCCCCTCCCCCTCTCAGTTATTCTAATATATTCCTTATTTTCATAATCTTCACTAGAATTATTAGCTTTAGAAAGAAATTCCTCCTCTGAAGGAATATCAACATTCCTCTCATCCTTTGAAATCCCTTTACACTTGGTATCCTTCTTAGAAAATTCTCTATGAACAAAACCCTCCAAGACTACTAGTATCATGTTTAACCAGTCCCTATTTATTGTTCTCTTCTTCTTCTTTCTTTCTCGGGTTGAATCCTCAAGGGTGATCTGACAATACTGGGTTACACATTCTTGTACATCATATTTTTTGTTGAAGTCACACATTTTTAAGAAAATATATTGATTTAAGTCTTGAAACGTTCCATTTGAAGTAACCAATTGAAGAGGGTAAGATCAAATCCTCTTTCATCAAACTCTATTTGATCGAACCTCTCTACTCTTGAATCATACCTATAATGGGTCTCATTTACACCTATCAAAATGCTAAACAAAAATCACATTGACATTATCTTTTGGGGATCAAAGGAATTCATTTAGACATTTTCTTTTGTAATTATTTAGCCCTTATTATTAGCTTTCCAAAAATTATAATTTTTAATATATTTAATATCACTAATATATTTATTTTTAATTCTTATGAATATAGCTTTTTTGTGAAACATTTAGTCTTGTATTTCACACATGTGGAAATTTTTAAAAATAGAAGAAAAAATTATAAAAATTACATTTTCTCTAGATATTTTTATCGTCATCTCAACACAATAAAAAGATAATTCAAATGCAGAAAAAAATTATGCATTATGAAATACACTTCTGTCCAAATTACCGTTACTATGACTTCAAAAATTAACTAAAAACAATACATGCAAAAAAATTTTTATGAAAATATATATCATTATAAATATTGTTCTGACAAATCTATATTTTAAAATTAGAATTTTATTCTTTCTATTAGAAAATGTTATGCATGACATAATAAATGTCACTTCTGAAAAAATGTTGATTATTGTAAAAAAAAATTAGTTATTAAAAGTTTTGTAAAAATATGCATAATTTATTTCTTTTTTTTTTAATATTTAGAATCTACACAAAAAATCTAACAAATGATTAGTCAACTTTATCATCAAATTCTTAATGGTTTAGCTGTTATATATGTTAGAAAGTGAAGATTTAGTGTAAAATATTGATTTCACTGTCAAAGTTGGCCAAAAGTGTAAACCAATATTGTGGGATCACCCTCAAAATAAATGGTAATATTTTTCCTTTGGTGGGCTTAGAATCTAGTTTTCTAGCTTTAGAGTGTCTTATTTATAACCAAAGGCCTTCCATTTTTTAGGGTTATCTTTTAGCAAATCAGTTTCAAGAGTCAGGTTTTTGTTAATTTTACCTTTTTTCTTACATGAGACATTAGGTCTAATGACATGTAACTGATTGAATGTTTGAAGATGTTAAGTTGATCCCTGAAATGCGAAAAGATAATGCAAGACATTAAATCATATAATGGATTGTATTGTCATTGATGTCAACTTAATATAATTTGATTGGTTATATTCAAAGTGTCAAAGACTTCATAGAATCAGAGAGCTAAAGATTATGCTTTCAGTAATGCATAAAAGAAAAGCATTCACTAAGTGACTTCAAACACCGATGGTTAGTGGAACCTAAAGGACAGATAAAACTGCAAGGTAAGTCACAGTGATGCCTGAGAAAAGAAACCAACAAGCATTACTGACGAGCAAAATCAAAAGCATTACCGACGGCCAGAGTTACAGTGTTAACCGACGGACAGACAAGCCCGAAGAACAGACAACCCCGACGGATAGACAACACTGACGGAGAAGCCCGAGGAGAACTGAAGTGTTGACCGAAGCTATCAAAGAGTTAAAAAAATTAACTGGAGTTCAGAAATGACAAAATACCTAGCTAGCAGAGCTAAAGATATACTTAACTGGTTGTTGACACTATTTTCACCGACAAGTTAAACCCAGAGATAAGTAAAAGACTTAAAGCTATTTTATCTAGTTGGAAAGAAGATTTCTACGAGATAAAACAGGAGTTATGCTTTAAAGAAAGATTGGCTAAGATTGAGGATCACGCCAAGAACAATAAAATCAAGAAATGAGAAATGGTGATATCATGTCTATAAAAGAGACAACTTAATTCATTCTAAAAAAATGGGAGTGAATGAAAAAGAAGGATGCTGAAGAGAAACTGATGAAGAACAACTTCATATAGTCCTGATCAATCAAGCTGAGAAAAGAGATAAATATTTTTGTGGACACAGAGCAACAAAGAAGCACAGGATCACCGAGAAAAAAGAAGTGGAGCAAAGGTATTGAAAAGAAATATTGATCAGGAAGGTATTATGAGCTTACAATAGATCTAAAAATGTGCAAGTCTAAGTTGTATGTGTGAACAGATCATTTACTATTTCAGTTTAACCATTGATTCAGAAAGTCTCTTAACCGAGCAGGACTTAAAAATCATTTCTAAATTGAGATACATCCCAAGGAGTATCAAAAAGTTTGATCATGAAGATAGCATGAGATGTCAGATACCATTTGACAAACTACACTGGGTTTGGTCATAGATGGTAGCATAGAGGTGCTCGATATCAAGTGACAAACTATTATATTTAAATCCTCTAACAAGGTCACACCTAGAATTGTGTTTGTAACCTTTAACAAGGTTGCCTCTTCACTGAGCTCACTTCAGAAGAGAGAAAATTTTGGGTTACCGGTCCCAAGTGGTTTTTCCCTTAACAGGGTTTCCTCATTAAAAATCCATGTGTCAATGTGTTTATGAGTCATTACTTTAGTGTTTTGCATCAGACATAACTAATCTAGATTGATCGGTATACACTAATAAATTTACTATTTTTTGGTAAATTAAAGACTCCTATTTGGTAAACATTAAGAATAAGGTATAAAAAGAGAACTCCGAGCAGTAGTTATTTGATAAGTTTATTTGAAGGCATACATCTTGTAGGACTGAAGATAACTAGAGGCTTAATATTGTGGTACTAAGTTTCTGGGTTGATTTATAGGAATATTTTTGAGGTCACTGATTCACCCCCCCCCCCNGGTCACTGATTCCCCCCCCCCCCCCCTTCTCATTTATTCTAACAATTGGTATCAGAGCTTGTGTGCTTAGAAAGGGAGTTTAATAGATCAAGAAAAAGATCACAAGATAAACAAGCGAGATGTGCCCAAGTTGAATAAAGAGAACTTTGCATCATGGCAAAGCAGAATAAGACTCTACCTATCAGGTAATGGTAATGATGTTACTCAACACCTTGATACTGAATATGTGTTGCCTACAGGACCTCACACTCTTGAGAAATTGAGAGAAAAGCATGAGCATAATTGCATGATGATAGAACTTGCTTCCTCACTCGCTGATGCTGAGTTTGAAGATGTCAAAACCTGCACCTCTAAAAAGCAAATGTGGGATAAATTGAAGTTGGTACATGGAGGAGATGCTAATGTACTAAGAGCCAAGGTAGAAAGCCTAAGAGGGAGGTTTGATGACCTAAGAATGAAAGAAGGAGAATATATCACTCAGTATAGCTGCAAAATCAAAGAGGTAGTCAATGATATCCGAGGAGTTGGAGGTGTACTTGAAGAAGAGACAGTGGTAAGTAAAATCTTAAGAACCTTACTGTCTGTATATGCTATTAGAGTATCTTCTATTCAAGAAATGAGAGAAGTTGCAAACAATACAATTATTCTAGATAGTATGATTTGCAGATTGATTTCATTTGAGATGAATATCTTTGATAATAGTGTCTTACCATCTAAAGAGTTTGCATTCAAATCTTCTTTGAAAATAAGTAAGCCAAGTCATAGACACACTATTAGAAATGATAGTGAAAGTGATAATGAGGATCAAGGACTTGATGAGATTGAAGCACTAATGGAAAGAAGATTGCAGAGAGGCAAAGGTAGATACAAAGGTAAATTACCACTTGTATGTTTTAATTGTAAAGAGGTTGGACACTTTGCTGCAAGATGTCCTAACTAAAGAAAAGATGACATAAGTAATGACAGAACATATGAAAAGAAGTTTGACCAAGGTGATAAAAAACATTACTGAAGCAACTGACAATCTGAAAGAAGAGATACCTGAGACTACAAATACAAAGGAAAGAAAGCATGTTACCTAGCTAAGAACAGAGCTGATGATACTGACACTGAATCTAAAGAAGACATTGAGATGGTATTTGTAGCCATGAAGGATGATTCAGACGAAGAAGAAGAAAGGTATCTAGAGACTGTACTCATATCTAAAGTTAGTAAGAATGATGTCTAGATTATAGATAGTGCATGCACTCACCACATGACCAGTGATAAACAAAAGTTTGAAAATTTTGAATACTATAATGGTGGATCAGTAAGAATGCGCAATGACACACCTTGTCCAGTTGAAGGTAAAGGAACCATAATTTTGAATAACCTGCTCAAATGTGAAAATTATTACTGGGTAAAATAATTGAATTATAATTTGTTAAGTGTTTTACAGCTGAACAATACAAGTCACCGAGTAGCATTTGAAAATAAGAAGGCAAAGATCTTCAATGAATCAAGAAGGTTGATCAGAACTGGTGAGCAGAAAAAAGGTAACCTTTTCTATCTTGATGACATTAACACCACTTGTTTAATGGGTAGAAATGAAGACATATGGTTGTGGCATAAGAGATTGTGTCATGTGAATTTTGACACCATGATAAAGATAAGCAATAAAATAAAATTCATAGGCTTACCGAGCATGTCAAAGCCCGAGCATATCATGTGCAAGAATTGTCAAAAAGATAAGATGACAAATTCTAGTTTCAAGAGTAAAGCCCATACATCTAATGCAATTCTAGAATTAGTCCATACTAATTTATGTGGACCTATGAGGACAAAGAGTTACTATGAAGATAGGTATTTCATTCTCTTTGTAGATGATTATTCTAGAATGATGACAGTTATGTTTTTAAAAGATAAAAAGAAGCATTCAAGATGTTTAAATGGTATAAGGCTATGATAGAAAAGATAAGTGGTAAAGAATTGAAATGCTTAAGGTCAGATAGAGGAGGCAAATTTATTTCAGATGAATTCACTAATTTCTATAATGAGCATGGAATTAAAAGATAAGTTTTTGCACCTAGAACACCCCAAAAAAATGGAATTGTTGAAAGGAGAAATAGATCAATTGTTGATTGTGCAATAATATTGATGATTGAAAAAAGCATCACTCAAAATTTATGGAGGGAAGTTGTCAATACTGTTGTCTACACATTGAACAAAGTACAATTGAAGAAGGACACAAAGAAGACACCCTATGAGCTTTGGTATGGTTACACACCCAGTGTAAGTTACTTTAGAATCTTTGGTAGTCAATGTTATATTTTGAAAGATGAAAGAAATGGAAAGCTTGAATCCAAAACTGATGAAGGTATCTTTCTAGGGTATTCAACCAAAAGTAAGGCTTATAAATGTCTTAACAAGTCATCTAACATGATCATTGAAAGTTAAAATGTAAGAATAGATGAATTTGTAGAAAAGAATGAAAAGGAAAGCATAAAAGAACCAGAAGACTACAACATGTTTGTTCAAACTGAAGAACCTGACACTCTACCTAAGAAAAAATGTATCACTTCTGAGCAAAAGAGCATTGCACCCAAGCATCAGGCTGCAATTACCATAAATTCAGAAAATACTCAAGATGATGTACCGAGCGATGAAGATCAGAATGAAGGTCAAGAAGATAATCAGAATGATGGATAAAGAGATGAACCAAAACTTGCCAAGTATGTCAGAAGACATCATCCACAGAATCATATCATAGGAGATAAGAAGGCTCGAATGAGAGCAAGAAGTAAGTCACTAAACTCTAGATGTTTACTTTGTGATTTTGAGCCTAAATCTGTTAATACTGCACTTGAGAATGAATAATGGGTCAATGCTATGAATGAAGACATAGAATAGATTGAGAAGAATAGTACATGGACACTATTACCAAGACCAGATGACAAGAATGTCATCGGTACCAAATGGATATTTAGAAATAAGCTAAATGAGAATGGAGAAGTCACAAGAAACAAAACAAGATTAGTATGCAAGGGGTATGCAAAAGAAGAAGGTATTGATTATGGTGAAACCTTTGCACCCGTTGCCAGACTAGAAGGAGTTAGAATTCTTCTTTCTTAAGTTGCATTCAAAGGATTCAAAGTATACCAAATGGATGTCAAATCTACATTTCTAAATGGAATACTGGAAGAAGAGGTATACATTGAACAAATAGAAGGGTTTGTTGATCCAGACAAGAGAAACATGGTATGTAGACTACATAAAGCCTTGTATGGATTGAAACAAGAACCTAGAGCCTGGTATGAAAGACTTCACTCCTATCTCATTAGCATTGAATTTGTAAGAACAAGTGAAAATAACAATCTGTACTTAAAAGAAGATACTGATGGTAATATTTTGATTGCTGAAATATTTGTTGATGATATCATTTTTGGGAGAAATAAAATGTTATGCAAATCCTTTTCTAATGAAATGAGCAAAGAATTTGAAATGTCTATGTTTGGGGAGATCAAATTCTTTCTTGGTCTACAGATTCTTCAACAAGATGCAGGCATATATATCACTCAGTCCAAATACATCAAGGAAGTGTTGGAGATATTCAAGAGTGAAGATTCCAAACCAGTTGGAATACCTATGGCTACCGGATGTAAGTTGACAAAGGAAGATAAGTCAAATGAGGTAAATCAGACCTTGTATAGATCAATGATTGGAAAACTAATGTATGTTGTTCATACTAGACCAGATATAGCACATGCAGTTGGAATAGTTGCAAGATTCTCTGCTAATCACAAAGAATCACATATGACTGCTACAAAAGAGAAACATGAGAAGGAAAATTTGAGCTACAAGACTATACAAATGTTGATTGGGCTGGAAACATTGATGACCGAAAGAGCACAAATGGAGGAGCATTCTTCATGGGTGACAAACTTGTCACATGGATCAGCAAGAAGCAAGGATGCATCTCTCAGTCTACTACAGAGGCCGAATATGTGGTTGTTGCTGCAAATTGCTCAAATATTGCATGGATCAAATAGTTGTTGGAAGGTATAAATATGAATATTATTGAACCAGTGATTATATATTGTGATAATACCAGTGTAATTAATATTTATAAGAATCCATATATGCATGCTAAGACTAAGCATATTGCAATCAAGTATCACTATTTAAGAGAACAAGTGCAAGAAAAAGAGGTGATAATGGAATATGTTCAATCAAAGGAATAATTAGCTGACATATTTACCAAGCCATTACCGAAAGATACATTTGAGTACCTGAGACAGAGACTAGGGATACAACCCTTGTCTATCGATCAGTAAGATGACTAGGAGATTGCATTAGCCTATACACAATCAGACGATCATTCATGTTGATGCAAGCACCAAGATGAACTGCAACAGATAAATCTATACACAACAAGGTACATACCTACACCAAACACCAGAGACAATTTTTTGTTGATAGATAGGGAAATTCAAGGAGTATATTATAAAAAGGGAATGGAAGATGATATGGAAGAATTGTTTGGCATTTTTGTCAAAGGCAGAGAATATCTTATTATCAAAGAGAGATTATATCATTATCCATGGAAAGAAGTTCCTAAGAATTCAAAGGAAGAATTAATCAAAGGGAGAGATTGATTACATCTGAAATATCCATCAAAGGGAGAGAAGTAACAGAAGGGAGAGAATACATACTAAGGGAGATATTGTTGTCAAAGGAAAAAGAGATGATCAAGGAGAGGAATAGACAAGGCAAACCACATATCAAAAACAGAGACAGAAGCTGCTACATCTATCCAATGAAGTGATTAAAGATTGAAGAACACACTTCGCAAGAAACAAATATAAGCTATTTGAGCTTACCAAGAGCCATACATTTGTATTAGTTATAATAAGAGAGATTGATGAAATTCAACTATTATATTTCATATTGGGTAAAAGCACAATAATCTGTCACCCTTTTACAAAGGAAAAGGACGACAAAACCAAAACTGTAAAACTTCAAGGGCATAAAATTCACATTTCTGTTGAGAATTTGAAGATGATGTAAACTA
>MU227515.1:3079375-3110588 GCA_018584345.1 Thuja plicata
AATAATTAATTCTTTTATTAATTATAAATGTGCAACCTAGCTTTTACCTTTTAGGGTTTTGTTCACCTTTTTAAGGTTGAACTTTGTAATTGTTGTTCATTAATTCAGATTATAATTTTGCTCTCACATTTTGAGTAACTTCTGAGTTCTGCTTTTTCCTCCTTCTACTTCTCTCTTGTAACAGGTTATTTACATGCAGGTATTCTTGGCATTCTGTGGATTTGTATTTCTCAAATCCTACATTTTATACAACAAATCCTTTGATTAGGATAAAAATCTTGAACGTGATCTTCATAAAAGAATTAATAACCTTGCTCTGAAAATATTACATTCAAGGAAGCAACTAAAAATTTTGTTAAAAAGGATACAACTGTTTCTCAATCAAAATGTAACTGTCAAAGAAACCCAAATAATAAATCATGGCTAGCTGATCACGAAAAAAAACTTCCAAGAAAACCAACTGTCAACGAAACTGTTTCTCCTCTGTTAAAGTCATTTGAAAAAACTATTTTTTCAAACCAACCTTTAACTGTAAAATGCAGATATTTCAAAACCAACTAAAACTGATAAATATATGATCATTGTTATCAGAGCACATATATTACATTATCACCGTTGTAGGTTTAGAACCAATTGATACTTTTCATATTTACATCTTCCTCAAATTTATTTAAACCAGCATGGTAGATAAAGATGTAAATGAGAAACGACAGTTTCTTCAACATTTGAACACACTTAGAAAGATTACCCTGAAAAGTTTCCTCTTTTTGAATAAAACCTCTTTTCATTTTGCTAGAGAAAAAATAACATTAAAACCCCAAATCTTTTTGAGCAAAATGAAAACATTGTGAAGACAATCTTTGAACTAAAGTAACACTAAATCTTCATGAAGGATTTCTAGATTTTATGACGGAAGAAAAAGATCCTTTTCTATTTATCCAAAAAATAAACATAAGTGCATACCTATCACTGCTTTATCAAAGAAGAGGATATGCACAAAAAGAACAACCTGAGTGCCATAAAATGATACCCTTTTGAAGCTTTTAACCCGTTGTATAACATAGCAAAAACCCACAAACTGTCGAGCATCAGAGATGAGCATTTTCTTAACATGTGAAATCCATGGTGGCGCCCTGAAGGAGTAGACCAAATGATGAGAAAGATATGATTTTGTGAATGCCCTAAAGCAATAATGAATTCTTTTGACATCTGGAAAGACACACAGGAGTTAATAGTGAGTTTGCTTTACTCAACTACGCTTAAATCAAGGCACATGTTTATTTCAAAAATAATAACTTAAGTGAAACAATCAGGGCCCCACTTCAATTTTCAAACTCACTAAGCCTTGTCATCAAGGACAAAAATAATGACGAAGTCAATAAGTTGTTTGGAGGAATTTTGACGCGGTCTCTGCTAAAATGGGGATAAAGAGAGAAATGGTTAGGACTTTGGTTAAGGAGAAAAAGGAGGGCATAATCCAGATGGAAGAGTTAATTGATCTAGCGCTGGTGATTCTTAGTGACAATGTGAGGGAGGATCCTCATATGGACATGTTGAACAATGCAAAAAACAATGCCATTGATAGCTATAGAACCATGAAATGGACCTTCTACGAAATCTACGAGCTGAAAAAAAGAATGGACAGGATGGAGAAAGATAACATAATTAACAATAACAAGAACATTGCGGGGGACGAGGAGCTGGATAGCAGAGTGAACGAGCTGAAGAAAAGAGTTGAAAGCATTGAAGACTCAATGGTCAAAATAGCTGAGAAAAGCTACAATATTCTAAAGGCTTCAAAAGATAATATCAAGGTGATCATTGACAAATTTGAAGAGCAAAGAGGGAATAAGGAGGATTAGCCGCTGAATAGTGACAAGAAGAAGCTACCAGAAGAGGGAAATAAGAAGAGGACAAGAGAGGCCACTAAGAAGATGGAAAACCACGAAGCTGATAAAGAGCTGGCTGACCTAAAAGAAGCTGTGGGTAGAATGACTGAGCTGGAGATAAGTGCTACTGAGATTCTCAGAGACATTGCTTGATTTGTGCCCCTAGTTTTATTTTCTTGGTTTTTAGGGGTTTTGTCCCTGGCTTTCTGTATTTACTGGGACTGTTTGTTTTGGACTGCCTGTTTCATTTTGGTTGATACTTAATGTTTATATGCTCTAGGTTTTTTATATAGCTCTGTAGGGTTTCAAAAACCCATCAAAACCTGTTTTCCTTAATCAAAAACATTAAGAATAAGGTATAAATAGAGAACTCCAAGGAGTAGTTATTTGATAAGTTTATTTGAAGGCATACATCTTGTAGGACTGAAGATAACTAGAGGCTTAATATTGTGGTACTAAGTTTTTGGGCTGATTTATTGGAATATTTTTGAGGCCACTGATTCACCCCCCCGCCTCTCAGTTATTCTAACAAGGTCTCTATAGAGTGTGAGATTTTCTTTTAATAAGCATGATTTTTACAAAGCTACAAGGGTTGCTAGGGTTATCAAGTTGCATAGGTAGGCTATTATTGTTCAGGGATAAACCAAAAACATTTTTATATAGAGAAAAGATGAGGCCTTGATGCAAAGGATGAGACAAACCCTTATCAATGTTAGCACACAAAGAAGAAAAGAGATAAAAGAGCATTTTGATTTTCTCCTTATGCCTTTTATGGTTTAAAATAAGAAAGTGATAGCCATGCATAGACGTAGTATATCTACCCTCAAGTGTAAAATAATACATGACATGAAAGCTAACCAAGGCATATGAAAGAGGAATGATAAATCTTTCATACCCATTTTTTTAATCTATGCGAACCCTTACCCTTCTCGAAGAATTAATTGATAAACTCCTTTTAGGGTATGTGCAGATTATGGTATGCCAAAAAGTGATGATGTGAAAAGGAAGTCCTGATTGGTAGACTGGTTGAAAAATATCTATAACTTTCAAATGGTATAACATTTTTTAAATTTGAAACATGTGTCAAATTCTATGCTTCACCTACTATAAGAAAGAAAGAAAAAAAATTCAATTTGATTAAGTTTAGACTGAGTTAAGGTGGTCAGACACGAGAGTTTTTATATTCTGGAAAAGTTGTAGAATAAAAATCATAATTAATTATTTAGTTAGAAAACAATTACAAAAAAATATGTGTCACATCCAAACATGAGTCTACTACTTATATCTAGAATCTATTAAAAAAATATTATCATTTGATTGTGTTTAAGGTGGTCAGACATACACCTACTTATTGTCTTTTTAGTCTTGATTGATAGACTGATTGAAAAATAGCTATAGCTTTCAAACAGTATAACATTTTGAAATCCTAAACGTTATTCACATTCTATGCTTTTCCTACTACAATAAAAAAATAAAAATTTTCAATTTGATGAAGTTTAGAGTAAGTTAAGATGGTCAGACATGAAAATTTTTATATTCTGGAAAAGTTGTAGTAGAAAAATCATAATTAATTATTTACTTAGAAAAAAATTACAAAAAAATATGCATCACATCCGGACACGAGTCTACTACTTATATATATAATCTTGTAAAAAAATATTATCATTTTATTATGTTTAAGGTGGTCAGACATACACCTACTTCTTATCTTTTTCTTGAAATTTTCATACTATTGTGCATGTAAATTTGAAATTTCAACATATAATTTTTTTTTATAAAAATGGTTTATAGAAAAGAAACTAAAATCAATTTTCTACAGATTCTCTTCTTACACATTTTTCAAATACGATTGATAACTTGTTCAAATTTTTACGCCAACTTTCCTAAACCTGATTTTCTGAGTTTTCATTGCCACTTAAGGGCCTGGTTTGGCATACCATGAACCTGCACATACCCTTTAGTCTCCAAAGCTCTTTTTGACCACCCTTAAGCCTTCTTAATGTAACTATGTCACCTCAACAATCAAATTAGGTGTGACCTTAAACTTTATGCTTATGGTAATTACCTCAGTCTTCATCCAAGAATTGCAAAATTGGGTAGTAAGTGTACAATTATACCCTTGCATGTTGTTAAAGAAAGGAACTAGGCTAGCACTTTTGAACAACTTCCATCGATCTTCATTCTACTTCAACTCATTGAAGTTTCTAGGCTCAAAGAATTTCATGGTGCCACCCATGTCTTCTTAAGCTTGCTAATGACTTTGTGAACCCTGGTGAAATTGTAGTACTAGGGATGAAACTACTTATTTTTAAACACATGGATAGTGAGAGATTATGGTTCCTTAAAAATAAACAAGAACTTATGCAATGAGAAGATTTTTCTTGTACAAAATATAACATTCTCACATGTGACAAGACTAATCATTAATTTTACCTATTTCCCAACATCACCTTTACGTATGTCATCGTCTACACAAATCCAATTTGAAGAAATGTCATTAAATAATTTACTTTCTAATCATTTTAAAGCTGAGTTGTAACCTTAGGAATAGCTTTACCGCTCATATCAAAAGAACCAACTAGGAATTTGACTAGCCACATCATCATAACGAATGACATCATCATTATAAAGTTAATCTTTAGGAAAGAACTCCTTCCTATGAGGGTTTTTTTAAATCACATTTGAAATCTTCCTAGCTTGCAACCTTTCATCAAATATAATTTCCTTTAATAAAATAGAACATTGACTATAATTTAAATATTTAAATTCATTGTAATTGAATCCCATGTTAGACATTTCAATGGTACCTTTATTACTTTCCTTGTAAACATGGAGGAATTTAGATTGCAGGAAACTCCTACGAGTAGACTTACTCTCCTCCATCATGCTTCTTAATTCCTAAGGACTAGCAATCTCTCCATTTAAAATTGTAACAATTAAATTTGAGTCCCCTTCTAGAATATGTTTTTGGAAAAACAACTCCTACAGTCTTTTTGTACTCCTCTAAGCACTAATGGCTTCAACTTTGTTATTTGAGTCAATACCTAGAATTTTGTCATAACATTTGATTAACTTCCTAGTGTTGTCCCTTATCACTCTCCCTTACTCTTGAGATGCTAGGGTTACCCTTGGAACACCTATCAAAGTTACATTTAATCTGATCTTCCTTTAAAGGATGTCATTCACTCATCTTCCTAAGCATGATCTTAGACCAATCAACCTTGGTTAGTTGTTGACTCATCTTCCAAATTTGTTTGATCCTAAGTTCTTTGTAGCTCAACATAATTTTGGAATAATCATTGAAAGTAACATTAATACTCTCTTGAATTTTATGTTTGGAAGCCATAAACAACTCCATAGTAGTCCTTTATTGTTCTATGAAAAAAATGATTATTTCTCTCCTTCCACAAGCCAAAAGAGATGAAAGTAGGGATTTATTTTCAGAGATCTTGGATGATAGGATGATTGAAAGGATAATAGCTCCATCTATCCATAAAAAAGTCTTATATTACCTAGAATACCCTAGCTAACAGATAAGGTGGATAACTACTAACCAAACATCCCAAGCATAACTAGGGCAATGAAATAAAATATGTTCAATAATTTTAGAATTAGCATTGAAGGGTAGTTGGGTTTAACTAATACACTCTAAGAATTTATGCTTAGGTGTTTGGGCCTATGTGGAGCCCACTTAACCTAACCTTTCCCATCTCTATAGTGTTTCCTTAACTCAAGCATTCAAAGGATTCCACCATTTGCAGATGTGAGATATGTTTGGGCTTTTACAATTTGTCCACCATCAACTGGTTTATTTTGGATTATTTATGGCCCATTCCCTATAGTTTATTATGGTATGATATCACATTTGCTTTGTAGGTTTCGGTTTTAATGCCACATTAATTTTCTTGTAGAGTTTGGAGTGTAGCTTTTTATAATAAGAAACCTAGTGGTTAAAGTGGACCCATTTGTGAATTGGGGACATGAATAGAGTAGTAAAAACTAGAAATATTATAAATTTCTATGTTATATTAACTAACAATTTAAAAATTTAAAAATCTTAATAATATTCATTAATATTTATAATTTTAACACTTCCAAACGTTTAATATTTTTAATGGTTTTTATAATTTAATAATTTAGTATAAAAATATTAGCTAATATAAATAAATAAAATTAAAATTAAAACATTTATAGTTTCTACTACTCAAGAGCTACACTCACTCCTAATGTTCTAAAGCTAAGAAAGGTTGGGTTAAGTGGTCCCTACATAGGTCCCAATCACTTAAATGTCAATGTTTAAGTTGGGGTCTCATGTGGGACTTCAAGGTCTATTCTTTAGAGAGCAAGAGGTACTATGAAGCAAAAAAAAAGATTAATTAGAATCTTTTACTCAAAAGTAGTAGCCTCTACTTTTTAGAGTTTTAGATTTAGGTGGAAAATTGCCCCACCAATTTAGATTTTTTTCCACCACTTGTTAATCAACTCAAAAATTTTAATTTCTTCTAATTATTATATTTAGTACTTTCTTGAGTTGAATACACTCAATGTTAGAATTCTCCTAAGAGCTTAAATTTTTAAGCTTATATTAGACTACAAAATTCATGAGACCATCTACTTTTTTATTTAAGACTAGAGTTCTACGGAGGAGGGCTTCCTTAAAAAAATTTAGTAGATATTGAAATTTTTCTAAAACGATTGTAAGGTTGGTGGTCCCGTAAAGTTCAGGTTTAAAAGTTTAAGCTCCAAAATTTATGGTACTTGGTGGTCTCATGAATTTTGTTATTCAACATATTCAATTTATTCTAAAATGATTGTAAAGCTAGTGGACCCATGAAGTTCGGGTTTAAAAGTTTAAGCTCCAAAATTTGTGGTACTTGGTGTCTCATGAATTTTGTTATTTAACATATTCAACTTGTTCTAAAATGATTGTAAAGTTGGCGGTCCCATGAAGTTCAGGTTTAAAAGTTTAAGCTCCAAAATTTATGGTACTTGGTGATCTCATGAATTTTGTTATCTAACATATTCAATTTATTATAAAATGATTGTAAAGTTAGTGAACCCATGAAATTCGGGTTTAAAAGTTTAAGCTCCAAAACTTATGGTACTTGATGGTTCTATGAATTTTGTTATTTAATATATTCAATTTATATTTGTAAATAAATATAAAAAATTAAAAAATTAAAACTTAAACGGATAGAACAATTTTTGGTCCTCTTACCTTTTCCAAATAGTAGCTAAATAACAAACTAAAAAATTAAGTGTCCCCTTTGGTAACATATGAGTTTTAGTTTGCTGTTTAGACGTTGCCCTTTTTTAATACTTTCAAAAATTTCAATTAATCCTATAACAATATTTTTTAAAGTTTATGAAGAGGCCTCCTATTAAGATTCCAACTTACTGACACCGAGGCTGCCAGATTTGACCAATTCCAGTGTGATGAAACAAACTATGATAAAAACCCCGTGTGCGATGTCACGTCTCTTCTAAGAGAAGAAACTTCACGAACAGATGAAGTTTGGGAATGAGGTCTTACCTATTAACGCGTAACCGGCCACGTGAGGAATTAAGGACTCTGCATTTTACGTGGAAACTTCCCCTGCTTCTCCAAAAACATTCTTATATAATAAGGAAGGCTAGGTAGCATTTCCATAGCAATCATTCATTTCCTTTCCTCACAAAAGACGCTTATTACCATTTGAAGCCTTTGTTTCCTGTTTCTTGTTTCTTGTTTCTTCAGTTTAGAGAGAATGAGTTATTACAATCAGCAACAGACCCCTGTTGGAGCTCCTCCTCCACAAGGTATTCCTCATTCTCATTTTCTAGGGCTTTTCTAATGTTCAATCTTTTCCATTGTTATTTGGGGCTTTTGAAGCATTCCATTTATCAGATAACATTGTTTCGTTTGATTGATTGAAAAACGTTCTTAGCGGTTTTATGGTTTTTTTTTTCCCTATTAATGTAAACAGGGTATCCTCCAGCTGGGTATCCACAGGCGTATCCTCCACAACCACAGGGGTATCCTCCAGCTGGGTATCCTCAGCAGGGTTATCCTCCCCAAGGAGGACCCCCTCTTCAATCACAATCCAGACAAGATGGCTTTTGGAAGGGATGGTCAGTTTTCTGCTCTTTTTTCTTCTGCTAAATGGGTCATCTTTATAACTAAATTTCAATTCAAATCATGAATGAATTGAATCTCATTCTTGAGTGGGTAGATTCAATTCATCCCTCATCTGAACATCCACATTTTACTGCTTGTGAGAAACAGATGATTGAAGGAATGATTGGGTTGGCAAATGCCTTACTGTTCCATATTTCCTGCAGATCTGACTAATTGTTTTCTGTGTTGTTATAATGCAGTTGTGCAGCCCTGTGCTGTTGTTGTGTGTTGGAAGATTGCTGCTTTTGAGTTGCAAAGACTAAGTGGGTCTGCTAAGAGGAGATGATTGGATTAGGATTAGCTGGCTCAGATTAATTATCTGTACAGCTTTGCTTGTG
Organism: Thuja plicata; assembly: GCA_018584345.1. Lineage (NCBI taxonomy): Eukaryota > Viridiplantae > Streptophyta > Pinopsida > Cupressales > Cupressaceae > Thuja > Thuja plicata. The sequence goes on from MU227515.1 coordinate 3,087,760, forward strand.
GCTTATTTGTTGCCATGTTCATTTTATTGTATTGAATTTGCTTCGGTTCGGCTTTGACCAGCTATTGGAGTATATTTGTAATATTTATTTTTAATAAATGAAAATTAAATTGAAGACATTGCCTTTCTGTTATAAATTTTGATATAGATGTTTGGTGCTGGTTAAACTCTATATAGAATGTACTAAAGATTTTTTTGGATTTGTGAAAGTATTTTTTTTTTAAATTTTTTTGTAGATTTCTACTATGAAGATCATAAAGAACAAATGTTGAAAATTTAAAAAAAGTCTATTGTATTTTCTGTTTTCTCAAATTTGATCTGTTTTCTCAAATTTGATCAAAGGAATTCTGTCTGAATATAACCATGTCCTAGATGCCATACCTACAATGCATTCACACAGCATTTTTAAATATATTGAGTCCTGGATTAAATATATTGAGTGCATGATTAAATATATTGAGTGCATGATTGGTATATATAACCACTACTCATATATTAAATGTTGACGGTAGATCTGAACTCAATATTTGATAAAGAAATTTGAAAAAGTGACGTCCGGTTTGGACATCTCTGCAAAGGAATGAGTATGATGGAAACAGGTTAGCATACACATCGAAAGATCTTTTAATTCCGATTTAAACATTTCTAGAAAGTGTCGTAAAGGGTTCACTCTGCTGCTTCTCAATACTAATTGAAAATTATAAAAGTTTAAGAATAGGTTTGATCATCTATAATTGAATCATAAGAAATATAGTATTGGTGCAAGTAAACTCAGCACAACTATTAGTTAACTTGAGAATGATGCCCAAGTTCTTGTTTTTTTCGTATTAGTCCTCCTTGTCCACGATGGCTCATTGCTCTCCTTAGCTTTATTGGCACCTAAGAGAGATAAAAATGACTACAAATATAGACCACTGAAGTATTTTTTTTCAAATTAAATATTTATAAGGGAAGTGCGTTAGTTACTACTTACATTCTAATGGCTGCATGTTTCATATGTGCTTGAATTCTCAATTACAAATTTTAAAGAAATTAAAAAATTAATAACTAAAAATTTATTAATAAATATGTTTTATATTAATAGTTGTCTATTTGTATCTCGAGTATTGACAATTTTTGAATAACTTTTGATTACATTTGTGCAAAAGTATTGGCAATTTTTGAAGTGGTTCTAGTGCACGGTTATTGGGACATCTTCAATGTGCATTACATGGCACTTCGAAATGACCACTTTTGAACCTTGCACACATATCAAATCCCATAGCACATGTGCATTGTTACTACCTCGAAGCCAAAACAATAGCTATAATGACTTAAGTTGCATACAAAGACAACAAAAAGGAAATTGTCAAAATTTGATTTATCCTTAAGATCTGTGAGTGCGTGAAGTTTTCTATAATGGCTACTGATATGCTTCCCCTATAACATCATAAAATAGTTCCCAATCATATTTGCACTAGAAAAGGTGAACATAATGAATAGGATACATCAAATAATGTTTATTTTTTATGGCCCAACATAATACCTGGTGAGTTTGTGTTGGAAAGCTACAATGTAAACAATTGTTGTTTTGTCATTGATGTCAAACCTTAACTGGTGAGACTATTGCTATCTGTTTGAGTACCATATTTATTGATTACTGAAGAAGATTTGAAGGCAAGGATAACAAGAAGACTGAAGGAAATGGTTGAGTTATGAGAAATTACAAGGATACTTGATCAGTTGGCACATTGGCAAGGTAATGTGTTGTTTATCTATAACACTAAAATGAAGATGTCAGACAGTATATGTCGAGCGAAGTTTGTGTCGACCGAGCACCAGTGTATGCCGAGCATAATTTCTAATGTTGACCGAGCGCTAGTAAATTACTGGAGAAAATAGTGATGACGGAGTGGAAGAACACAGTGTTGGCCAAGCGCCAGTATTAAATGGTAAATATTGAGATTTGAGATCTCTGGCCAACATAATTGAATTTATTGGGTTATGTAAAGTTAATCAAGGATAAGCACAAATGGTCCACATTATTTAATGCACAGGTAACTGTAATTAATGCATGGTTTTAAGATTTAATTAGTGATTGCTTTGGAGAAGTAAATTAAATGTAAATTATGGAAAGATCCGTTGGATCCAACCTAACCTAAGTGTTGATGAGACTTTTGTGATCGGGTTCGCCAACAAATGTAAGTTGTCACCGGGTACTGGGGTATGGGCCAACTTCGCTTGTAAGGTTGTCTAGGGAAATGAGATTCCCCGGGCCTCCAAGCACGTGAGAGTCGGGTCTCGACAGTGTGGGGCTCGGTTGGGAGATGTGACTATTTTTCGAGGGGGATAACTGGTTAGCTTCAACTCGTCAACTCTGGGGATTCAGGCAAATGGGGTTTTCTCCAAGCATGCTTACACTTAACAAATAAACTAAAAAAGATCTTGCAGGGTGAGAAGTATTTTGTCTACCTACAGTTATGCTTAAACATTCAACACATCAATAATGCTCTAACACGCTATACTAAATACCGAAGAAACACACAACCATCAACGCACATTCCATCAGTAGCAAAAGAAAGGAGGTCATTAATCTACTTTAAGCATTAGAGAAAAAGACATGAAGAACACAAAGCATAAAATACCGTTAACCCAGAAGACAGAATGCCAACAATATCATTGCGAGAATCCTTCCTTCCTCATTAACATTCTTCCAGCAAGCACTGGTGCATGGTACAACAACTCCTAGGGAGCATTTAACTACTAAACTTAAAACAATGGAGCATTGAGCTCTGCAACTAGAAAATGAGAAAAACTGCTTTGCTATTAACTGTGGACTGCAAAATCATCAATTTTGCCGACCCTTGGAATGAGGTCGGACTTATTATTTATACACATCCTTTGACCTAACCCTAACCCTAACTTATTTTACACTCTGCAATAAAATACACTATCTGGTGGCTGGTACTACCTGCACCATGTTACAAAAAGCCTTGAGACGGAAAAGGCCTGACATGTCAGAAGAATAAGACAAGGATGATGAAGTGGAAGAATCAGCTTCGAGAAGAGAGCCGAAAAGGAGAAAGAAGAAATTCAATCCCCCGGGGATCGAGGCTACATGCCTCATAAATGGGAAAGCGGCGCCCTGCCTCCGATGTGCCAGGTGTGTGTCTGAAACGGTGCCTTGGGAAGACCATCTGTCAGAAACCTCCCATCGAGCTAACGTGCCTTGTCGCAGTTACCCATCTTCTAACAACCTTTATTGCTATCTTGAAAGTGGCCGGTCAGCATTGGGATCTGAGACGTGGGTCATGTAAAGAATTCAAAAAGTGGGATCCAGAATTTCAGGATCTGGGAACTTACGTTCCAAACAAATAAAGAATACAAATGGTGTCAAGCCAGATTTCCCCAGACCGCGAGAACTTTATTGACTTATGCCTTTTTCCCAAGCCGCCAATACCTAGCTTACAGCCTCCTCATCTATGCTCCAGATGCTATCCCACCTGCTGCGGACAACCTCCATTGCATCCTCAACTTCTTCGGCCCCGTCCCAGAATTCATTTACTATCTTGATGGCGTTGTGCGGCTGAATCATGGTCTTCGACAGGCAGGATAACCTGCCTTGATCAAAATCTCTGCCAGGCGGATATAGGGATTCCATCCTTTCGTCAAAATTGTTGAGGACATGATCCTCTGGGGTACATGTTCCGGTGGTGAGGGGATTAACTTGCGAAACCCCAACCACGAATGCCTGAAATAAGCCCAAGGGATACCGGACACTTGTTAGCTTCTCCTTTAAGGTCTTAACCAGTTCCTTGCAAGCCTCAATTTTGAGGGCAAGTCTGGAGTACTAGACCTGGAAGGAATCATATGATTCCTCTCCCAAAATACCAGACTCTATGGTGACCTCTTCGCCAATGCTGTGGATTTCCTCCAATTCGGCCTTCCATTTCTCATATTTATCTAAGTCCTGCTCCCATATCTGAGCGGAGCTTCTTGCCTGTCCGAGGGTGAGATCTACCCTGTAAAATTCTGGGAGGGAGGCCGCCAGAAATTCTCTCATCACCTTTATTTGCTCGATCGCCCACCCATCTACTACCTGCCCCTTTTTCTTCATCATTTCATTGAGTGGCTTCACTATTTCGGCAAATCCAGTGATGAACCACCGGACAAAATTGATCTTTCTGAAGAAAGATCGCATCTCTTTCTTGCTGCCAGGCATTTGCAGATTTAGCAGCGCTTCAACTCTCTCAGGGTCAATAGATATACCCTTCTCGGAGACAATATGCCCAAGCAACTTCCCTTCAGTGACCCCAAATATTCACTTCTTGGGGTTGAGGGATATTCCATACCGGCAACATCTCTCGCAAATCTGGGCAAGGTGGGCGGAACGGTCACGCCTATCCCAGGAAAAGATGATCAAATCATCCATGTAGATGATTATGCACCGATTCACAAGGCCCTCGAATGCAATGTCTATAGCCTTTTGAAATGTGGCCCCTGTGTTAATCAAGCCAAAGGGCATCCTCCGATATGCAAACGTTCCCCACTTGGTGGTGAATGTCATTTTGTCTCTATCTTCATATTTAACCATGACTTGGTTATAGCCAGAGTATTCATCCAGGAAGGACATCATTTGGGATCCATTTACTATCTGCAACACCTCATCCAACAAGGGGAGAGGGTGATTATCCTTCTTGGAGTCTCTATTCAAATTTCAGAAATCCACGCAAAGGTGGATTTCATCGCTCTTCTTTCTTACAGGGACCAGATTGGCAACCCATGTAGTATGTCGGATTGGAAAGATTATCCGGCCTGACAATAGTTTTTCCACCTCTTGACAAATCAAAGGCTTGATCAGTGGGTTGACTGGTCGTTGCTTTTGCCGAAAAGGCTTAGCATCGAGTTTCAGTGGGATGGTATGGGTCATAATGGATGTATTGTATGTCTTCAAATCCTCATACCCCCACACGATCATGTCTATGTATTCTCAGAGAACCACGAGAATCTTTTCCTTTTCCCCAAGGGAGCAGGAAGTACCAATCTATATCATCTTTTCTTCACCGGGCTGGCCGATGTTCACTTTCTTGAATTTTCCTCCCTCAGAGGAGGATGATATCTTTTCCCAGCCCTGAGGGTCTGAGTTGAAGATACGTTCAAGCACAACCGTCCCCTTCGGGATGGTGTTGGTAGGTAGGTCCATGATCCCATCATCTTGATCACCCTGCCCAGTGTCATTTTTGTCCCGCTCCTCCACTATCTGGTTCTCGAAGACACCGACATTAGCCATGAAGGCCAGGATATGTTGATCGTACTCAAAAACTTGAAAGTGGGTGACATTATCTGGAATGGACAGGGTGGGGATCATTTCAACAGAAAATCTCTAGAGTTGTGAGCCGGCCATGGGCTCAAGTGTGCTGGCATAAACAGCGAGGGCATCCGGGACATAATTTCATCGCCGAGGAATAGATCAATGCCAAAGGCATCGAAATCTTCAATAAGGCTCCATGCCCGATTGCAGTATGCGGCCAACCTCTTATCATGACATGTGTACTGACTCCAGACCTATTTGACGATCAACTCTGAATCACCCAGAGCCCGGAGGTGAGTGATTCCTTTCCTCAATGCAAATAGGAGTCGAAGGACCAAAGCCTCATACTCTGTAACGTTTGTGCAGTTAAAATACAGCCTGTAGGACACGAGGAAGGATTTCCCTCGTGGGTTGATTAATTCTACTCTGGCCCTATAGCCTTGTTTGGACCGAGACCCATTGAACTTAAGGGTCCACAAATCATCGTTCGTTGTCGGGAGCTGGGGAGAAAGAGCAGTCTTAGGATTATCTTTGGGAGACTTGGGAGGAGTTTCCTCCGATGCTAACAGCACGTCGGTGAGGTTTTCCTATGGAGGGGTTTGGGATTGAGGTCCCTAGAGAAACGACACCAAAGAAGTGCTCCTAGTAGGGATACTAGGCTCTGGGGGATCACGTTCATGTTCTTTGTTCTAGAATGTGTCGATGTGCCGGGTAGCGACAGAAAGGCAAGGCTCACACTCTAGTTCTGAATGTTTCTGGTAGTGTACTCGGCACCAAGTTCCAGAAAAGAGTGTAGTGGGGGTTGCTGTGGCACCTTAAGAATTGACCTCAACCCTCAATTTTTTTTCTAGGTCTCAAATTCTCTACAGAACTATGGGATCCTCCCCGAGAGTGAAATCGAACATTAGGATTTCAAGGGGTTGGTACACCCCCGGGGAAAGTCTCAGAGAATAAGACCTCGTTAACCCTTCCAATTTTGGTAAGGGCCCACTTCATCTGGGGCTCACTTTCAACCTGGATTTTGTTTGATTCTCCTTCCCAGGGGAGCCATAAGTGGGAGAAGTCGGTCGAAAAGTATCTGTTCAATGACTTAGACCAGTTCTAACTTAATAACATCCCATAAGTCTCTGGGATGTCCACCACTTGAATATCGATTATGCTAGCTATTCTGGGGTCCTAGATGAGCTGTATCTGGACATTTTTCAGTTCACCCACCATTTTCATAGCAGTTTTATCCAGCTGAATCAATGCGCCATTGGATGGGGTGGGTCAGAATCTGAGCTTCTGGCATATGGATAGGGGCATGATGTTGCCTGAAGCTCTGAAATCTACTAGGCACTTGTGTATGTTTTTGCCTTGTATGTTCAGGCCTAATAGGAATGGAGGATCTTCAGTATTCCACCGGAAGACAGCCGCATTGGCGTCCTCGAAAGAGACAGTCTTGGGTGGACGACTAACAACTTTTGAGTTTCCCAAGAGCTTCAGAAGAGACTTCTTCTACTTGAGGTAGTTTAGTAAAACCTCCATAGGGTCATGGAGGTGGTGGTATGTTCTAACGCCTTTGTGATGTCAAACCTTCCTCCCGAGAATTGGTGGCTTCCCTCGGCTTGGTATTTTTCTTGGTTAGAGCTAGAACCTTTTGGAGGGATAGGCCGGTCAGTTGTATTGTCCCGGGGAGGGGTGTCCTTGGGAGGCATGTAAACTAGTCCTTTACCAGCCTGGCTCCGTGTTTTGTAAGGAGCCCGTGGGTTGGTGAAGGCGTTGGCCTCAAAGGCCAGAATTGATTCATCAAAGAATCCTTGTAATTTGGATTCTTCTTTGTCTTCTCCGGAAGATCCAAAGAAGACAGTCTCACAGGTGAATGCACCATGAGTTAGCTCTTGTATATGAGGCTCTGGGGGAGTAGGGTTGGATTCTTGTTGTCTGTCCAGTTGGGAGATCATGATGATCTTCTCCAGCGTGGCACAATTTACCTCATTGTGGGAGCCTGTGTCATGCAATCTACACCAATTGGCCATGGGCTGAAAGTCTATGACTGGTGTGAAATGGGATGGTCCAGCACCACTTTGATTGGCATTTTGGTTGGGAGGTGGACCTCTGATGTTTGCATTATTGTTCCATTACTATTGGTTGGGTCGAGACCCATTGTTGAACTTTCTTTCTTCGGCATTGTGGTTTCGTTGGCTAGAGAAAATATTCCCTCTCTGGGAATTGGAGTTCTAGGGTGCATAGGACCCCGCCTTCAGTTGACCCATGTCCATGGTCAAGGTGGACAACATTCACCAGAGGGATTTAACCTCGGCGGTCAACTGGGTGTTTGTGTCACAATGTGATTGTTGTTGTTTTTTTTGGTTCCCTGGGAAGGAAGCAGTAGTTGCCAGAGTCGAGGGTGGAAACCCTCCAGCCACGGGCGACTGGAAGAAAGGCACTCTGAATGGTTGTGTCTACTATTATTGTGTCTGTTGCGGTTGGTTCCAAGGGAAAGATTCAAGACCTGGTATTGTCTGAGTCTGTGATGGATAAATGTACCAAGCTTCCTGGTCTATCAGCAGTGGCAGGGGATTCATGGCCATCGCGGGGGCACCTATTGCCAGAGTGGGGTTGTATCCCCTGCCATAAGGAGTTTCACCAGGGATCATGTTGAATGGCATATTCTGCCCAATCCCACCCAGGGATTTGTTGAGGCCACGGGACAGTTCTAAGGCTAGGTTATAAACTTTTACCAAAGTATCCTGATCACCCAGGGTGGTTGTTCTCTAGAGGAGAGTGGAAACGAAGGGGTCCATCATGTTGAGATAGGTCTGTATGGTTACTTTCACGGATGGGATAAAAGGACCTGTGCATCACTTCAGGGTGCGTTGGAACCAGTGATTGAATGTTGCGAGGGATTCATTTGGTTCCTTTTTGATGGAAATGAACTGGTTGTGGGACCAAACTGGGTCCACGTGTACATGGAAGGCAGCCAAGAAGGTGTCCTCCATGTTCTACTAACTGTTGATGGAGTTGGCGGGAAGGTTAAGGTACCAGTTCAGTTCACCCTGTCCTAGGGATAGGGGAAAAATTTGGGTCATGACATCTTCATGTTGGATCTGGTGTCAGTTTATGGCATCTTTGTATGCTTGCAAGTGTTCCTCTATTGTTCATGAGCCTAGGTGCTCATATCATGAGAAAATCTTCTTCGGGTGCGAGGGTAAGTCATTGGTTGCGCCCAAAAAAGTTCCCATAGGGGACCCAGTGTTTTTGAAATATGCAGCCATTTGGGGAGTTGAACTTTGAGTAGGTTGAACGTTGATTCCTGGGATTGTTTGGGAATTTTGGGTATTTTGTGGTATGCTAGACCCCCAAAAAATGGTGGCTGGTGTGAATTTTTTGGTTTGTTTCTTTCGAGAAGGAAGCTCGAGTTCGACAAACCTTCCAGGATCAGGGGCTGATCTAAGGATTCTTTCAAATCTCATTGGGGAGAAAGACCCAATCCCACTGAAGGCTTGATTCCTAAAACTACAGCTTGGGGAACCCTTGGGAGGTGTAAAATCAGAATCCTGAGGGGGGGATGAGTTCATTCCCTCCTTCTAGTGCCAGTTTCTGTTGACAGGACTTTTCTGACCGTGTTCACCAACAGATTTAAGTTGTCACCGGGTACCGAGGTACCGACATACTTCACCTGTAAAGGTTGTCTAGGGAAATGAGATTCCCCAGGCCTCCAAGCATGTGAGAGTTGGGTCTCGACAGTGTGGGGCTCGGTTAGGAGATGTGATTGTTTTTCAAGGGGGATAGCTGGTTATCTTCAACTCGTCAACTTTGGGGATTCAGGAAAATGGGGTTTTCTCCAAGCATGCTTACACTTAACAAATAAACTAAAAAAGATCTTGCAGGGTGAGAAGTATTTTGTCTACCTACAGTTATGCTTAAACATTCAACACGTCAATAATGCTCTAACACGCTATACTAAATACCGAAGAAACACACAACCATCAATTTACATTCCATCAATAGAAAAAGAAAGGAGGTCATTAAACTACTTTAAGCATTAGAGCAAAATACATGAAGAACACAAAGCATAAAATACCGTTAACCCAGAAGATAGAATTCCAACAATACCATTACAAGAATATTTTCTTCCTCATTAACATTCTTCCAGCAAGCACTAGTGCGTGGTACAACAACTCCCAGGGAGCATTTAACTGTTGAACTTAAAACAATGGAGCATTGAGCTCTACAACTAGAAAATGAGAAAAACTGCTTTGCTATTAACTGTGGACTGCAAAATCATCAATTTTGTCAACCCTTGGAATGAGGTCAGACTTATTATTTATACACATCCTTTGACCTAACCCTAACCCTAACTTAGTTTACACTCTGTAATAAAATACACTATCTGGTGGCTGGTACTACCTGCACCACATTACAAAAAGCCTTGAGACGGAAAAGGCCTGACATGTCAGAAGAATAAGACAAGGAGGATGAAGTGGAAGAATCAGCTTTGAGAAGAGAGCCGGAAAGGAAAAAGAAGAAATCTAATCCCCCGGGGATCAAGGCTACATGCCTCATAAATGGGAAAGCGGTGTCCTACCTCTGATGCGCCAGGTGTGTGTTTGAAACGACGCCTTGGGAAGACCATCTGTCAGAAACTTCCCATCGAGGTGACGTGCCTTGTCGCAGTTACCCATCTTCTAACAACCTTTATTGTTGTCCTGAAAGTGACCGGTCGGCATTGGGATCCGAGATGCGGGTCACGTAAAGAATTCAAAAAGTGGGATCTAAAATTCTGAGGTTCGGGAACTTACGTTCCAAATGAATAAAGAATACAAAATATGGTGTCAGGCTAGATTTCCCTGGACCTGAATAACTTTGTTGACTTATACATTTTCCCAAGCCGCAAATACCTGGCTTACAACCTCCTCATCTATGCTCCGGATGCTATCCCACCTGCTGTAGACAACCTCCATTGCATCCTCAACTTCTTTGGCCCCGTCCTAGAATTTATTTACTATCTTGATGGCATCGTGCGACCGAATCATGGTCTTCGACAGATGAGATAACCTACCTTGATCAAAATCTCTACCTGGTGGGTACAGGGATTCCATCCTTTTGTCAAACTTGTTGAGGACGTGATCCTTCAGGGTACATGCTTTGGTGGTGAGGGGATCAACTTGCGAAACCCCAACCACGAATGCCTGAAATAAGTCCAAGGGATACCGGGCACTTGTTAGCTTCTCCTTTAAGGTCTTAACCAGTTCCTTGCAAGCCTCAATTTTGAGGGCAAGTTTGGATTACTAGACCTAGAGTGAATCATATGATTCCTCTCCCAAAATACCAGACTCTGTGGCAACCGCTTCGCCAATGCTACAAATTTCCTCCAATCCGGACTTCCATTTCTCATATTTATCTAAGTCCTACTCCCGTATCTGAGCAGAGCTTCTTTCCTGTTTGAGGGTGAGATCTACCCTATAAAATTCTAGGAGGGAGGCCACCAGAAATTCTCTCATTGTCGTTATTTGCTTAGTTTCCCACCCATCTACTACCTGAACTTTTTTCTTCATCACGCGTAGTGAGTCCATGTCACCCTGTGCAAGCGGCAATCTAGAAGAAGGGGTTCTGGGGTGGACTTCGGCCAAGGGCCATGTTAGTTCTGCCAGAAGTGCAAGGAGGTTAGCATTTGTCTCTCTTTCCTCTTGCATCTTCTGCCCCTATTTTGCATATCGGGCCTCTATAGCCTTGGTAGCCTCTTTTAGCAAGTCAAGTTCTCCTTGCTTGTCTCTTTTCCCCAGCTCGACCTCTGTTATATTATAGTCTTCTGGCCTTGTGGTCGTTGCATCTATATTTTTTGGGGGTGTTGCAATGACCACAACTATACTACCTGCTGGGTTGGTCCGGAGGGTATGGACCAACCGTGCCCTTTTGGGCTTCTTCATTTCAGCATTCTTGGCCATCATTTCGGCCAATGACAAAGGAGCACCTGTTGGCACCGCCGGAGCTTTTCTTTTTTTTGTTTCTACTAGCCATTAGGGTGGCTAGGATGGCCTTGCTGCTAATTCCTGCTCACTAAGATTCACTTCTGAATCTGGTGGTGCATTTTCTGAATTTATATTTTCTTCCAGCTCCTTTTCCTGTTCTCATTTCGGCCTGTCTTGTTTCCTATTCTCCAGAACCTTCAATGTTTTATGCCATGCTAGCGTCTTCTGTAGAATTGTCTGGGATCTTTTCCCTAGTTTCTATTCCTATATTCTCAGGGAATTCATCTTCCCTGGCGTTATCGACAGCTTCTTCATTCTCCTCTTTCGGGACCTCCTGGTCCATTGGCTGTTGTTGTTCTTGGGCCCCATCAGCCTCATTTACTTCAACATTTTCTTCCTCCATTGGGACATCCTCCAGAGGTGGGTGAGGTCATTGGCCAAAATTCAATAAGGCGGCAACTTTCTCAACCTCACTGAAAGTGCTTTAGGGCACTTGGTCACCCGAAGTCTCCAAAGGTGCCTGGAGTGTGATGGTCGGAGGTACGGTTCTCCCCTGGGGTCTGGGTTCTCCTTCCATCAGTGGCTCATCCATTGGCTACCCTAGCATATCTGCGATCCCCTGGACCGGTAATTCTTCCTGTTTAGGCTCAGTATTTTCCTCTCGAGCCTCTTGCTCTGATACATCCTTTTCTATGGGGAGTTCTTCTTCTGCAGGGGCTTCCTTTTCTTGAGCTTCGATTTCCTCTACTACAGTATTTACGCCTTGTCAGATTTCCAGAAGCTCCTCCATTGAGAAGGTGTCATCAAAATCATCATGCAGCAAGGAGGAGTCAGAGATATCCTCAAGATCGGGAGAATCCGAACTTACTTCTACTGGGGGCTTCTCAGACATTCCAAGGGGAGCGCTTGGAATGGGGATTACTATTGTTTTCTTTTTCCTTACGAGAGAAGCCCTGGTGTCCAGAGTACTGGAGGATTTTGCTTCAGCAAAACTCTATCTGCTCATCATCGCTGCCGACAAGGGAGGTCCTGTTGGGCGAGCGGAGGCCACTAGAGTGACCGAGAGACTAGAGGCCACCTGTATATTGATTTGTTGGCTAACCAACTTTTCCGACTCCATCTAATCATGAAATTTTTCCATTAAGAGTGTGGGGACTTGAGGGGACGCCTTAGGCATCGGGACTCCCTCCTTTTCTTTTCCTTTATTTTTGCTAGTTTCAACAGGCACGGCAGACGAAGAAGGTCCGGAGCTAGCTGAAGGGGGCATGGTCGATTTGACCAATGCTTTCTTGCGGGTGCTCCTAGTGACTTGCTTCTATGATGGGGTGGCATACCGCATCAATTGTCAAATTCTCCAGAGTGGCCCAATCCACTAGAGAGAGATCCAATTTATCCAATCCCTATGCCTTGTATGCTGGATCTTCCAGCGGCCCGCCATCTATGAATCCCTTTGGGAATGTCTGAAGTTGAAGTGCCTCCATGAGCCCTTTGCTCATTCTTCTATGTTGTTGGGCCCTGAGATCAAAACTATCTTGGCAATCCACCCAGAAATCTTCAATGTCATCTTCATGTGGGGGGATGCCCTTGGTAGTGTGACGACAATTTTTCCATGGGGGTCATAGTTTTTCCAGGTGTGGTTGAATTCAACCAGCCCCAATCCTTTTAATTCATTATCCGCCTCTCGGGCTGTGGCGAGGCTACATGTGTAGTCCCCGAAAGTAAAGGGGAATGAAACATTAATGACCTTCTTCAATGTGAAGAAGGCATGCAGATCCATCATCTGCCTACAAGACTCTAAAAGAATTATCCTATCCCCGCAATACCAGGGAAGGAGGTAGGGATTCCCATTAAAGCTGGTCACCCTGATGTATGTGTGGTGCCTAAATTGAATAAAATATTGGCCATAAGAATTGACCAGTATCATTGCCGCTTGTGAGAGGTGGTACCCAAAATCTCGAGTAAGTGTAAGAATGTTATGGTAAACGAAGGCATCATTTACCCAGAAAAAATTCTGGAAGCTTAGCTCCCACTGTAGCTAGGGATAATGATCCCATGGTGTAACCTTTCCCACACCGTTTCTGAGCTCTCCAACTGTGCCTAGGCCCTAAAAAGTTGGCCTTTGTTGCGCCAATGCCCACAACACATATGAGGTCATATAAAATTGTGAATGTTGGGCAACGGTTCGCATTTGTGTATCCACGTGGTTTGATATAATCACTTCCCAGTTGAAAGCCCTGCTATGTGTTTTTATGTAGTATAAGAAGTAATACATCCACGCTGAGAATTTCAGAGTGTGGGGCCATCTAAAGATTTTGCACAAAAATATTATGCCCGCCTAAATGGGCTCCTTGAAGTCCCCACGGGGAATTTCCAATTTCATCCTTTTATAGTCTCACTTTGGAGACTTCAACCAATTGTTGTTAAGGTGCTGCCGGGAAATAATTTTGGCCTCACTGAACTCCTTTAATGAGCTGGCATGGGTGATTACCATGGATCCTTTGAACTGTGGGATCCCCAACCCGGAAGCAAAGGTGGGGGCAACCAATGTGATGATAGTGGTAGGATATTGCAACGACCGGGGATCTAGAAGCTGCATTAAGCGAGTAGCCGGGTTGTACAATACTGCCAGCTGCCTGATAAGTTTGGGTGACTGCACCATGCATGGGAAATTCATGGCCTTGATGATGCCGGAGGCAGCTAGGTAAGTTGCTATTTTGTCCCCTTGTTCTTTCAACCTATAAATGGTCTGGATTAGACCTTGTAGTTTTACCCAAGACCTGGGATCCAGATCTGTCATTTCTTGAACCTTGGAGTCTATTTTAGACCCCGCAACACCTCCATCCTTCAGATACTTGGAGGTTAGTGGTAGCTTCGCCAACATTCTTTCTAGTTTAGATTTTGTGGCTGCCCGGGTGGAAGTAGTTGGTAATTCCAGGCTATGAGGAGGTGTGAAATCATCAGACATCTTGAACAAGCTTATCAACCACCTGCAAGACCGAAAAACCGTCAGAACATATAAAGATATGAAAAACTCCAGGGCATTTTCAACCATCCTGCACCTGTCAAATAAATGTTAGTGCATATATATATAAAAGTTCTAGAGTATCTAAAAGTGAACATAGCTTAAGCATTCCAGAATGTGCTGACGCGGTGACAAAAATGGAGGCAAAGTCCTGCTGGGAGTCCGGAGTCTAGACAAACTAGCTGTTGCCAATGAGACTGGAAATGAAGTCGTACTTTGGCTGACGTGCACCGACACATGGGAAAGTGCCAAGCGGTGTAAAAGGTAGTTATGGCATTGATTAGGACAAGTGGGCCGACACAGGGCAAAAGTAAATGCCATATTGGACGTGTTTTAAATGCCATACATGGGAAATTAATCCCGCCATTAATATGATGAGACAAAGGAGAGAGAAATATGTCATGGTTTGAACCAGCAAGGTGTTGAGTTGAAACCATGGCGACTCCGTCTCGACGAGCTCTATCTCGTCAGACCGAAATTCATGATAGAGCGTGAAGAACTTGACGCTCTAAAGGATACACAGCACACATATATACATGATATGCACAAGATGCATAGGAGGCACACTGCTTATATACATGGAAAATAGAAGATATACATCATATACACCATATTTATAGCAAAATGAAACACAGAAAGACTACCTAAAAGGAGAATGCAAAAAATGTACATAATATACAATATCCTACACCACACAGAGGGTGGACAACCGTCTGGCAGAGCCGACCCACCAACGAGTGGCAAACCAGATGAAGAAGACGCAGAAACAAACGCAAAAAAAGTGAAGGAGAAATGAAAAAGAAACACAGCAACATGAAACGAAAGCAGAAAATGAAAATTCAAAGACGAAAGAAAGAACCAGAAACACCAACCTGGAACCTGAAGAATTGGCGAAGGGAAGAAGCACTAAACTGCTCTGCAACAACTTTCACCTCCAATTTCAAGAACAACTACTGAAGATCACTTCATTGTTACTCACTATGCTCAGAGAAGCTTGCACTTAATTTTTGCTCAAATCGCCTATCAATCGCTCTGAAAACTCTAAGTATTTTAATCGCGGTAACTGTGAAAATGACAGGTAAATCTTATTTATACCCAAGGTAAAAGCAACTTACCTTCCCTCCGCAAAATTTGGAATAGGTGAACCTCCGGACTCTAGGCTTGGGGATTTGAAATGACCACGTCTTTTTATGAGAAGAAGACATCGTGGAAAAGAATCCTAGAATTTGGAATCTAGCTTCTCCAAAGGAAACGACCAACTCCAAGACTGGGTCCTAGAGACACGAAGGAAAAAACACAAAACAAAACCAACACCGTGGGAAAGAAAACCCAGAGAAGGAAACAAAAGAAACAAAGACAAAGAAAGCAAGGCATGAGCTGAAAGCAAACAAAAAAAGGGGGACCCAACATTTTGTACCCAAAATGTAGGGACGGGTATGCAGGGCATAACACTAAGATCTACGATCTTGATTAAGCGGCAAAGACTTAGTTTACCTAGATGAAGAGGTATAAGATAACCTCAAGGGGTTATTCAAGTTGTGAGATATATATGCTAAGTGTATGCAAGAGGATTGCATGGTTAATTGACTGATTGGCATGATCTAGCAGAGAAGGTTGAGCAGAGAAGCAGAGGATTGCGACAGTGATTTCTTGACAGACTTCCAAGCAGATCTGAAGATTGAAATGAGAATGGAGGCCACTCAGTGAATTAGCATTAGAGCTAAACTAGATCTGGATTTGGAAAGTAAGTTGTATGTATTAGATCACACCTATTGATTACTTTCTAACCATAGTATCAGTCAAAAAACTTTAACCAGGTTGACCTAATAGTCATTGTATAAATCTTTTGAGCAAGGTGAAATTCAGGTGGAATGTTCTAAGTCCTCTAACAAGGCCACTCCTGACATGGTGATTAAATCCTTTAACCAGGTCACATTTAACAATGTGTTTTGTACCCTTTAATAGGGTTGGCTCCTAGCAGAGCTCACTTCAGAAGATTGGCAGTTTGGTAGCATGTTACTGGTGGTTTTTCCCAAATTGGGTTTCCACGTTAAATCTTGGTGTCAACTTGTGTGAATGTTTATGTTGTGTTTTACTGATAGGTTTCCGCAAGCTGATTACATTTGAACAGTAAAGTGCATATTTATGTTGTTGCTACTGAGAAATTATGAGTTGTTTAAAGTGCTATAAATTTTCAATTGGTACATCTAGACCTATGGATAACTGATTCACCCCCCCCCTCTCATTTATTCTAAATTCATTCTAACAATTGGTATCAGATCTCTAGTATCTTGAAAACAGTTTGAAGGTACTTAGAGTGAAAGATCAAGATGTATAAAAAGGAGGTACTGAAGTTGAACAAAGATAACTTGCCTGCATGGTAGAGTTTGATGTAATTGCATCTGGCTGGTATTGGTGATGCTGCTAAATGCTATATTGAACATGATTATGTAGCCCCAACAACACCTCTTACTGTTGAACAGTTAAGAGAAAAGCATGAACACAATCAAGCAATGTTGGAGATCGCATCATCCTTAAGCTATCCTAAATTTAAAGACATAAAGAACTATAAAAATGCAAAGCAAATGTGGGATACCCTAGCAACCATCTATGGAGGAGATAAAAATGTCCTTAGAGCCAAATTTGAAAGTTTAAGAGGTAAGTTTGATGAAATGAAAATGCAAGAAGGAGAAAATATAGTTCAATATTGTGGTAGGATAAAAGAAGTTGTGAATTCTATTAGAGGATATAATGGAACCATTGATGATAAAATCATTATGAGCAAGGTACTAAGGACTCTTCTCCCTGTATATGATATTAGAGTCTCTACAATTCAAGAATTGAGATGTACTCATAATAACAATTTGACTTTGGAAGGTCTGGTGGGCAGACTTACTGCATTTGAGATGTCAAATTTTGATAACTACACTCCGCAAGCTATTGAATCTGCATTCAAGTCCTAGTTGGTCCTTAACAAATCAAAGAAAGGAAAGAAATGTGTGAATAGTGACAATGACACTGCAGATGATGATATAGAAGAACTTGAGGCACTTATGGCAAGAAGACTATCTAGAGGAAAAGGAAAATTCAAAGGTAATCTTCCTATAATTTGTTTTTCATGTAACAAAGTTGGTCATATTGCTACTAGATGTCTTGATAGGAATGACAAAGAAGAAAGAAGAGACAACAAGTACAAAGATAGAAAGGATGACCAAGACTTCAGAAAGTATAAGGATTACAAAGACAAAGGTAAGAAATCTTGCTATACAGCTGAAGAAGCTTCTGACAGTGGATCTGAAAGTTCTGATGAAAATAATATAGAAGTTGTGTATGTTGCTATGAAAGATGATTCTGATGATGATGAGAAAACTACATTAATTTCTTATATGAGAAAAGGTGACCATTGGATTATTGACAGTGGTTGTTCACATCACATGAATGGTGATAAAAATAAATTTGAGACCTTAGATCAGTGCAAAGGTGGTTATGTTAAATTTGGTAATGATGCACCATGTCTTGTTAAAGGGAAAGGTTCAATTAGATTGACTGACAAGATCAAATGTGACAATTTATATTGGGTTGATGATCTTAACTATAATTTATTGAGTGTTGCACAACTGAATACTTCTGGTTACAGAGTTAAGTTCCATCACAAGAAGGCAAAGATCTTTGATGCCACTAGAGAACTAGTTGGAAGTGGAGAGCAGACAAAAGGTAACCTGTTCTATATGGCCTTAGTTGATGAGACATGCTTGTTTGCACAATATAATGATGTTTGGTTATGGCATAAAAGGTTGTGTCATGTAAACTTTGATAACTTGGTAAGCATAAGAAAATTGAAAAAGGTTAGAGGGTTGCCTAAGTTAAAGTAACCTAAAAATGCAATGTGTAAGCAATGTCAGTTGGGAAAAATGATTAAGTCTAGTTTCAAGAGAAAGACTCATACTTCTGAGGAAACTCTAGAATTGGTTCATACTAACCTTTGTGGTCCCATTGGTGAGAAAAGTTATTGTGGAGATAGATATTTCATTCTATTTGTTGATGATTACTCTAGAGTGATGACTGTTATGTTTCTTAAAGAAAAATCCGATGCATTCCAGTTATTTAAGTGGTACTTGGATAAAGTTGAAAAAGAGATAGGTAAAGGTCTGAAATGTTTGAGATCTAACCGAGGAGGTGAGTTTATTTCTAATGAGTTTAACAGATTGTGCAATGACCAAGGTACAAAAAGATAGATGTTCATGCCTAGGACACCACCACAGAATGGTATTGCTGAAAGAAGAAATAGATCTAGCATGGACTGTGCCAGAACACTAATGATGGAGAAAAATGTTGCACAAAAATATTGGAGAGAAGTTGTGAGTACAACAGTCTATACTCTGAATAGAGTACAAGTCAAGAAAGGTACTAATGCTACACCTTATGAGATATGGTATGGATATGCACCTAATGTAAGATATTTCAAAGTTTTTGGAAGTAAATGCTTCATACCGAAGGATAAAAAAAATATAAAACTTGATGCTAAAGGTGAGGAAGGGATATTTCTTGGTTATTCAACTAGAATTAAATAATATAAGTGTTTGAATTCTAACACTAACAAAATTGTGGAAAGTGCAAATGCTAGAATTGATGAATATGCAGAAAGAAATGAAGCAGAATGCATACAGGAACCTGAAAGTTACAAATCATTTGTCTACCTGGATGAGGAATATTATAGTGTATTACCTGAACCTGAGGAAGAGGTTGTCGAGAAATAGCTAGCACCTTCCGAGTCACATAATGAAGTTGTTGGGCAACAAGAGGTAATTGTCGAGCTATCTGATGGAGATGTTGAGACACAAAATCAACCTAAATTGAACGGGAATAATGAATCTGAAGAAAAACAATAACCTACTCTAGCAAAGTATGTAAGGAGGCACCACAAACCAAATCAAATCATAGGATCGAAGGATTCTGTAGTTATGACAAGAAGTAAGTTGAGAGACGGTACATGCTTGTTATGTGATTTTGAGCCTAAAACAGTAAAAGATGCTTTAGAAAATGAAGAATGGATACAAGCCATGAATGAAGAGATTGAATAGATTGAAAAGAACAAAACTTGGACACTTGTACCTAGGCCAAATGACAAAAATGTAATTGGTACTAAATGGGTATTCAAAAATAAGATGAATGAACATGGACAAGTAACAAGGAATAAAGCTAGAATGGTATGCAAGGCTTATGCACAAGACAAAGGAATTGATTATGGAGAAACATTTTCCCCAGTTGCAAGGTTGGAAGGAGTCATAACTTTACTTGCATATGCAGCCTACAAAGGTTTTAAAGTTTATCAAATGGATGTAAAGTCAGCATTTCTAGATGGGATATTAGAAGAAGAAGTGTACATTGAACAAGCTGATGGATTTGTTGACCCAAGCAAGAGGAACATGGTTTGCAGGCTACACAAGGCACCATATGGACTGAAGAAAGCACCAAGAGCATTGTATGAGAGATTGCACAATTATCTGATAAAGATTGGATTTGCAAGGACCAATGACAACATCAATCTATATTTGAAGACAGAACAAGGTAAAGGTACTTTATTAGCTGAGTTTTTTGTTGACGACATTATATTTGGTGGACAAGATGTGTTATGCCAAACATTTGCAAAAGAGATGCAATCTGAATTTGAGATGTCTATGTTTGGTGAAATCAAATTCTTTGTTGGCTTACAAATATATCAAATGAAGAATGGTATCTACATTACTCAATCAAAATATCTCAAGGAGATACTAATTTTTTTTGGAATGGAAGAATCAAAACCAGTAAGTACACCCATGGCTACTGGACAGAAGTTAACGAAAAATGATGATACAAAAGAAGTGAATCAAACCCTTTACAAGTCAATGATTGGAAAGCTGCAATATGTTGTGCACAGTAGACCTGATATTTATTTGGTTGTTGGGATTGTTGCAAGATTTTCTGCCAATCCTAAGGAGACTCATATGATGGTAGTAAAAAGAATTCTGAGATATTTGAAGGGTACAGATGAATATGGTTTGTATTACAAAAAGAATGACAAGTTTAAACTCAAAGTTTACACTAATTCTGATTGGCCTGGAAACGTGGATGATAGGAAAAACACCACAGGTGGCACATTTCTTTTGGGAAAGAGATTGGTTTCCTGGACAAGCAAGAAACAAAATTGCACCTCACAATCTACAACTGAAGCCGAGTATGTGGCAGCTATAGAAGTTGATAAATGCACCTTCACCCAAGATCACCTGCATGCAAACACTATCACGAGAAGAAGCAAGAGACAGAAGACAGAAGAATCTATGGCGGCCAAAAGGCCAGAGATAGGAAAATCATGTTGCAAGAAAAAACTTCTATTAACAAAATGAAATTACAATACAATCTCCTTACTGAAATGAAAGAAGTGAATCCTTATAAAAGGAAACACGAAACCCTAAAAGGGAAACCCTAAGGTTAGCTGAAGCAAACTAGAGTGAATAGGAAAGTTACTAATTAGATCATAATGATTTAATTTAGTAACCCGATAGACTATTACTCTAACACCCCCCTTAAGATAATCTTAGGGAGAAGCAAAACCTAGGAAACTACTGCAGAAAGCAGGAAAGATGGGTCCCGACAACTAAGCCTGATCATGTACCCAAATACAAGAAAGAAAAATAGATGAAGGAAACTGAGCCTTCAATCTAGGGAAAAGATGTCCCAGAGAGAGGAACAAGAATGAGCAAGATGCACCTCCGAAGCAAAGAACTGTAAACTCTGTCAGAAGATACTGCTGGAACCCCCACTGAAGTGCATGACCAGGTAGAGAAGACAAATGTCTGAAGAGCTGATCAATCAAACTAGGAAGCAATAGAACCAACAGGTGAACCCCCCCATAATGCTGAACTGGGAGAGGTGACAGGAACACTGAAATGTGATGCCAGAAACAACTGCAGAAGAAAGAACCAGGAACACCAACAGTGCAACATAAGTACACACACAGGATAAAGAGTGGTGTCATCGACACACAGCATGGGCTAATGTCATGGAAGGTACGCTCACTTGACAAAAGTAGATGCGCCTAAAGCGGCATAAGCATCATAACCCCCCATGGCACTTTATAACAGAGTGCGACTACAACAACCGTACAAGGTGTACAAGATCCCAGATATACAAAAGAAGGCACTTTTGCTCAGTGCGTTTACAGAACAAAAATGCAGCAGAAGGAGCATACAAGCTCAGATGTCAGAAAGAAGAGTGAGCTATGAAATCAGAAGAATAGATCCCAGGACCTGTAGAACCAAGCAATCCACCAGAGGGAATAAACTACCAAAATAAAAGGAGAGAAAACCTAGAGAATAATCTGGAAAAAATACCTCTGCCACTGAATAGCACACTGAACCAGCTTTCCGATGATATCTCGTTTGCCAAAAAAGGAGTCTGGATGAGCCAGATATGACTCCCGGAAGGCAAAACAAAACATCAGACTTCAACAGCAAAAAACACTATCAAAATGGCAGAACCCAAAACCCTAACTTCCATCATTGAAAATTTCTCGAAAAGAGCTTTTCGACGGTATATGGAAGTCAGAAAAAGACCCCCGTATGCTCAAGATAAAGCAAAAAAGGCCCAGGTACCCCCAAAAAACCAAAAAAGGTTGCAAATGAGCCCCAGGGGCTAAAAAATTTGGGCCCTTAGGCGCATGGCACACGCCGGGGGCTTAACCCTGCCCCACGGTCACCATAAGATCGGCCGCGAACAGTCATAAGCCCGCGGGGGCTAAGTAAAAGGCCACCGGTGGTGGGCGCCAAGCGGAGCGGTGAGCCGGTGTCTGAACCGAAGGCTGCGTCGGGGTGGAGCGGCATGGGCGTCGGTGGGACTATGTGCTGGGTAGCGGGGGAGGCCAGAGGACGGTGGGCGGCGGTGGGCTGCGGAGCTCCTGGAGGCTGCAGAGCGGCGGAGACGGTGATGCAGGGGGCCAGGCCGGCCACCGACCGGTGGCGGTGGAGCACCGGTGGCCCGACGGTGGCGCCCATCAAAAAACACTGTCAGCGTAATAAATTGCATAAAAAATATTTAAAAAATGTTTTTTTTTTAATTTTTTCCTCGAAAAACGAGCCCGTGCGGCCCTTAGGAGGCCGAAAAAATTTGCCTGATGCCCCGGTGTCCAAAATGGACAAACTTTATATGGATTCTGGGGTTTTTGGGCCTTCTGGATGCAATGGTAATGTCTGTTTGGGCCCAAAGTGACCAGAAACAAAGGTCCCCCTAAATCCACACAAAAATGCCAGAAAAAGCCTAGCGAACTTCAAACCCTCGAATGCTTCAGCAAAACTCGAACAGCCGACTGCAGGAGAGCTCTGATACCATGTAGAAGTTGATAAATGCAACTTCACCCAAGATCACTTGCATGCAAACACTGTCACAAGAAGAAGCAAAAGATAGAAGACAGAAGAATCTATGGCGGCCAAAAGGCCAGAGACAGGAAAATCATGTTGCAAGAAAAAGCTTCTATTAACAAAATGAAATTACAATACAATCTCCTTACTGAAATGAAAGAAGTGAATCCT
>MU227515.1:3117790-3131280 GCA_018584345.1 Thuja plicata
CTGCATATACAAGTTTCAATTAATAAATATTACTTTAGTCGGCTGCATAAACATTTCACTGATGCTCGGTGAACACTGCAGACTCTGCGAAAATCCTTCGGTAACCGACTGAACTCGGTAAGTACTATGAACTCGGTAAAGACTGACCTTCCTTCACATTTTCTTTGAAGACCGACTGAACTCGGTAAAGACTGAATTTCTTTGTTCACCGAGTGAGCTCGGTAGTAACTAATTTCTCGATATAGTATTCTGGAGCGCTTGGTAGACTCTGTAAATTGCTTCTCTTATCGACTGAGCTCGGTGGACTCTGTCAACTGTCTTGCTGAACAATCTGAGCTCGGTAGACTCTATCTGATGACTGATATGACATTTGTGTAACATCAAGGACAACACACAATTAAACAATTGTTTCCAACACTACAGACACAAAGGGAGAAATGTTTTACAAGATGAGGATTAGAATGAAGCTAAAGAAATTAATGAAGATTTGGTTCATATCAAGGATCACAAGAAGACTTTTTGGATTGTATGGTAACTATGCCTGTAAAATTATTGTTTTAAAGTTCAGTGTTGCCATCAATGCCAAATAGGGAGATTGTTGGAAAGCTACAATGTAAACAATTGTTGTTTTGTCATTGATGTCAAACCTTAACTGGTGAGACTATTGCTATCTGTTTGAGGACCATATCTATTGATTACTAAAGAAGATTTGAAGGCAAGGATAACAAGAAGACTGAGTGAAATGGTTGAGTTAAGAGAAATTACAAGGGTACTTGATCAGTTGGCACATTGGCAAGGTAATGTGTTGTTTATCTATAATACTAAGATGAAGATGTCAAACAATATATGTCGAGCGAATTTTGTGTCGACCGAGCACTAGTGTATGCCAAGCATAATTTCTAATGTCGACTTAGCACCAATAAATTACCGGAGAAAAAAGTGATGACCAAGTGGAAGAACACAGTGTTGGCCGAGCGCCAGTATTTTGGTAAATGTTGAGATTTGAGATCTCTGGCTGACATAATTGAATTTATTGGGATATGGAAAATTAATTAAGGATAAGCACGAATGGTCCACATTATTTAATGCATGGGTAACTGTAATTAACGCATGGTTTCAAGATTTAATTAGTGATTGCTTTGGAGAAGTAAATTAAATGTAAATGATAAAAAGATCTATACAATGTAGGATTTAAGAGATACAAATCCACAGAACGCCAAGAATACCTGCATGCAAATAACCTGTTACAGGAGAGAAGCAAAAAGAAGCAAAATGTAGAACTCAGAAGTTACTAAAAAATGAGAGCAAAATTATGATCTGAGTTAATTGAAAAAAATATTTACAAGGTTCAACCTATAAAGGTGAACAAAACCCTAAAGCCTAAAAAAGATAGGTTGCACATTATAATTAATAAAGAATTAATTATAATGCACCTAAGAGATAGCTTAAGAAAACAAAGTAATAAATAACTTAATTAATTAAACCAAAGTGATTTAATTAATAAGTGTAAAATATAATTACTCTAATACCCCCCCTTAAGCGAAGCTCAGGAGGTAATCTGACCTAGCACAACTATGAAAGTAGGAAATGGGTCCCAGCAATAAGGCGTGACCAGGTACCCAATACAAGGAAATCTTTGTAAACCGGAGACAAAGGAGAAAACCCAGTGAGAAAAACTCCTCTCCAAAAAGAGATATAAAAGCAAGCAAAAGACAAAAAATGACTTCAAGAGACTCTCTCAAAGCCATAAGTACAATGCATGCTGCCAACCCCCCTGTGAGAGAGGGTCAAGGCTCTAAAGCCCCCCCAGAATGAAAGAACCCCTGGATCAATGAACAAACCACCATGACGCCAATACAAAGGAGTGAAAGGAAGTGAGCACTGAAGAGGTAACCTCAAAAGATAAGGTGTCACTGTAAGGCTGAGATGATGCTCAAAGGAGTAGACATGAGGATCCTGAAAGGGAACCCCCAATGTAGGTGGTATGACATGTGTGCTGACACTGTCAGGAAAGAGGAGATGAGTGTCCTCTGTAGAATCCTCACCAACTGCACCTGGTGGCTCGATGAATGGAGCTTGAGGGTCTGGCAGTGCTAAAGAAGAGTCCTACTGAAGAGAAGAAACCCTAACAAGATGAGGTGAGGCAGCCATAGAAGTGCTCTCAGGAACAACACAGAGGTTCAAGTGACCTGACTGTCCCACATGATGCTCTTGCGTAAGAGGAGAGTTGTGCTTTGATGATGGAAATGGTGGACCAAAGTATGAAAAGGTGTAGAGATGGGTGGAATGATCAACTGTCCCTGTAGCAATAATGCCACCTGTCACACTATCCTAAATGAAGACTGAATCTGGCATGAACTCAACTGTCTTCCCTGATCCACTGTGTGTAATCTGGTAAATCAAGAGAGGTTTGCAGACAGAGATGGAACACACAATACATCATTGAATGTGCCATCCTGAATGCGTACATAACCTTTCCTACAAACTGGCATAACAATGTTATTCCCCATGAGAATGTGGGGAGTAGGAGAAGCCTCAATAGAAGAGAAGATCTTCGGAGAAGATGCCATATGGTGAGAAGCACCTGAATCCAGTATCCAAGGGACCTAGGAAGGGGATGCAACGAAAGATCATAATGCATGACCCTATCCAAAATCCTGTCCAGATGTCGAAGATGAGGTAGAAGACTGAAAAGAAGACCCCTATGAGGTTGAAGAGGATGGAGAGGAAATAGTGCTCTTCTGAAGGAGAGCTTGCAAATATGAAATCAATTTCTCATAGCCATCAAATCTCTTCTAAAAACAATGTGACTCATCATGAGGCCCCATCTAACTGAGCTTAGACTGTTCACGAGTTAACCTGTCACAGAAGGTCTCAAAAGAGGGCATAACATGATGTGCACCCAGTGCATCCATAGTGAAGTAGAAGGTAGAAGTGAAAATCTAATAAGGGCCATGAAGCTTTGAGAGTATCAGAAAGATACACTCATCATCTGACTTCATCTTTTCAACAACCTATAAAATAGATCGAAGAGACTTGAACTTCATCAGGAAGTCCTCAATGCTGGTGAATGATTCAGGTACCAAGGAGGTGAACTCTGCATCTATCTGGAGAACCCTGAACTAATTCATTGTTCCAAACAAGGTGGAAAACTTGTCCCACATATCCCTGGGTGTGGTCAGACCATCCAGGTGGAACAAAAACCCATCTGAAATATTCATGGCAATGAGGCCCATTGCCTCATCCATCCTATTTTTGTGTATAAGAGCCTCATAAGGCCTCTATAGAATTGGCTGAGCCGCATCGAGGCATGACCATAGCCCTTTTTCCATAAGCAATCTGGTCATCTTCCCTTTCCAAGTGTGATAGTTGTGAGGTGTAAGGCGAGTGACAGAAGAGTCTGCCATTGAGAGAAGGTAGACAGAAGTAGAAGGGTCTCTTTTAAATAAATGACATAAATAGAATTTGCACCCCCCCACAAAGTATTATACTATCTCCCGTACACTTCAAATAAATATGTAAGCAAAAAAAACAAGGAAAAAACCTGATTTTCAGATGCATCCACTTTGATGCCAAAAAAATGATCAAACAGCAAAATTTGAAAATAAAACCAACATGGTTGGATTAGGCTCGGAAAGAGCTTTCCAACGATATATCACACTTCTATTTTCGATACCGTATGCAAAAATTTCTCAAAAATGGGTGCCAGTTTTCCAGAGTGGCAGAGATCCTGAAAAAACCCCTTGCAACACTGAAAACTGCCCACTAAGCAGTCAAAACCACCTGTGTATAAAAAAACCACCTTTGTACCTTCTACGCTCAAATCTCAGTGTCTCGTATCTCAAAAAGCCTGTCAGGTTCATACGGCCCTCTTTCCATAAAAAATTGCCATAGCTTGCTCTGGTACCCAAAGGTGGTCAAATTTTATATCAAAATTTGTCTGAACGATCCTCTGAATCCATTGGTGAGGTCAGTTTTAGCCCAAAATGCATCCAATAAAAAACTTTCCCCAGATCCAATAAAAAAACTCTTCAAAAACTTGAAACCCTTAACCTCAAAACCTGCTTCAAAAACACCAAAACGGGCAGCAGTAGGGGAGCTTTGATACCATGTAGGATTTGAGAGATACAAATCCATAGAATGCCAAGAATACCTGCATGCAAATAACCTATTACAGGAGAGAAGTAGAAAGAAGCAAAAGACAAAAAATGACTTCAAGAGACTCTCTCAAAGTCATAAGTACAATGTGTGCTGCCAACCCCCCATGTGAGAGAGGGTCAAGGCTCCAAAGCCCCCCCAGAATGAAAGAACCCCTAGATCAATGAACAAACCACCATGACGCCAATACAAAGGAGTGAAAGGAAGTGAGCACTGAAGAGGTAACCTCGAAAGATGAGGTGTCACTGGAAGGCCAAGATGATGCTCAAAGGAGTAGACACAAGGATCTTGATTTATTTTACCTGGATGAAGAGGTATAAGATAACCTCGAGGGGTTATTCAAGTTGTGAGATATATGTGCTAAGTGTATGCAAGAGGATTGCATGGTTAATTGACTGATTGGCATAATCTAGTAGAGAAGGCTGAGCAGAGAAGCAGAGGATTGCGACAGTGATTGCTTGACGGACTTCCAAGCAGATCTGAAGATTGAAATGAGAATGGAGGCCACTCATTGAATTAGCATTAGAGATGAACTAGATCTGCATTTTCAAAGTAAGTTGTATGTATCAGATCACACCTGTTGATTACTTTCGAACCATTGTATCAATCAAAATCCTTTAACTAGGTTGACCTAACATTCATTGTATAAATCCTTTGAGCGAGGTGACATTCAGGTGGAATGTTCTAAGTCCTCTAACAAGGCCACTCTTGATAGGGTGATTAAATCCTTTAACCAAGTCACATTTAGCAATTTTTTTTGTAACCTTTAACAGGGTTGGCTCCTAGCAGAGCTCACTTTAGAAGAGTAAAAATTTGGTATCATTTTACTGGTGGTTTTTCCCAAATTGGGTTTCCACGTTAAATCTTGGTGTCAACTTGTGTGAATGTTTATGTTGTGTTTTACTGATAATTTTCTGCAAGCTGGTTACATTTGAACAGTAAAGTGCATATTTATGTTGTTGCTACCGAGCAGTTCTGATTTGTTTAAAGTGCTATAAAGTTTCAATCGGTACATTTAAACCTATGGATAACTGATTCATCCCCCCCCCCTCTCAATTATTCTAAATTCATTCTAACAGTTTGAACTATGAAAGCATGGTAGCTTATTTGAGGACACTACTTAACAAGTATATATTCATACCAACAACATAACAAATTCAAGGAGGTCATGTGAGCCAACCTTCTAACTACAAAAAATTCAATTAAACTTTTATAGATGACATTGATGGTTCAAGATGGTTGTGTAATTGGATAAGAGTGATATTGATGCAAGAAGGAACAACCCTAGCCTTCAAAAATCATAAAATTCACAAAAAGAATACAATCTTGAGTCCATGTATGACATATTAGAATTTTCAAGTATAGATACAAGATTTAGCAAATATAATTACACTCATTTGGGATGAATTTTAAGGTCAAAACTAATCGTGGAATTTAAAATGGTTCTTCAAACACATATATCCATCAAGGAAGAATAAAATTTAGTCTGTTATCATCTGCAAGAAAAGAAAATAGAATGTTGTGCCCAATACACTTTGTGCATAAAATGAATAAGTCAAATAATTACTCATTAGGTACACATCTTTGCTGTTGCCCAGAAAAGATTCCATAATTATAGACAAAAATGATTGGTATAACGAGGCAAAAATGTTATATAGTCATGAAGAGTAAAGTTAAGAAGCAACATGGATAAGTCAAATAATTACTCATTCGATACACATCTTTGATGTTGCCCAAATAAGATTCAACAATTGTAGAGAAAGATGATTGGTATAATAAGACAATGATCAACTATGTACTCATGAAGAGTAAAGTTATGAGGCATGTGATCATTAGTACACAGAAAAAGTGAGCCATTAAAACTTGTTAAGTAAGAAATTAATTTTTCTGTGGTTAATTCTATAATAATTGCATTTAAGTGTCAAAAGGTCAACTTTAACAACAAAGTATGACTTCTTTGTTTCTCATTGACTTGAATAACCTTGAGTTAGAATATCTTTTGCCAAATCAATAATAAGTTTCATGGAGGAATACTACTTATACATTACATAGATGTGTATAGAAGAAAATGATGAGCAATGCTAAGATATAGATCACTCACCAAGATCTTACCATATATTAGAATACAAACCCACCCTTAAGAAAAATTTGATTAGCACAACCGAAAGGAGTAAGGGTTATAATGTAAGATCTATGACCAAGGGGGATTTGGATGCCTAAAGGGGATGAATGTGATATGGTAAAGTATGAAGGATAGATCTGATCTATGAAATTAAGTGCAAGAAGAAAAAGGGAAGAATAAGTGCATCTGGAAATGAGATGGAGAAGAGGGTACTTTGAATCTGAATTTGACTATCGTTGGGATCTTGAAATTAATTGTAATCATAGATTTGGCAAGAAGGGACCTGTATCTTTTCACACCTGAAATCTCACTGAAAAACAGTCGGGACAATTCAACTTTTTTGGAACAAGTCGACTAGTTGACTTGTTCTTGGCAAAAAATGATGAAACCGTCCTGGATCCTGCAACTACACCTATTTTTCCCAGATCTGGAATCTC
Source organism: Thuja plicata (assembly GCA_018584345.1). Classification (NCBI taxonomy): domain Eukaryota; kingdom Viridiplantae; phylum Streptophyta; class Pinopsida; order Cupressales; family Cupressaceae; genus Thuja; species Thuja plicata. The sequence continues at coordinate 3,124,508 of MU227515.1, forward strand.
AGCTCTACAACATGTTCCTACACACAAGAAAAATGGGGAAGAAGGTTGAAGAAAGAGATTTTCCTTGGTCAAACCCCTATTTAGGAATCAACCTTGAAATGAAATGAAATAAAGGAAAAGTGTGTTGCCATGTAGGAGAGGCTAGATCTAGATAATGAAGTATATCGTACCTTGTAGATGCAATTAATACTTTAAATGTGATCAAATATGTTGATGCAATAACTTTGACTAAACACAAAAACCAAAAAAAAAATCATGCAAGACAAAACCTCATGAAATAGTTGTTGTAATTCGCCACTATGATTTATTGAAGAAGAGAGAGAAGGATGAAAATTGATGGATGAATGTGAATCTCCTTCCTTGATAGAAAACTCCTATGCTTGGTCTCTAATGGGGAAAGAAGCTAGACTTTGGAAGAAAAAACCTTGATTGCATGAAGATGAAGATGTGGATGTTTGATGGCTCTTGGGGGAATGCAGACTTGGGGATCTTGAATTAGATGCTTGCCTTCAAATCTTGAATCTAAATCCTCAATTGCACAACTTTATTTCTTGAATGTTTGAATGCTTGGATGCTTTCACTTGGTTATCTTATCATGTTCTTGTGTGAAAAATGAGGATATAAGAGGTCTTTTTATAGTGAATTTGGGATTTAAATTTGATCCAAGGTGACCACAATTGAGAAGCTTAGAAGAAGACCCTGGCATTGGGATTCAAAAAAAATTTGAGCCAAAAATCCTATGTACAAGTCAGCCATTTGACTTGTCCCAAGAAAAATGGGCTCAGAATTCACGAGGATGTCGGGAAAGGTGAAAAGGAGCTAGGGTAGAAAAGGCAGGTTGTTGTGGGGTCAAAGCAAATCCCAAAAGTGGAAAATAAATGAATAGGTCCTAGGTGAGGGAATGCGTTTTGGAATTGGATGGAAAATGAGAAATCAAGCCTAAAAGGGAGAGCCAACCTCAAGTTTAAGAAATATAAAGTAAAACAAGAGACAAAAGATAAGGGTGCCAAACTTGAATATGTTTTTTCGTGACCTTCTTTATCCTCTCCAAGTTGTCTAGTAGTTGAATTCTCATGGTTTCACATAAGTCATACTCTATGTTCTCCTTCAACATCTCATTTGTAGTATAGATTTTTGTCCCAGACATAGAATTTTACCTTCTGGAGTGATAGAATTTGTATCCAACAACCATACAGGAAAATCTCACATCGTGTTCAATAATGTCACTAGTAGTCATTCCTTTCTTATCAATTTTGGCTTTGTGGCATCATGTACTGCATTTGTCTTGATTGACTTCAGCGAAGGAATTTTTCCAGATGCCCGTACACTTTTGAGTGCCTTGATAGCCTCCTTTGTGACCTTGAATGGTTGTGCATGGGTTAGCCACATGAATTCCCCATGAATTTGGCTTAGAATATATCATCCATTCAATCTCATCTATCAACAAAGACCTATAAAATTGGTCAAATTTTTTCTCTACTAGGGATTTGAATTTCAGTTTCAATTGGTAGTTTGAATCACTAAGATTCTCATTGAACAAGTCCTTCATATGATCTATTCCTAGGTCTTCCATTTGAGAGTGAATGTATGCCCTAGTATCTTCGCAATGCAAAACCCCATATGGTACATTTGAGAATGCCCCCTTTGGATCTACTTCTACAACCTTGTAAGAATGTTTCTTAAAATTTTGGCAAGGCCTTTCCTTAACATCTACAATGGTAGGAGTATCCATCTTTGAAGGATTTAAACTTGTAGAGTTATGCATAGATAAATACCTTTTATAGAGATAGGGTTTGTGCATAGATCACTTGAACAATTGCTTCCTCACTTTGGTCTCGATGAAATTCACCTTTAGAGCTCTTCTTCTTCATTCGCTTGAGTGCAAAGTGATGAATTCAACTCACAATTCACATTTTGTATAACCCTTTACCTAATTTTTAGTTGTCAAATACTAAATTGTACTAATTACTTTTCAAACACTTTGTTCATTTTCTGGCTCTCAGAAATTGATTCTGTACCTTCAAATCTCATCAAAATCTTTCGTTTAGAATACCAAAACCTTTGTATTGACTCACTAAAGCTTCTTCATGCCTATAAATTTCAAGCATCAACATATTCAAGGGGTTGATTAGATTTAGCTTATAATCCCCTAGGCCAAAGGCCTAAATTTAGTTCCCTGGGGAATTGCTAGCACTAGATCCAAGTGCAGATCCATCAGATGTGTTCTCAATACTCTTCTTCACCCATGTCTACTTCATTTGCTTCCTAATCTCTTCAACATCCACTTTTTTCTTCCCTTTATCCTGTTAGGAATAACATTCCACAAGACAATTGAGAGGGGGGGTGGGGTGAATCAGTTGTGCAATAGATTATTAAACTTTAAACTTTATGAACCATAACATCAAAAGTAAATAACACAGTAATTGCCAACACCATAACACAATGTTTGTTGCCGAGGAAACCCTGTTAAAGGTAAAACCCCGGTGGGAATTAACACCTAAAAAATAATGTACTGAGAGTATATTATCCCTATTAAAAGATATTAGCCCTTTTAGGGGCTTGTTATTACATTACCGTACACGGTCCCTGTTAGGAGACAAATCCTGTTAGGAGTCAATGAAATTAGTAGGCTCACTGCCAAGGCTCATTGCCCAAAGAAGGTCAAATCCACCCTCAAGGATTCACAATCCACATCAAGTGTATACAGAAAATACACAATCCAGTAAACTGTCTGATAGCAACTGTCTTTGCTTGGTCAATTCCAATGAAGTACCAAATCTTCTCTCTACCCAGTAGTCAAGCTTCACAGCTTCACAAATCTCTGCTCTTTTCTTTCTCTGTCACACTTTTCACAAATGAAAAGACCACTCATATATACCCTCTTACAATAACCCATTATGTCATCCAGTTAAGCTTTCCTAATACACAATTAACTAGGTTGGTCAATTAAGGCTTCCCATCATACAAATAATTACATAAGCCCCTGCTAAGATACACATGATACCTATAACAAGTATACAATATGTATAATTCATTACAAATATTTCCATATCTGCAATCCATGCTCAGAATTAATTTCCTTACATTACAAGTCTGAAGTCGGCCAGGAAATAAGTCTTCTCCAAAACACATGCCATAGATGATGTCATCAGTACCCAAACATAAATCAAACTCAACCCATTTCACCATCATATTTCGGCTCACCATCAGTAAGCTTGCAATTTCTAAAATATCTTCCTCAGTAAGATATGCCCGAAACACAAAGACTTTCTCTGTCCAGAATCACAGTCACAGTCCAGAAAAATAGTCTTTACTAAAATAGTTGTAACATCCATGATATGAAACATAAATTCAAGCGGCCTTAGATGTAAGGTAAAAACTCAGTCTTCTTCTCAAATCCAACTTTTCTCATTCTGGTTCATTCGTACAATGTCCGTATACACCTTCCAGTCAAGTAACTAGTTTGTCTTCTTTCATAGAAATATATGTTGACATCAGTGACAAAACATGAGTATCAACAACATGATTAGTACCAAAAAATGATATCATCCAACAATCTCCCCCTTTGGCATTGATAGCAACATATGGGAAATTCCATATGCATCAACCCAAAATTACTCTCTCTCTTTACAATCTTCTCAATATCCTCAACAAATCTCCCCAAAAAAGTACTAGGGATTTTCACATAGATTCCTTCCCCCTTTGGCAACAATGAAAAAGGGTGCCATAACTCATCCGTAGTCTTTGGTAAGGTGTATCTTTTTCAAATCTTCATGTCCAATCAGGTGCAAGATTACCCAAATGTGCTCCATAGTGTTCTCTTGTGATCACTCCCCCTAAGGAGTAGATCCATACATCAAGTCCAAAGAATAATATAGCTCTGAGATCCACTGGACTGATGCATATCTGCATCATTTAATTACCACTGGGAGGGGCCATCACCCCAAGGATTCCTCTGAGGTATTCAAAAGCATCTTTTGGCAAAGGTTTAGTAAATATATCTGCTATTTGTTCCTTTGTGCTTATGTACTCCAGTTTAATCTCCTTAGCAACTACCTTCTCCCTCAATAAATGATAATTGATAGAAATATGTTTAGTCTTTGAGTGCATTATAGGATTCTTTGACATGTTTACTGTACTTGTATTATCATAATGAATAACCACTGGCTCCTTGAAAATTATTCCAATATCTTCCAACATTTGTTTCATCCAAACAACTTGTGTGCAATTTATCGCAGTAGCTACATATTCTGATTCAGTAGTAGATTGAGCAATATAGTTATGCTTCTTACTTAACCAGGAAACCAATCTCTTCCCAAGGAAAATGCACCACCACTTGTGCTCTTTCTGTCATCCACATTACCTTCCCAATTTGCATCAGTAAAAGCCTGCAAAGTAAAATCATTAGATTTTTCATACCACAATCCATATTCCATAGTTCCTTTCAAATATCTGAAGATTCTTTTCACAACAGCAAAATGTGTTTCTTTAGGATCTGCTTGATATCTAGCCACGATTCCAACTGCAATGGTAATATATGGTTTGTTGTGTGTTAGATATTGTAGACCTCCAATCATTGATCTATACTTAGTCTGAACAACACTCTGAGTCTCATCATCACTAGTCAGCTTGTTTCCAGTCACCATAGGTGTACCAATAGGTTTACAATCTTCCATTCCAAACTTTTTCAATATTTCCTTAAGATTCTTGGTCTGAGATATAAAAATGCCATTCTTGCTCTGATTAATTTGCAAACCAAGAAAATATTTCATCTCACCAATCATAGACATTTCAAACTCATTCTCCATTTCTTTAGCAAATTTCTTATTCATTTTGTCATTACCTCCAAAAATGCTATCATCAACAAAAACTTCTATAATCAAGATTCCATCTTCATTAGTTCTTAAATACAAATTATTGTTTGCATTACCTTTTCTGAAACCAAGATGAAGTAGATATTTGTCCAGTCTTGCATACCATGCTCATGGTGCTTGTTTCAGTCCATACAGTGCCTTCTTTAATTTGCAAACCATGTTTTCATCATCTGTTAAAGGAAAACCATCAAGTTGCTCAATGTATACCTCTTCCTCTAGATCACCATTCAGGAATGTTGACTTCACATCCATCTGATACACTTTAAAGTATTTATGTGCAACATAAGCAAGAAATAGTCTCACAGCTTCCAATCTAGCAATAGGAGAAAATGTCTCCTCATAGTCTATACCTTCTTGTTGTGAGTAGCCTTTACAAACCAATCTAGCCTTGTTTCTTACCATTGTACCTTTCTCATTCATTTTGTTTCTGAAAACCCATTTAGTGTCAATCACATTTTTGTTCTTAGGTCTTGGAACCAATTCCCAAGTATTGTTCTTCTTAATCTGCTCAAGTTCTTCTTCCATAGCTTTAGTCCAAGATTCATCTCTACATGCTTCATCAGTAGTCTTTGGTTCAACTTGAGAAATTAAAAAAATCTCTTCTCTAGCCTTAGATCTAGTCATTATACCTTTACTTGTATCACCAATAGTCTGATCTTCAGGATGGTTCTTCTCAACATACCTTGGTGTCTTCTGTGGCTCAGTATCTTCAATCTATTCATCTTCGCCTTCATTTTCAGTCATCAGAGGTTCATTCTCAATCATCAAAGGTTCTTTAGGTTCTATAGTAACTTCTTTTGTTTTTGTAATCCGATCACAGCCATACATTCTTTCCTTAATTTGGAACTTTTCATCTATCTGCACATTGGCGCTTTCAATCAACTTTCTTAATCTCAGATTAAAACATTTGTATGCTTTACTTTTAGTAGAATAACCAAGAAACATTCCTTTATCACTTCTAGCATCAAATTTTCCGATCTCATCATCTCTTCTGATATAACATTTACTTCCAAATATTCTAAAGTATTTCACAGTAGGTGTATGATTAAACCATAATTCATAAGGAGTCTTACTTGTACCTTATCTGATTTGAATTATGTTCAATGTGTACACAACAGTCCCAACTGCTTCTCTCCAGTGAACATGTGATACATTTCCTTCCAACAACATAGTCCTTGCAGCATCTAATATAGTTATGTTTCTTCGCTCTACTATCCCATTCTGTTGTGGAGTTCTAAGGGCTGAAGTCTATCTGTGTATTCCATTCTCTTCGCAGTATGTATTGAATAGTTCTGAAGTAAACTCTCCTCCTCTGTCTGATCTCAAACATTTCATCTTTAAACCAAATTCATTCTCAACTTTTTCCTTGAACATCTTGAATTTGTCAAATTCCTCTGATTCCTCTCTCAGATATGTAACCCACATCATTCTAGAAAAGTCATCAACAAAAAGTATAAAATACCTTTCGCCATAGTATGATCTTGTTCTTGTAGGACCACACAGATCTGTATGCACCAGATCCAACTTTCCTTTTGCAGAATAGGCCTTTCTCTTGAAAGTGCTTCTAGTTTGTTTCCCCATGACACATTCTCTACACATAGTGTTAGATGGCTTCACAATTCTAGGTAGATCTCTTACTGCTTTTGTCATACTTACCTTCACAATGTTATCAAAATTAACATGACAAAATCTTTTGTGCCATAACCAAGTGTCATCAACTTTAGCAATAAAACAAGTAGCTTCAGATGTGTTAAGTTCAAATACATTACCTTTGGATTTAGAACCAGATGCTATCAAGTCTCTTGTCTTACTCTTGATAGAACATTTCCCATTAATGAAATTCAGCTGATAACCCTTGTCCACTAGTTGTCCAACACTCAACAAGTTATGTTTAAGTCC
>MU227515.1:3162615-3191123 GCA_018584345.1 Thuja plicata
GACAACATTGTATCAATAGTTGTGACTTTAAAGTTGTTTTTGCTAATGATGACTACCCATAATTGAATGAAATGTGTCCCTTATTCTAAAAAGCAACCAATTGTGTGATGCCACATCAGCTGCACAATTATGGGGGTCCCTAGTGTACTACGATTGGTCTCACTTTTTTTTTGGGCTATTTTGGACACCTTGGCAAAAAGCATGCTGATGTGGCATCATATTTGATGAGGTGGCCCTGAAACCTTAGTTATAAGCATGGGACTTGCCAAGTAAGCTACTGTAAAAAAATGGGAGTGATTTAAATTTTCCACGTAGGATTTTGAGAAGCGCAAAGTTAGGGTGCTCAACTACCAGGTCCTCTCCCCTATCATGAAAATGAAATGTACATTTACCACTCATTCCAACTACTTTAGGGTAAAGGACAATTGACCAATTTGTGCACCACTATTAGGACATTTCGTAACGACTAGGAACATTTTTGAATGAACGACTATTGGTGCAAGAACATAGCATGTATCCCATGACACTTTGAAATGCCCACTTTTTTTACCACTCTATGTTCTAAGAGATCCCAATACCTAAAATCTTAGCTTTAAACAATTAACTTGTAAATCCTTTCCCGTAAATATTGTACTTTTTGAAACCTTCATTAAAAAGCCCATTATCTCATCAATTGAGATAAATTGATAATATTGATAATTAGGAGTTATGAACCTTTTACATGTGACAAAACAGAAGCTACATGCTGCTGTCTGCATTATATAAAAACCAACTGCCTGCAGTATATTGCTGAGACTTATATTTCTGCTAAACCCTAACGCGCCATGCCTTCGGCTTTCGGGAAAGTCTTCCAGCGCTCAAATACCCTTGAGAAAACCCCCGTCATGATATGTTAATCAGCACCGCCGGCAAAATCTAAGGGCTAAGAGCATCGTCTAACTCTGAAATCTTGATGCCTATTCTGAATCTCAGCTCGCCTCAGGGGTTTCAAAGACTTTCCGTCTTTTAACAGTGGCAGAGTATAGCCACTTCCAGACTCCCCTTGCGATGGGACACTACCAAATGCCTCGGATTCTGTTTGCGATATGCATCCTTCTCCCGGACATGCACCATGAGAGCCAAAACCCTTGAGGTCATCAACCTTAAGTTGATGTTATCAGCCCCAACAAAAAGTTTTTGGCCGCACACCATTTCCAGGGATTCAGGTACAATATCTTCCATAAACTCCTCCATATCATCGCTGACTAGAGAAAATCATCCCTTCTGAATTCTCTTGTGTTTACTGCTTCAGTATAATTGTATCGTTGGGTTTTTAAGAATCAATCAAGCACATTGCAAGGACTGAAAATCTCAAGAGTATGCAATTTCCATAAAATGTGGAAAGTCGATCAAGAGAGTCAAAGTCGATACACATAAAGACTAGTCATCTGAGATTTTGTTCCATTTTGCCTTCCAATACTCATCGATGAGATGACACCTGCAACACTTTACCGCTGCGTTTGGGCAAGGCAATAGGTCCGATTTTGAGGGTTTTAAAAGACAATCAAATATGTATGCGTAGGCGCTGGTTTATTATTTTTCTTTTCTGAGAACACATATTCAATAGTTTCTATACTTTGAGAAAGGTCGCAGTACTCTGTACCGTCAGTTGTTAAATTACATCTGTGAATGTCAAAAAAATTCTAGAAGATGGTAGACGCCTCCTTCGTATATGTAATGGTATCATATTGTGTAGCGGTTTTATCATGACAGTGTATTTATTTTATTAAAGTTAGTCCATGTTTAAATTGAAACCTGTGAACAACATTCTCTGAAAACGATATTGTGGTAAAACTAATGGCTCTCAGATATTTAAAAGAATAGTACTCTGCAGGCAATAATTCGTACAATCACTACTGCCGTAATAATAGTTGCTGTAGAAAAACTCAGACCTTACAGCCAGAGACAAGAAATTTGTACGACTTACAGATGGGTTAAAATTAATTAAACTTATTGTCAATTGCTCTTGATAATCTCATGAATGAATCAGTGGATTAACGAGAGATTGGCTGAATGCTGTTTGAAACATGTTCAAATTATGGAAATAAATGTAGGTGAATCGTTTTCCTTGTTCCTTGTTTATTTTATTTCAGTGTTACCCCGAGTTTCCGGGACGGAGACAGCAGGGGACGGGGGGACAGGTTTTTGAGACGTCAAATATTTTTGTCAATTTTGGGGACGGCAGGGGACGTCTATAGATATAGGGAAATTTTCAAATATATAAGGAAATTTGCAGATATACATTCCATTTATATGAAAATATGGACAAAGCATGCCATTTAAACATCATAGAACCTTAACATACAGCATTTCAATGCCATTTAGTAAATAGTAACCGATTCAATACTCAATATGTATTAACTATAGTCTATTATGCATGGTAACGGGTGGGGACGTCCCCTAGCCGTCCCCCGTCCGAGAAACGTCCCTGTTCCGAAAACGAGGGATTTTAGGCCGGCAAAGAAGTGCTTTTCTTGTCTTTTGAAATGATGTGTTTTCTTATCTTATGTTGTGAGAATGATACTATATGGGAGGGGTGCTGAATGTGGAATTGCCGGGGAAGGGTAGTTTGAAAATGTTGTACTTTTCATTCTGCCTGCTAGTGGAAATCTGGTACTGAATTGCTTTGGTCAAAGCTGTATTTGCATATGCTGTATAATTATGCCGGTTATGTTTCATCTCCCTGACACATCCGTGATTATGAGTCGAATAGGTCAAGACATGACATACATGCACACATTTGTCTAGTACATTTCACTTATGCACTGGAAAAAAAATATGTTGATAGTTGGTGAATCTTGCAAACTCATAAAATGTGGCGTAGAGTTAGAAAAAGATGTTCGAGACACAGGTTGGTTTTAGACATAATCGTTGACCAGTCGTATCATGCTTCAATGTGAAAGAGTGCTTATATTTCAAGGAGTACACGAATTAGTGAATTTCAATTCTACAAATTCAGAAATGAAAATTTGTAAAGGTAGAACATAATGTAATACTGATTTTCAGGTTCTCCTGCAGCATTTAAGAATCATTAAGGAAATTAACATTCTTAAGGAAAAATTTCTTAGTGAAAAAGTAAGCAGGAAATGTAGGAGGAAATCAGGTAAAAGCAAATTAGAGGAGCACTCTATTATAATGAAATAAGAATATATGAGGGAAACTGAACCAGACAAGGAAAATGGACATGATAATTCCCTATCAGTCAGTCCCTGCCCCTAATGGTACACCATTGCAAACGTGTGCACCCCTGAACCTTTGAAGATCAAATTTAATCTATGGTTGGTTTCAATTCCTAAAACTATAAACATAGGTAAGGTAGCACATCATAAAAGACCTCTTCATGCTTTGCCCTTCTATTCCAGATCTATGGAAGAAGGATGTACTGCTTTTGTCCAAATAATTTGCTCTTATTTTGATCTCCTCTTATCTTTTTCAGAAACTGCGTTCCCTTAAATAAAAGAGAGAGGCCCTTTCATTTTAATCTGCTCTACTTTAGCAAACTGTTGCTCCTTCTTTAATGGGAGAGGAGAGAAAACCTCTGGCATGATTTCTTTGTGACCTCTATTTTCTGCCTGCAAACTTTCTCAAAATTTAAATACCTCTTCCATTTGATCAACTCTGGTTTTTAAACGCTTATTCAAAAATATGATGTTTATTTTTGGTCTTCAATTTTTTCGATTACCAATATCAAGATCACAAATTTTCTGACCAAAGCTGCCTAAGCTGAATCCAGCAGCCACATAAGCTGAAATAGAGAACACATTTTTAGGGATATCAATGTAAGACAATTCAAGAAGAATCAACAACTGGTGGATATTCAAATCAATCATCCGATTGTTGCTACATTACTAGTTACTTATCCAGAAGTCATCTAGACTTATCATTTCTACAATAACTACAGATCAAGTGAACCTGCCTTCTGTTAGGAAAATGCCCACAAGGTTCAAAATGCCCTTGTATGATTTTCCCGTGAGAAGCTAAACTTAACCAAGCTTTTGGATCCGTACATTTTACCTCAAGGTTTGCCCTCTAAAATTGTATTTAGATTATCCCCAACCATCTATATTACAGATGCTTAGTATAATCCCCGCACCTTTCTACATCCTAATATTGATATTATCTAACAAATTCAAACCTTTTAGCAAATATCTAGCCCTTTACCCCTTTATATTTTTAATACTTTTTTTTTCTTGGATCTCAAAATGAGAGTAATTCCCCAGATTATCTCACTTAACTGTTAACTGAACATGTAAAACTTTAAAAGTTCTGAAAAGCAACGTCTGCCAGAGCTTCCATCTTTACACTGTCCAATTGATTTTTCTCAAAAAAAAAAAAAACCAAAAATTGATTTCAATGCCATGAAATGATGTCCATCTGCCAGAACTTCCCATCTTCATACTGTCCGATTGAATTTTCTTAGGAAAAAAAAAGATTTGATTCGATTTGAAATACATCTTTTAAGAACGTTTAGTCTCTCAATGCGAAGAGCCCTTAGATTCCACAATTGATGTCCATCTGTCAGAACAGAAGATCCCATTTTACTCAGTTCAATTTATATATGTAAAATTGATTACATTTGAAATGCACCTCTTAAGAACATGTAGTCTTTCAGTGCCAAGAACCCTTAAATTCCACAATGATGTCCATCTGCCAGAGCTCCCATCTTACAGTCCGTCCAATTTAATTTTCTCCAAAATTTTTGATTCCATTTGAAATGCATCACTTAAGAACATTTAGTCTTTCAATACAAGAACCCTTATATTCCGCAATGAACCCTTAAATTCCGCAATGAGATCTTCATAATTTCTTGATTTGGAAATTGCTTCTCTAGTGCCTTCATCAGAACAAATTTAGTCAAAAACATTTTCTAAACTCGACGGTCCCTTGATCTTCTTTCCTACTCTTCCCTGTGCTTCTCTCGTAAGGTTTCTTGATTTGACTTGCTTGATTCCTTGTGACCCTGTGATCATCTTTGAGCACTAGTGTCAAAGTTTTGAGCTCTGTTAGTGTCAACCTTTGATTGTTAAATAAAATCAATATTTCCACAGGCTTAGAAAGTGAATTTCCCAGTTAAATAAAGAAAACCAGTAAGATAACAGTTAGCATCACCTTATAACCTAGCGTGCAATGAAAAAAATCTGAATTTCAAGTGAAAATGAGAAATTAATAGAACAAAATTAGAATGGCGTAGTCAAATCAGATACCTACAAAGAATGTTTATGCTGACAAGATAAAAGGAGAAACCTTGCTCTCATTCTGCATTTGCACCAATTTCGAAAAAAAAAAACAGAATTTATTATCCATCCAACAGCCACTGGACTAAGGTTTGGGGGTCAGAGATTCATTATCTTATGCAATGCCCAATAAAAGACCATATATTGCAAATAAAATAATCTCATGTCATCCGAGTGCAAAATACAGTACAGTGATATGACAGAGCAGATAAGCATTATCTGATGCAATGCCCAATAAAAAAACATATATTGCAAATAAAATAATCTCCTGTCGTCTGAGTGCAAAATACAGTACAGTGATATGGTAGAGCATTTGCCATGATGATGATATAAGTTACAACCCTGCTGGGTATTCTCTCATCATGTTAATGCAGCTTTAGTAACACAGGCCGGTACGGATAAACTTGGGCGAAACTCCCCCATGACATGGCTTCTTAACCAAAAGGTGTATAAAACTTTGGCATTTCAATTTTGTAGAATTTGTTTTTTAAAATGAAGGTCACAAGTTCAAATCTTGTAGGATAAGGTATATACACATTGTTGTATTACAATTGAATGCTTTTTGTATGGAGTAGGAGATAATCATATATAGTGGGCTAAACAGACCACCTGATTTCATGGACTATAAAAGAATCCATTTTTCCATCCATCAAATATAATATATGATGAATGCTTGCCATTATATTGAACAAAGGAAATCTGAGACATCCAAAATAAAAATCTGATACATCCAAAATAATTCAATAATAGTGGTAAGGTTTTCTAGACTCAAAGTCTGTATCTGTTTCTCTACACGTCCTATTTCTCAAAGCCAAATGGTCCGTCTCTTGCATGACAATGATCCATAAAACAGAGTAGTCTGGAGAATAACCCTACAACTTTTCCTCTTCTGTTTCAACTTTCTTCCACATTAGGCCTTGACCATGCAAGCTAACTATTACAAATGGCTCTGACCATAATACACAGAATTCATTGTAAGCCATCTAACCGTCTAAGTGAGAAGAAAAAGACTAACCGTGATTATTAATTAGCTGTGGTATTACTCCCCTGTTGTGAGCCAAGGCAGAACAACTCCATCTTACGCTCCAAGAGAGGAGAAAAATAATTGAATCCAAAGAGGAAAACAAATTGGAATCCACACAATTATTTAAAGCCAAGGGTTTGTTTCTCTCAACAACATCACACATTACCCCTCCAGATGCACTTTGGAATGTTGATACCGATTCATGTTCAGTCTTGAACACTTTGGAACACAAACTTTCAAAGAATGCTGGATTCAGATCATCTCCATCTTTAAAATAAAAAATAAAGAGTATAAGAAAGAAACAATAGCACCTTTAAATGCTATTCCTAATTAGCAGAAGAGACATAAATAAAATAACTACCTATTTTAAAATTTTATATTCTAACTTCTCTTCCTATTGCCAAAGCCTTTGGAACATTGTCCATTCTTAGAGCTAATTTCAATTCTAAATCTAAATGAATCGAATCCCAGTCCCGACACAGTAGTTTCAATCCATTCCTCTGGCAGTATCTCATTCAATGCTTGTGAGAAATAGATTATTAAAGGAGTGATTGGATTAAGAAATATATTGTTGTACCATATTTACTGTGGAAGTAAGTAATTATTTTCTGTTGTTTTCTGCAGCTGTGCTGCTCTGTGCTGCTGCTGCGTGTTGGAAGAATGCTGTCTTTGAGTTGGGACAGTAATTTGGAAGGCTCTTGGATCTACTAAGATTATATAATTGAATATAAGTGTGTAGCGTTGGATGGCTCAAAATTCATTCTTTGAATTTCTTTGCCTCAGTCCTATATTGTAACCATATTCCCTCATGGGATTGTTGGACTTTAATAATTATTTAATAGAGTATATTTCTAACATATATATATTTTATGACATAAATTAATTTAAGAGCCTGCCTTTCTATTATAATTTTGGTTTCAATTTTAGTTTCAATTTTATAAATAAATAAGAAATGGATGCAATGTGTTAGGCTGTTTGGTTTAGCAGATCAAATATATTTACATGATAATGATAATGATAATGATAAGTATATAATTATTGTCTATATTGAAAATTCTTAAATTAATTTGATTGGTGTATGTTGATAGTAGATCTAAACTCAAAGAAAGTAAGTTTTTTTTAAAGAGTATTATAAAAGGACGTGGCTAAGCTCTACACATAATGTACTATTGACCAAATTTGAAAAATCCAAAAACACCACACATTTTTGCAAACCACACAAAAATTGGCAACGACTTTCTGTGTTTTCATGAATTTGAGAAAAAACAAAAGTTTGACTTTTTTTTTTTTTCTGTCTTTGGTGCATTCTGTCTGGAGCTTAACCAGCACCATTATAAAATGTGTTGTGTATTAAAATTATATTATTTTGATAAATATATATTATATTTAAATAAATTAAAATTATATATTCCTTTCTATTTAATTCTTCATTGCAAAATAAAATACATATCTACCACAACTTTCTCCCTCCCAACTAAAATTCCACTCACAACAATGTGGCATACATTAAATTTAGAACAAGGAATTTAACTCTGAAAAACTGTGTCTTTACTTTGTTTACCTCAAACAGTCCTATTCTGTGGAAGCTACCATGAATGCATTTGAAAATTCTGAACACCTTTAATTGTAGGTTACCATCACTTTTTTTTAAGCCACTTGGTCTAAATCCAAACAAAGACCTCTATCTATCTATGCCATGTATCCACCAAAGAGCCAAGTGGCATTAACCTTTCATTTGTAATTTTGGTACATACTTGATTGCTTAACAAAAATAACCCCGTTTTTTTGAAACAACTTAATTTTTATGTTTTTGGCATGGCATAATTGGTGCTAGTTTGTACGTAATAGTTCCTTATGGTTGCTTTTGTTTTCGAAGGTTACTGTATTCATGAGAGATTTTCTAATAATATTCTTCATGAAATTAAGAGCCACTTGATACGAGCAATGGAAGATGGAACTTAAACACTTGCAAATAAACTTTTCCCTCAATGAATTTTTTACATGGTTTTGTTGAGTAGTTACAAAAGGGGCACGTTGTAGTAGCAAGATACCTCTTACATCAACCAACACTCTTGCCTCTGAATCTTGAAACTATTCATAGAACCACAAAAATTCTAAACACATGCAATGAGAAAAATAGTGAGCTTCGTATCATAAAATCACATCTCCCATACTTGTGTGTACATTATGTGCTATAAGCACGATACACAACCATTAATTAGACAAACCTTCAACATAATTGTTTTTCCATCCTTGTATGCAAGAAAAGATAGAGACACTATAACAAAGGATTAATCAAATGAGGGGCACCAAAAAAGCCACTGCATGGCCTAAGGTGAAGATCACATGATATTAAGGCGGCTTAAAAGCTAGTTTTTTTTTGGATAGCCCAAGGGAAATAGATGTTCAAACTAGGACTAGTACAAGGTATTAGGTAAATGTTTTTATTGCATGATTTCATTCGATATGATAATAGAGGGTTCAATGGCCTTGTTTCTTCGTGATTTTTCATGTGTGTTTTGTTTCTTCAATTTTTATATACAACCTCTTAGAATTATTGTTTTGATGGGTTTTCTACCAATATGCAATATTATTGATCAATGTGATTTGTAATATGACAATCTTTTGGTCTTCTTTTATTTTTTTTTTCTCCTATTTGTTAAGTAGCCATTCAAATCACCAATTCTTGGAAGTTGGGATAACTTCTTGTATGAAATTCTCATTTGAATATGGTTTACTTGTTTTGTCTTTATGGGAGCATGGGCTAACTTGTTTTTTTTTTTTTCCTTCATCTTTTGATCTTTGCAACATCTTCCTCTCAGCTACGGTACACTATAGTACATTTCATAAATACTCTTCTAAATCCATAAATTTCTGGGTGGTTAATTTTGATTCTTTCAACATTAAGGCATTCAATACTTCTTGACTACCGATGTTACCATGTTTACTCTCTAAATCAATTTCCACATTAGTATTTGACTTCTCAATTAGATTTGCCTTTTGTAGTTTGGGTATTGATTAGACCAACTTAGTATTCTCCTCTTCATCTTCTTCCATGATAATTTTTCCACATAGGAGTTATCTATTGTTTCTCAATGGGGTAAGAAACCACTTTATTGTCATTTGCAAGGACAATTCCCCATTTCTTGAGTCAACTACTCTATTAGCATTGACAAACAATTGCAATCCTACTAGGGCCTTGAATGTATTAAAGGGTTCTTTCATTGCTACTACTTCAAAGTTCATTGTCAATTTGATGTGCTAAACATCTACTTATATGATTTTCCAACTACCCATGGTTTGCATGGATGAACCATCAACTAGGCTGATATTTAAGGGGGTATTGGTTAAGTTAGGCCTCCCTAATTTTTCCCAAATCTTCTACGATATCATATTAATGTCTTCTCCCAAGTCTAATATGTTTTGTTTAACTTTCTAGTGATTGATGTGTTGCTATCACTAGTAGCTTAATTTTTTTATCCTAATTTGTTTGCTTTCTCCAGGCTTGTGGTAGGGTATTTACTTGTTTATTTTGATACTTACAAAATTGTTCTTATTTCTGCAAGAGGTTTCTTTGTTGTACTATTGTGATAAGTTGCTTCACTAGACAATAACTTCCTCTTGTAAAATAATCTCCTTCATGTTGTTGAATTTTATATTGTAAGCATTTTCAACAACTCTATCATGTTGTTTCTTACTAGGATAGAATTTGTTTTCCCTTTCTTCTTCATCTTCATACTCTTAATCATCTTCACCATTTATTATTACTTGTTTAATGACGATATTAGTCCATTGGTAGGTGATCACCGCAAACTTATTTTTCTTATTTTTGCATTTTTATTTCTTTTGTTTTGTATTTTAGTATCTTCTTGGTAGTCTTCCTTAGAAGTGTCCTATCTAGTAGATATATTAGATGAAAAACTCTCCTATTTTTGACATCTTTTCACTCCTTGTGGTGGGTTTAATGATTCTTTACTGATTACTAGATAACTCCTTGTTTTAGCCCTTAGAGTTCAACACTCTTTGATTGTGGTGGAGCATTATGAAAATATTGCTTAGCTCTCTCATAGGGGAAGAAGTCATGTTTGGACTTTCACTAAATGCACAATCATTTTTCCTATTAAACCAAAATTCAATGGTATAATGTTTTGGTTTCCCACATTTAAAATATTTTCCCTTATTTTCCTTGTAATGTTTCCAATTTTTAAGGTGATACTTAATTAAATTGAATTTTATGAAGTTGTCAAATAAATGAATAAAATATTAAAATGATGACTTAATATTAATTTAATTAAATAATAATATATTATTATAAGGCCGCTTTATTAAAAATATTTTTCCAAGTCCGCCCAACTTCTAGATGCTTCCTATAGATCTTTATAAGGGCTTGGTGATGCTTTGGACATGCTTGTATTTGATAAATAGTTTGGGATTTTTGGAGACGGTAACCTTCAAAAGTTTGATAGGAGAGTTGGACAAAAACATGGTTCTTCTAGAGGGGTGGATTCACGAAAGAGTCTATGTTTATGCCAAATCTGTGAAGTCTACATTGGGGGCAAATTTGTAGGAAATTAAGATAATTGTTTATTAAGGCATTTCATATTTGACCTTTTCCAGAATAGGGTAGCCTAGGGCAACATTGTCCCAATAATTGGATCCCAAATTTAAATGATCTAATGGCTAGCTTGTGGGGCTAAGAAAACTTCACCCATGTCGACTTGTTGCAAATTTACAAACATGAAATACAAGGGAGGTATAAAATCAAGCTTACCCCCTCATTTGGACACACATGAATTCAATCAAGCACTCTAGATCAACACTTCATAAAGTCAACTCTACAAGTCAACATCAACATCTTTGTGAGGATTTTGACATAAAGATGACTTATGAAGGTATAAGCATTCAATTTTTAGATATAGCCTCTGCTACATAACAAGAAGCTTTTATTTCCATTTTAAAACATTTCAATTTCAAGGTTAATTCCTAAATCATTTCTTCTTGTGTGTAAGTGGCAAGCTATCGAGACATAGATCCAGATTCAAATTAAGCGTTAGAAGATCTTTAAATCCCCTTTTTGCAGATCCAAAATTGCTAGGTAAAGGTTGTCCCTCTCACCATCATTGTGAGATTTTAGCCCAATTTCAGTAGCGGGTTCCTCACTAATTTTTATCTTCAAATCTACTTCAATTGTTTGCATATCTGATTTTAATACTACCGTATATGCTGGAAACTCTCATTTTACCTTAGTTTACCCTAGCTTCCATATGTCTCTTTCACAATTAAATTATCATTTTCAACTCCTCACAAGGGACAATTGATTCCACTTAGTGCCCAATATCTTGAACCAATTGGATCACTCCCCTTCAAATGTACTGAAAGAGAAACATGCTTAAGATTCCTTGTTTGCATGCATAGGCTAGTGAACCCTATTTCTCACCATTACAAAAGGTTTTTCAAGTTATTTTCTCATTTTCTTCCTTCTCCTCCTATTTTTCCTCTGCTTTGTTCTCTTGTATTGTGTCCCCTTTCTTCTCATCTTGTTGTTTCTCGACTTCCTTCTGTCCACTTTGTTCCTTCGGTTCATCTTTGTCGGGCTCTTATTGTTGTGCAATAGACTCAGTTGGGGGAACTGATTTGGTGTTTTGTGCTTCTAGTTTCTCGATAGCCGTATCATTCTGTGTGTCTTTCACTTCCTTAGTTTCCTTTTCCTTCTCAGTTTCCTTTTCTACTTCATTTTCCCTTTCTTTCTCTGTTTCCTTTTCTTTCTCTTTCTTTGTTTCCTTTTCCTTCTCTTTCTCTATTTCCTTCTTAGGTTTGGTGACTGCCTCCTTTGTATCCATAGTTGTACTATCACCTTGAGTTGTGTGATAATCTTGTACTTGTTCCAATACAGACTGCATGAATGGATCAGTAGTAGCCATATCACTTACATTCATTGGTTCTATATTGATGTTCTTGGTTGCCATAACATCTTTATCCTGTGATATGTCATCTCCTGGATCTTTGTCAGTAATATCTTCAACGATCACTTCATCCGTGTCTATTGTTAAGTCAATAGGATTATTATTACCTTGATCATCTTTGACATCTTCATCGGTTATGTTATTCTTTTCTTTCTTAGCTTGAGATTCAATCTCTTTGATGTTGAATATCTCTCTCCATTTTGCATCGGTTTCTAACTGCACTTGCTCCAACTCTTCTATTATAATCCTTAAAGATCTTTCTTTCACAAGGAGTTGTTTAGAATATTGTTTCAATGTCTCTTCAATTTCTTGTACAAATAGATTTGGTACAGTTAGCAGAAGAGATATTTCTCTCATTTGTTTTTCTGCATTCATAGCATATTTCCATCTTGCATCTATGTTGTTGTATAACTTAATAGGCAAAAACCTGATAACTTCAAATGGCGTGTATATGCATTTGTGTAAAGAGTAAACAATTGCATCTTCAATTTTTACCCTGTTCTCTTTACTTTGAGTGTTGTACTTTGCTTGCTTCATTCCTCCGAATGTTCCATACTTCTTCATTGTGTCTAACATTTCATCTAGACTTCCTGGTGGTGGAGGTGAGTTCTTCACAACTTTGAATTTTCTTAAATCTTCAGTCTCTATGTCACTGTCTGGTGCTAGTTTCAGTCCTCTCCTTGGTCTAGTGTTTGCCTTCTTACTTCTTACATATGTTTTCCCTTTCGGTTCAACAAAATTCTTCTTTTCTTTTGGTGAGGCTGTAGACCTTGTTGATGATCTAGTAGATTTGAGACTCACTGAAGGCTTCAACACTTGTTGTTTATTGCCTTCCACTTCAGAGGGTCCTGCTTAATCTTCTTCATCATTAATTCCCAAATCCTTAGACAAATTAGCAAGCATCTTGCTAGATTTTCTTTAAATTTTAGGTACGAAGATACCTTGCTTAATCTTAGTCTTAACTTCTTCATATGTTCCATATCTCTTGGCTCTTTTATCAGTAGGCTTAGCTAACATAGTCTCAATCTGTTGAGATGTAAAGTCTATGTCCATCTACTATCCCATAGACTATATCCAGATACTTCTAGGCTCAACTGCCTTGATAATACATGAGTCAGTATCTACCTCAAAACAAATAGTGTCATGATATTTCTCAACTAATGGAGGTGGAACTCTAAATTTCTGATGCATCCTTGTTTGGAATTCAGAGAAGTAATCATTGATAACAATGTCAAGATTATCTCCTAGATACTGAATGTACTCACTAATTTGATAAATGATAGGCTTATCAATATTCCATGTTACATTTCCAATAGATGGAAAGACGTTCTCAAAATAAAATTATATGCATACTAGTAGTGAGCCGAACTTCAATGTGTTTGTATTTGCTTTCCTTATAGTGTTCATGTTCTCTTCAAGTTGTTTCAACAACATCTCACATAGATCAATCTTCATATCTTTCTTTACAATCTTGTAAGCCAAATCAACAACTCCACAAGGTACGTTGTCTACTCGGTAGGACAAGATGTTACATGCAAATTTCAACTCGGGGCCTTCAACAGTAGATATCTTCAGACCTCTTCCATCCCATTTAGCTTTGGTTAACTCACTCAGCTTGTTCTTCTCAATCTGTCTAATAGCTTTAGGCTTGTCGCCTATCGGATAATCTGTCACAATGTGCAACACATCCTTTGTGATCTCCACAAGTTGATCTAACCACATAAATTGGCCGTGTACTCGGCTAAGGAACATCCTCATCCACTCAATTTTCAATACCCTCAGGATATGCAGGGCTCGTGTCAAACCTTTTGACTCCAGATGAACATGATCGCTCTTTAGTTTCCCATCCGCACATAACTTCTGGTAAGGTGAATCAATCTATGCTTCACATATCTCCTCAACTTTGCAATGGATGAACATGCGAACATCCTCGATCAATAAAACTCTATTCGAAATGGATGAAAGTGCTCCCATAATGTCTGGTTCAGCTGCCTTAGCAGGTGGTAGTTTATACTTAGGATTCATGCGCTCAACATTCTCAACTACAACCGGGTTTTGAGCTTTTGGGGCCATATCCTCTTGTTGAACACAAATCTTCGAACTAGGGTTTGCGTCTATGGCTCGGTTGTAGTAACACAACTAGGGAAACACCACAAATACTTGAAGTAGATTCAAAATGTGCTCAAAATAGTATAGGATTACCTTCACAATCGCTCGAATCTGTTTGAAGACTCAATTCTGCAACTCTATTCATAATGCTCTAGAAAATGGCAAGAAACAATAATAGACGATGAGGTCTATTTATAGATTTTTCTAGGTTTAGGGTTTCCAATGGTCATAGTAATAACAATTAATGCTCAACCAACTTACTTTACCGATTTCCTTTGTCATTTATTTTCACCAAATGAATATAAACATGAACTCAACATTATGTATCCAAATGCATCTAAGTATATACTCATATGGATCTCTGCACATATACTAGGAACCAATTTAAGATTTGAAATTTAATTTGCAGTTCCTACTCATACCTCATAACTGATTAGGCGAAGTCGGTTGCACCTAATCCGGAGGACGAGGTGCCTTCAACTGTCCCGAATGATGTTTCATCATCCATGGTCTTTCTTCTCCATGTATTATTCATCTGATATCTCATTTATTCAACATTCACTTTTGGTTTCTCAGATGTTTCTTCCTCGGTAGGAGCTTTGCCTCGGTACCTGCAATCTTTGCAAAGGTGACCTAGCTTGTGACAATGGAAGCATACCATGCCAGGGTTTCTCCAAGATCTCCTATTATTCTTGCCATGTAGCAACATGCAATTTGCAGCAATATGCTCATTCCTTCCACAGACTAAACACGATATCCGTGTATCATAGTCCCATGGTATAGATGTACCCTGTTGGTTTCTTGGCATATTCTTTCGGTTTGGTACCCATTTGTCATATCTCTTTTGTGATCTACATTCTTCAGGTTTGTGACCATACTTGTTGCAGTAGCCATCAAATGTTGGCCTTCTTGTGTTGTTTTCAGTTTTTGATATGCACTCAAGTGCTCGATGCCCATACTCATTACAATTATAACAATATCCATCAAACTTGGGTGAGCTTGGTGACTTACACCTTTTGCTTCTGCATACATCTGCAGTATGTCCAGGTTTCCCCCAGTAATAGCAACTAGGCTTGTTTGACTTCGGTGGGGCAGAAGTGTCTTGATTGTCAACTTGTTTAGAGGATTCACCTTTCTTAGTAGTGCCTTTACTATTGAATCCAAGTCTGGTTTTGTCTTTCGGTTGTCTTTGATCTTTAAGTTGTGCATCCAATGATCACAACGTTTCTTCATTTGTCTTTAGTACTCCATTGGCTTCTTTTTTAGATTTTAGTTCTCTGGCCAATCTACCAGCTTCACACTTTAGTGCTTGATTCTCAAATTATTTCCTGGTCAACTCTATATTTGATCTCACTAGTTGATCGGTCATATTATAGTGTACTTGTGCTATCCTCATGATCTTATTGTCTTTCTCAGCTATTCTTGTCTCAAACTGTCTTTTGTCTTCTTTAGCTGATTTCAATGCATCTTCAACTGCTCCCTTAGAGTCAAGTATCTCACTCATTCTCAATGCTTGTGTTTCTTGATCTATCTTTGCCAAGTTTAGTTGCTCAGTGAGTGTCTTGTTCTTTTCCATGAGTTTTGCAATGGCTGAATCAACTTCATCACTCAGACTACTTTCAGATGTTGTCTCAAGAGTATCAACATACTCTTGTGTGGATTTAAGTTCACTACACAACTGCTTTATCACTTTTAAGGACTTTTCTAACCTTCTTTTCAGATCTTCAACCACTTCTTGTGCACTCTCCAACTCAAACTCAAGACTATCAATCTTCCTAGATTGCTTGTAACTTTCCATGGTCATAATCTTTACTCTCAGGTGATTAGACCCTTATCTCAAGAGTCCAAGATTTGATACCAATTGTTGGATTAATATATGGAAAGGTAAGTTATGGGGTGAATCAGTACTTATAAAATTTTTAACTACTATTCTTTAGTCTTCACCGAACTGAATAATATTCATAAAAACATTGGGAAGCATATAAAGTAAATTAGAAAATCATGACAGATAACTCCATGATTTTTGTTCATGCAGAAATCCTTTGTTAGAGGAAAAACTGCAGTGGGGATGGCACCCACAATCCTTCACTACTGGAGTATAAAGGTTTCTCAGTTAGAGCTACAATGTTAGCTACTTCTGGTAGCTTATCCTGATAGGAGTATGATACTCAGTTCAGAGTACAAAAAACTTGTTCAGTCTACCTTGTTATAGGATTTTACAATCTCTCATCTAAGAGATGTACCTGGTTAGAGGATTTACAAAATAAGACTTGTTAGGGCCTACCCAGTGAATGAGATTTTTATTCTCCTATCTATTACAAAAACTATTAGAAAAATGTCTATAAGTATGCATCAACTAGAATGCTTTTCGGGCTCTTTATGCTCTATAAGTGCATTGCTTCATTATGCACTCGGTAACTTATATGTTATGCATTCTAACTCATTTAGCTCTATTGTTATAACTGCTTCTTTCTCTACAATATTCACCATCATATGCCATCTTTTTGTACTGTTCATTTTTTATGATCTTATGACGGTTAACCTAATTTTGATCCTTCTTCTGTGGTGGAGTTGAATCAGCGCAAGGTTGGTTTCATTTCAAATGCATTTATTATGCTTGTCTTTCATTGGTTGAGTTTCCTCACGGTCATGTGCAATCATGTTATTGCAATTCCAATGTTCTACGTAACTTCTACGTTGAAAACTGTAAAAGCTTTCCCGCTTGGCGTCCAGGTTCAATGTATTAAAATTTGAATTGTTATGTTAGCTCTGGTGTATTCGGTAATGTTCTCTGATCTTTCTCAGTCACATAATGTGTGCTTGGTGATTAACATTGATCGGCAACTGTCACTGCTTAACTCAGTGCTAACTAACTGTTCGATGCTTGGTGTCTTTGATACTCTTCTTTACCGATTGTCTGCGTTAGTGTAGTCTTCCTTTTACCGATTATCTTCATTGACTATCATGACTTTGACAAAACTAATGACAATAAACTATCTTTTATGAGTATCACACTTGTTCTCTTGCAGTAACATTACAATAATGATATTAGTGATTGAGACGTTTTGATTATCAAGGTCTCTTCAACTAGTTTTTGATTAGAGGAAAACTGATTTTACAAGGACCAGAAACCCAAAGTTTATAAAATAAAAGGGTTCATCCTGTGCAATAGATGAAAACAAACGCAAACCAAAAAGGTCCCATACGCCAACCAAAAGACAAAAAAAGGGGACCAAAACACTCTAAAACCTACAGGCATTTAGCCAAAGACTGATTCTTCCTGATTATATATGCATTTATGTATCTAACCTTAACAATACTATCTACAGGAGTGGAATTCTTGTCCTTACTCTTTAGGCGCATGATTGTGCCATCTCTGATTTCAGGGCCTACACTCTCCTTCTTCCCCTCTGCATCTTTGTCCTCCACTCTATTATGCTTCTTCATTAGGAAAAGATCAGTATTCTGTAAATAATCTTTAGAACTCAATGCAAGATAATTACCTTTAGAAAGATAGTAAACCACTTCAAAAAGTTCATTAATTTTGCACAATCCTTCACTGGTATCCAACAACACTGATTTGCTAACATTGACAATTCTATTTAGTGTAGACTAAACACCAATAAACCTTTCTCCCAGATTTCTAATTTTTCTTTCATGATCTTATTTGAGATCACTATTACCCTTCATCAGATTATGTGTTCTATCAAGAATATCATCAAGATTTTGGGTATTGGTGGAACCATGTTTAATGTCTTTTAACTCTAAAATAATCCAATTGAAAAGGTCCTCTAGGCTGGCCAGAAAATTAATCAAAATTTTACCAATAGAGGCATCATCCTTGCAAGAAGAACCATTTTAAACAAGGGTTTCCTTTTCAACCTCCAACAAAACATCAATGCAAATGTCCTTCTCCTTCTTAGCCATGATAGAATCTAGAAAAAAGGTTCTTGAAAGTAAAAGTAGGGTGGGAGATTTTATTTTTGGATGGGGATTTGGTCGTAATAGGAGGGGATCCATGAGATTTAGGGTTGCATTTAGATTTTCCCTTGTTATGGGTTTATGCTCTTTGCTTTTTCTATTTGAATGATCCAAAGAATCATGCACAAAATCCTGTGAAGGGACATAGTCCAAGTCCTCATGTGACAAAATAATATTTTTTCTGCGTGAAGATGGCAGGACAATAGTAGTAGGGAAAGGGGGTCTCCTCTTTTTCTTATATACATGATACACCCCATCTCCCTCCAAGTTAATATATCATCATGATTAGAACCCTCCGTATCATAGTGGACCCTAATATTCTTTTTAAAATCATAACCAATTTTAGCAACGGGGGTTTTCTGAATATACAAATATTGGGATCTATCCATAGTCAATAAAATAAAACCTTCATGTAGTATGGGAGCCAAGGGTTTCTTTTTGTAAGCCTCCATACTATGATTAAGTGAAGAAGCCAAATAGAAAGGAAAGATATGCATCTATCATGCTGAAAGTGATTAAGAATGACAAAGTGGTAATTGAAAAGGCTACCCAATTTTCCATCAAGGGTCACATACCACATTATCACTTTAGTGACATCTGCCCACTACTTTGGTAGAGAAAGATGTTTGAAACCCCCATATGAAGTCTTTGTAGCCTTCTCACATTCTCTAGGGAGGAAAAAGTAGTCAACAACATTAGTAACCGAATTCTTGTCTCTGTAAAACTTGGTTTCATCCGTCGGCATATTCGAAACAATAGACACAACCTCCTCATTGATGACCATCTCCAAACCGTACACCTTTAGAACACCATTCTCCCAGTCCTCTATAAATTCCTCTATAGTTAATGCATTCACACCATGAAGGATTTCCATATATGAAGTTAAACCCCGAAAATAAGAGGTCTCTAGACCATTTGTAGGTTTAGCCATTTTTCATAAACAATTGGTTCTAGGCAATTTCTATCCCCAACCTTATTTATCTAACCAGAGCTCTCAGTAAAAGTAGAGCAAATAAGTTCACCCATAAAATAAAAAAACCACCACATACTTAGCAATAAAGGATCAAGCATGACATCATTCTTTTGCATGAAGGAAAATAAAGAATAGGAGTTACTCCTTCTACCTCCACTCACAACAATCATTTCAAACGAGCCAACTCAACTCCATTGGGATATGGTCCATAGAATCCCAACTCACATTTTGATTAGACTTTACACCCAAATTGGCAAGAAAAGCTTCCACTCGATTTCCCTCATGAAGTTCATGAGAAATGTGGAAGGCATGGAAATCATTTATAATCTCCTTGCAATCATTGATGATTTTAACTATGGTCTAGCTGGGAGGGGACTTCCCCTTTAAACAATTAATTATATTTTAAGAATCACACTCCAACCAAACCTTAGATAACCCCTTCAACTAATTGACTTGGAGCCTTTGTGTATTGTTTTGTTTTTTTATTTTTATTTTTGTGTGCCCTTGGATCTAGTTATATGAGCTAGGATCCTAGGGTTTGGGGGCTCGTTCCCTCACAATTAGTGATCTCTCTCTCTCTCTCTCTCTCTCTCTCTCTCTCTCTCTCTCTCTCTCTCTCTCTCTCTCTCTCTCTCTCTCTCTCTCTCTCTCTCATGTAGGCTCATACTTTCTCTAAACTGGAAGTTAAATGTAGTGTCATAAATTTCATCCCTATGTAATTTCTTACTCACCTAAGCTCAATTTTAGCATGTATTGGCCTCTTGTACTTGGTCTCAGTATTCCAACTTAATTCTAACTAAAATTATAGCTTCCTTCTAGGATTTTGGACCATAGGTTCTAATTTGGGCATGTATTGGGGGGACTGAGGTGCGTTGGGAAATTCAGTCTTCGGACTTGGTTGCCTTTGGAAACTTTCTCTTGGGACTAGATCACCTTGGGCAACCTGCTCACAACAATATGACACCAAATTTAGACCGTGCAATGATTAGCTTGCATGAGCAAGAAATTAAAGCATGTGTTACTTTTCTCTAAACTAAAATCACCCCAATTGCTAGCGAGGCATATAAAATAAAGTTATCCCCCTTCATTTGAACATCAATCAATCAAGGAAACACTTCATCAATTCAATCAAGCACTCAATAATTCAAGCATCAAGTATTCAAGGCCTTCTTCTTCAAATCTAGCATTTTGGTAAGCTTCAACAACCTTCATGTAGGCATGTGTTCATTTAATTTCTTTCTGGGTCTTGTGAAGTCATGTTATTGCATCAACACTTGTGATCAAATTCAAAGAGAATTGCATCAACAAGGTATAAGACATTTAAATTCCAACTCTGGTACATATTAACATGATTTCAATTTTAAATTCAATTCCAAACCCAAGGTTTTACCTAGGAAAATCCCTTTCAACCCTTGACATTTTCTAAGTTTTTTGTATACTAGTAAGGACTAACAAATACATGAGGTTAGGTACAAACTGAGCATTATGAGAGCTACAAAACATTTGTCATGAGATCTAAAATCTAGGCGGGACCTAGTTTCCTTACTCATCTGAGCCCCCTGATTCTACTTTGAATTCAAACCATAGGTCAATTATTATTTTTACTTTCTAGATTTTCTACCAGAATATACATCGTCATTTTGTTTTCTACTTTGCATGCTAAAAGTCATCAATCTTGCATTCATCTTCACAATCACATAGTCAGTTTCAACTCATTACAAAGGACCACTGAATTCACTTTGCGCCCAAGGATCTTGAGCCAAGTGGATCACTCTCCTTCAAATGTAAATGTGTAGGCCTAGGTAATATTCCTAGTTTGCATGCATAGGATAGTGAACCCTATTTTCTTGCATTATAGTGGTAAAAATTGAAAAATGGATAAAATATTGATTTGAGTGTCCTACTTAGGTAAGAAAAGGAAACACACTATTATGCTTCCACATAGTTACATCAACAAAGACATTAATATCACTATCTATTAGTTCCTTATTTCATATTAGCATGTTTGTTTTCTATCTTGTATAAAGTTCAAAGTGGTTGAGTATGATCAATGAAGTTGATTCTCTTCCCTTATCCTAGAGCAAGCACCACTACAATTTTTAATAGAGCCATTTTCTTAATAAACATGAATAGAGGAGGACAATACACTACATGAGAAAGTAAAGGTTGAAGGGCCTATGTAAAAAATTTCTAACCATGCAACAAATGTAAGCTCACATCAAATAATATAAAATTCAAGCAACCAATTAGTTTTATTATATTGTAAGAGAAATTACAACATAGCTCTAATAACTTCAAAGATAAATTGGTCTTCAATGATTCAATTAGAATAGATATGTTTGATCTCAAGGTAATTCAATTTTCCTAAATATTGTAAATGGGCTCTTGTTGCTGTCATAAATATACTTTTATATGATGTTAGGATTCATATAGAAGGGAGAGATAGGATGATTTATACCAAATCAAAATGTGTTACAACACCTGAGGCTTATGTTAGAACAATCAACATACACAAAGTTTTATGGTTTCTTGTTTATTCAATCTTGTTATTGGGTTCATCACCTTGGAATTGCACAAGGCTATCTTCTTGAAATGCATTGAGAGAAGAGCCCCAAAATTAAATGTAGTTCCATATATTTCCTAGATATTAGGATCCAAAATTAAATAGGAAATCATGAAAGTTAACACAAACTTGATGCAAAAAAAGCTAGAATTGAATTACATATGAATTATATTGGCATGTCTACGATGTTTATGAAATTTTATGATTATGTGAACTTGAAAAGAGTAGGATGTACAAATGGTGTTACAATTTTACCATAAAATATCACACAAAATATAAATATCTTGAAAAATCTTTGTAAAATAATAAAAACCAATTTTTCTTTTAAATTTTTTGATTAATACAAGATTTATTTATTCATTTATTATTATTATTATTAATACACATCGAATATAGACTTGAAACTCTCCTACATCATTCCAGAAAGTCACATCATTTTAAAATAAATTTACACCTAAATTTAGATTATCAGTCAATTTAATTATTTATATAAATAATTGAAAGTTTGAATAATCCAAACTCTATAAAAATAATAATAAAATAAAAGTTTCTCCCTCAATTTACCTTATTTTAAAATTGTTATTTAATTATTTATAAGAAAATAGTCAAAAGACTAAATAGATTTTGATTGATAAAGAGTTTGAAGATTTCAGCGAATCCTTAGTTGGGAAGCAATAAAGATTAACATCAAAGAAAACAACTCCCAAATAAAAGATTAGAAAACACCATATTTAAACATTTCGTTGAGTTCTGTGGATTGACTTATTACTGGACAATAATAGAAATGAAATCAGTTCTGAAATTTTTCTTCACTGGAAAGCAAAGTTCAAACTATAATTCATTCAATCCTTTGCTGGCGTGTACACAACCTGCAACACTTGACCACTTTGTTCTTTATATATTATTTTATTAAAAATTGACTACTCGTAGAGTGAACATCCAAGAAATGAAACATAACAGAGATTATTAGAGATACGGCAAAAATATTATTATTTTTAATTCTGAAAGTTAACTCTCAACTTGTGAGAATGCAGATGAAAGTAAGTTTGTCAGTGACGTAAATGAAAGCCATGCAAAAACACATGTAAATTAATTGGTCTTTAAAAGATTTCTCCGTCATGATCCACGTGGCGATAGCTATCAACGACAACACGTAAACTAATGTAATCGGCCATCTAGTTTAGGAAACTTTTTCATTTTATTTTCACACCTTAAAAATCTTATGCGGTAAGTTTTCTACTTATTATTAATATTTGAGGTTTACATCACTAAATATATACATCATTAAATATGATGTCATGTTAGTATGTTTCTTGTGGAAGTGTTTAAAATGATTCTAAAAAGGTTAGTATGATAATTGTACACTAAGACATGTTCTATTGGTGTTCTCATATGACATTACATGATTTGTTGTTTTTATATCTAAGAAATACATATCATTCAATTATGAGTACTTATGGTCAACACTAACAAATTTAAACAGGATGGAGCAAACCGAAATAGGGGAAGAACAAACATCCAAACCCTAGTTGGGATAGGGAAATCCTTTGTTGTTTCTAACTCAGTTGAGGTTGATGGTGATGCAAATGATCCACATGTATTTGATGTTTAAGATTGAGTGGTTAATTGGTCGGAGGAAGCCAAAGTTCTTGCTCATTTTTTGTTTGGCTATGATTTCTTGCCCTTCTTTGAGGACAATACTCAAGTAGTGTTTCCTAATGATGATTTTTTTGAAGAAGAGGATGAGATTCTCTTAGATATCTTCTTAGAAGCTCAAATGAAGGAGAATGGGTGTGCAAAGGTGTCCAATGAGAAATCCCTTTTTGGAAATCCATTTTGAAGGCTAAAAAAAAAGTCTCTTCTCCTTTCTTCTAAGTTGGCAAAAAATAATGTTGATCTTGAGTTTCCCAAATCTTCTTTTCAGGAAGACTTTGGTTTGATTAAATTTACTTGTGATGTAGATTTGTTTAAACTCAAATGTGACAAGGACTGTGTTGTTTCTATCCTTCTTATTGATTTTTTTGTTCTATCCCCGAGTGTTTCGAATGAACTTTGTGTGATAGTGACAGGTGATGCTCAAAGCCCACATATAAGTATGGTTTTTATTTTTTTTGAGGACATTGAAAGCGTTGTTTCCATACCTCTCATTGCTATTCCTATGTCTTCCAAAAGTTTTTCTACTAAGATTGTGATAATGGAAGGGCAAATTCAAATCGCTCCCCCCAATTCTCTTATCGTTGAGTCAATTGTATGGATTAGAAAATTTATTGTTGGGAGATTCAATGGTTATCATCCTAATGTAGATTCTATCAAAAGATGGGTGCTTCGGATTTGGAAACGAAAGGGCGAGGTTGAGGTAACAAATACATGTTAGAATGGGTTTCCCTTTCCTCTTTATCAAATTAAGTGGATTTTTCTAGGATTCTTTTACCTGATCTTTGGTTTCTAAAAACAAATGGCCTTTTTCTTCAAAATATATTTTTGGTTTCAACCCTATGAATGATTCCATTTTCAAATTTCCTATTTGGGTTCATTTGTTAGGGTCACCCTTAGAATTTTGAATGAAAAGATTTTTATGATTTGTAGCCAATTCCTTTTGGCAATAGTGTGTTATAAACAAGATCAACAAATTCATGAAATGTTATCTATTTGCTACATTTTGTGTGTTTGTGAAGAATAACCAAGTGCCCCCTACCCAAAATTATTTATCCTCAAAGTTTGGAGGTTGGGTACAACTAATTGAATAGGAGAACTCTTTGGTTATCAATCATTCTTTTGTCAAAAGGGGTCATGTTTCAACTATTTTCTTGAGAAATGAGAAAAACCTTTTATTTGGAAGAAAAATGAACAATTGCTACTTCTAAGGAGGACTTTATTTCTTCCATTGAGGAGGTACAAAAGAAAGATTATAAAAGAAAATCATTTATAAATTGCTCAATGATGGACATCTCTTTTAATGTTCTTGGGATAAAAGATGGATATGTCGATGATCTTATGTTTTTTTCTTATGAAAAGAAAAAAAAGGTTTTGGGGAGAAGGATCTTGATAATGTGACAAAGAAAATAACTTCGAAACAATTATTCAAACCACCCTGATTTTGGGTTGGCTCGTTGTTTGAAAATTTTAATTCTATTTTGTTTCTTTTGTCCCCTTTTTTGTTCTTTGATGTGTACCTGTGTCATACTCTATCTTTCCCTTTGTACAAGGTTTCAGACGCTTTGAAAACCTTGCTTAACTAATAAAAAACTTTAAAGTTACAACTATTAGCCCTACACTACGAAAAATATTAAGCTTTGAGTCAACAAAACATTATCGCAACTATTAAAACATGTTCAATTAATAGACCTTTTATCCTAATTAAGATAGTGATATCATTTCTTGTAATGTTTTAAATATCAAAAAGTTTATCCATTATTAGTTGATGTTGGTTTTTTTCTTCTCAATGAAAAAATGTAGTCTATTGCTTGGGTGACTTTGACGGACTGGATCCCTTGCACGTGGCAGCTTAGCCGAAGGATGACTTCTGGTTTAGATGTATGCTTACTCATAATGTTGTAATCAGCTATATAATGGCAGAGATGCCGATATCTATGTAATCCAGTTGTTTCCATCAAAAAATAAATAAAAAAAAGAACATTAAATTTACTGAATGTGAATAATAAATCATTGAAACAATGATTGAAATAATTTGTTTTTCCTAGTCATATTATTTTTCCAATAAAAATAATTATATTATCTTTTATCTCATTAAAAAATTATTATTGAATCATTAATTATCTTTCAAATACTTCTTCCTGATCACATCCTTCTGATTGAAAAGAGTCCAAAGACTAAATAGATTTTGATTCATAAGAATTTGAAAGTTTCAACGAATCTTCGAGTGAGAAGAGGTCCAAAGATTGACATCAAGGAAAACAACTACCAAATCACAAATTCTAAAACACAAATTACACAACTACCAAATCACAAATTATAAAACACAAATTACAATATTTAAACACTTTGTTGACTTCTATAAAACCATTTCTGGCTGCCAAATAAGTAAGCCTGACATCAGGTTAGAAAGTTTCTTCTTTGGAAAGCAAACTACAATTTCTACACCCTTTTGCTTTTGCTGGCGTTTGCGCAACCTGAAACATTTGACCACTGCAAAATTTCATCTACTTTACTCTTTATTTTCAATTAAAAAATATTTGACTACCTATTGCAACGTCGTGTATCTTCTAGAAAGAGGAAACTTAACAGACATTACAGACGCGTTATTCAGAGAACCAGAAAAAGTAAAAGAAAAATTCAAACTTTTCCTTAACAGAAACTCTGAAAAGGCGACTCTCAACATGTGAGAATGGAGAAAGAGAGTAACTTTTGCAGAGACGTAAATGAAAGCAATGCATATACCCGCATAAGTTGATTGCTTAGTAAAGGATTTCTCCGTCATTATCCACGCTGCCACCACCAATAAATGAATATAGTCGGCCACCACAAATTGACAAAATTCTGTCGTTTACCAGGAAACTTCTACTTCTCCAAAAACATCAGTATTATATAACTAACGTGATACATAGCCTTTCAACAACAGTTATTTGAATTACATTTGGCTGTTAGAGGACGCCCATTATTTGCAGGCTTTGTTTCTTCGAATTTCTTTAGTTTGTAGAGAATGAGTTACTACAATCAACAACAAGCTCCCATTGCCACTCCTCCTCCACAAGGTATTTCTCATCCTCAAGATTTTTGGTGTTCATATCTTTTCTATTATCATTTGGGTGGTTTTTGAAACATTCAGTGATTGGGAGTGTCCAGTTTTCTAAATGTTTCTAATCTAATAACAATTATGTAAAGGTTTTTCTGGTATGTTTCTAATCTAATAACAATTATGTAAAGGTTATTCTGATATTTTGAGTAGTGTATTGAATAATATTATTGTTATCAAGATTAAACAATCTAGTTTTCAAATCAAATTTATTGATTTAGATGCAGTAAGAGTGATAATCAATTTTTTTTGATGTCTACTATGAACAGGGTATCCGCAGGCTTATCCTCCACCACCACAGGGGTATCCTCCAGCTGGGTATCCACAGGAGGGTTACCCTCCCCAAGGAGGACCCCCACCTGTCACACAATCCAGAGAAGATGGCTTTTGGAAGGGATGGTCAGTTCTCAATATTAATTAATGTCTTTTTTGGGTCATGTTTAATGGACAAGTTAATCAGTACTAAGATTTCTATGTTCTTACCATGTTTTGGATGTTGAGGGGCTTTTTCCTCTCTTAGTTAAGATGATTTTTTCTCCAAATCAATAGAAAAGGTAATCCATTTTAAAAAAAAATTCTTAAATTCTTTATTCATATGGAAAACATCATCCAATTCATTGGATGTGAGAAATAGAGTACTGAATAAATGGATGTAATAAGAAATACTTTGTTTTACCATATTTACAACAAATGTGAGTAATTATATTCTCTAACGTTTTATGTAGTTGTGCTGCCCTGTGCTGCTGTTGTGTGGTGGAAGAATGTTGCTGTTTTTTTTAGGGACAATTATCTGCAAGCTGGCTTGTGGGTATACAAAGATGACATGATTTCGATATCATGATGGTGTAGCTTTATATGCCTCAAAATTCAATCTTTCTACTACTTTTCTCTGATTAATTTTATCGAATTCTACTCCTCTTAGAAGGTTGTTGGAATTTAGTTGTTTATGTTTCCCATATGTTTAATAAAACATAAATTTAAAAGCATGTATTTCTGTTGGAAATTCCATTTCAATTGTATTGATGATAATTGAATATAGATGCTATGATCTAAGAATGCTTTGCAGAGTATTATATCTGGCCGGAATAAATATATTGCTTGAATGACAAAGCAAACGATATCACGACTCACAATTTAAATTTTAAAATTGGACAGTAGATGTAAATTGATTTCGCTTTTTAAAATAATGAATAAAATTAGCATTCACACTTTGGTGTGCAATAGGTACGTCAAAGAGGTGTGGAAGGTCAATTTAAAGAAATTTTGGTCTATTTATACATGGATAGAGTGAGAGGAGAAATGGAGATGAAGATAGAGAAGGAAAGATAAAGAAAGAGGGAGGAGATGGTGATAGATAGAGATAGAGATGAAATCTAGATAAATATTTAAAGAGAGAGCAATGGAGATAATAAGAGAGGTGAAGATAGAAAGATAATCTTCTTACAATGAGTGCTCTAATCTATTCATAATAGGTGAATAGCTTCTAATAAGAGAAAAACATTGACATATGAGAGAGAGAGAGAGAGAGAGAGAGAGAGATCTTTCTTCTTGCGTATACCTTGTCTTATTAAAAAAGTTTTTAGTTTAATCACTTTTATATAAATAGTAGGAATGATGATTTTTGTAAAAATTATATATTTATTAAAATTAAATTTTTAGTATGATTTATCTTTATTTTAGTATGACTAGAGTTAAATGACAACATCTAATTTAGATATACACTCCATAATAATATAATCTAACACACAAAAATAAAAATATATAATCTTTAAACTATATATGCACACACACACACACACACATAGACGTGTGTGTGTGTGTGT
The DNA here is from genome assembly GCA_018584345.1 of Thuja plicata. Lineage (NCBI taxonomy): Eukaryota > Viridiplantae > Streptophyta > Pinopsida > Cupressales > Cupressaceae > Thuja > Thuja plicata. Next base: position 3,191,078 of record MU227515.1, read on the forward strand.
GTGTGTGTGTGTGTGTCTATATATATATATATATATATATATATAT